>JAPQLA010000020.1:28478347-28497136 GCA_029822935.1 Naso vlamingii
ACACACACACACACACACACACACACACACACACACACTTGGCAGCTGGGTTTTGATCCACTGATGTTTGGCTCATATCTCTTGTATCTGCTCTTCTGTTCCAGCACTTCTCTCAGTCATTCTCTCTCTTGTTATCTCAATGTCATTTAGTTCTCTTCCTCCGTCCTCCCTGTCATCCCCTCGTTCTCCCTCTGGCTTCACGGCACTCTGGTTAAAACCAGTTTAAATTAATACTAGATGACTTTTTCTTCTTTCTCTCACTTTGGCAGCAGCCTGCCTGGAGATAAAACAAATCTGTGGCGAGTTGATACAATGGAAAAAATCCCCATTGCTGTGTTTTAAGAGCCCCCAGGAGCCTTTTGCTCTAATGTGATTTTATGTACATCATTAATCTCATTGAGGACTCATGCAGGGTGGGGAGCAGAGCTGTTGGGCTTGACTGAAATATGTCTGTAGTACAAAGTTTTAAACATTGTCAAGTGCAGAAATTTGGCATAAATTTTTTTTGTAAAAGCTCAGTCTTTTTTTATTGATCTACAGTCAGATGTCCAACAATTTCCAACAGTTACATCACTGAATTTTAGTTTAGTTTATTTGGCTTTTTCATTTATAAATGTGATCCATCATCAATCAGCCTGTTGCTTTAAACTACAGAGGGCTGTTTTTCTCAGACCTCCATTTTTATTTCAATTTTGGAAGGTTCCAAAATTTTCATACTACCCAGGACTTTGACTCATAGGCTGCTGAAGGTCTGCTCATACTTTCACTGACAATGTTACCCTTTATCTTAGCCTCCCTTCATTGACAATGGAGTAATAAATAAACTGATACCACAGTTTTACTGATATTATCAATAACTAAACTAAGTTTGGCTGTAAACTACATTTGTGTACTTCTTACCTGTTATAAGCAGCCTGAGGTTGTCTGTTAAGGGTTTCCCGGGCTGCAGTCTAATAGAAAAAAACAATCATGCCCTTTATCTTTTCCTGAACACTTACTGTTGAGCTCAATAGGAAATATCATGAGGTCAAAGTAAAGATGTGATGTGTCCGTCCTTTCAAGAGATAAAAGTACAGACGCTGAGCTACTCACTTACATTATGTAATTATGTGACCAGGATGCTGCTGCAAGGAACTGTGGGACAGCATTTTCACTGTCCCTTTATGAAGGATGGTTCAGTGTGTCCTTTCCTAACAGAGAAATGAGGCATGAAAGCACCTTTCCTTTGCATTTAGAGACACAGAACAGCTCTTATCATGGCTGCACTTTTACTTCACTTTATTCATTTATGTAACAGGGACGAATGCATAAAACATTGTGTTATAGTTAAAATACAAAATAGGGTTTTAGCTACAGCTAATTTGAAACCTCTGTCTCTGGGTAGAATTTAAGCCAGGATGCTTCTGAGTCATATCCTCATTTAGAAACATTCTTCTTCTCCACTGCTTGTAGAATCAGGATGGGTCAAATGCAGGGGACGAATCTCACTGCGTGTAATCCACCCTTCGCTAAGCACAGCCCTCAAACGCAAACGGACCAATCAGAGCATAGCATTTGCCAGCTCTGACCGGGGTCTGACAACTACACAGCTGTGCTCCTTTGAAACTCATGCAATCTTTTCAGATTTTTATCATTTTAAGGCTGGTTTAGTGGATATTTTTAACACAACAGCACTGAGTCACTTTGACTTCCTGTATTTATCATTGAAAGACATATTGCAGACCTTCTGTTTGCTTCTGTCTGAAATCGCTTTTGTTTTTTCAAAATTAGACAATTTTTCGCCAGGGAGCATAGTTAGTTACAGTGAGCTCTGTGTTAGCTCTGAAAGCTTGACAGACAAAGCAACAGTGAGTAAGGGGGCGTGGCTTAGCGAAAGGTCAATTGCATGGGTAACAATAAAGACCACTTCTATTTCTTCCTCTTATGAAATGCATCTCAGCTGCTTGACAGTTCAGTCAGTCACTGGTTTGTCTGTGTTAATGTAGCTGCCAATGTAGCCTGGAGCAGAGATGAGCTGCAGGCTGCAGAGGGCCGGTCAGCTCACTTCTCTTCAACTTTACGCCCCCAGAGTGCAACACTGCCCGAGGCAATTTTTCAGACACAAACCTTCCTCTGGTGTCACAAGTTCAGCAGAACTCCCCAACACCTGTAAACAGACTCTGATGGTTAAAATCGATGAAAATCTCTTTATGACAAAATTTTATGGAGCCTTTTCCCTTTCCTTTGTCATTCTTATTTATGCAGAATTATGGTATTGAGGCAAGGTTGTGTTCAGACAGCATTATCGTATGTGAAGAGGAGGAGGGTCTTACAGGAGAACTTCTATAAAAATCTCTTTCTCAAAAAAGTAAATGTTCTGATACCATTTTTCCCTTACTGATTCTGATACCTGAACTTTGTGTATTGGTCGATACAGAGTACAGATCTCATGCTGTTGTGTTAAAAATACAAATATACATTATTATTCTTTCTTTACGATTAAAAATTTTAACCCGGTATGGATGCTTTGCATCAGATAAGCCCAAAGTTATGAAGTTACTTGCCATTCTTGTGCACTAGAATAATATTAAGTTGCATAAAATGCACTGGACTGGGTCCATTCTCTAAAAAATATGTGTCATCGGCTTGGTGCAAAGACTCATGCATATGCCAACACCTGATCCAGATTTCCAGGCAGTACTGGAGGCATTTCCAATACTGGACTCTATATTGTATCAACCCTAATTGATGCTTGAACCCTCAGCATTAGAATCAAAATATTTCAAACACCCAACCCTTGTTATGAGTGGATGTGTGAGAATATCCAGTGAGCACGGATTTGGCTCTCAGGGTTGCACCTGTCAGCCCAGGAACTTGTTCCATTTGTCCTGAAGAGCTGCTTTGACAGCTCATTAACTTCTTCTACAAAAACTATTTGACCGAACGTTTCTCAGCTCTAGCTGGCTGTCAGATTCTCTCCTTGTGTTTTTTAATTCATTCCAGGGCTTTTCTCACTGGCTCATAGGGAGACTTTGGATGAGCTGCTGTAGTTGAAGCGCTGACGAGTTCCAGAGTCTCTCTGAATTGTGTCTCAGCCCATTTGAGGCCTTGAAAGAAAACAGAAGTGGGAACAAAAGTTTAGACGTGTTCTTCTCCATGTCACCCAGAACAAATCAATGGAAAGGACGTTTTTATCATCATGGCTGAGAGGAAAGAGCTTGGCCGAGTCTGAGAAAGCACTTAAACTCAAACTTCAGTGCACTCTCCTCTTGCTTTATTGGTTTGGCAGTGTGCCGCAGCATGATGGAACCAGAACAACTGGTCTGAGCTTTTTGCTAGTAAAAACGTAATAAAGTAGCAGAAGCTGTGTTTGTAGGAAACTGTTTTAGCAGCTGTGTGGAAGAAGATACTTCTGCTTGCAAAAAAAGTCAGATTCCACTTTCTCAATGGCTGCAAGTGCATCTGCTGGAAACATCCATGTTTTACAAAGAGTCTCAACTCACAATGTCGTTTCTGCTTATGTGGTGTAGTGATACGGTGGCTTCAAGTCCAACCTTTGCATTAATACAGAAGGTAGTTGAAGATCAGCGTAACAAATCACAGGAAGCATTCGTCAAACCTGCAGTCACCATCGTGGTTAAATTGTTGGGAGTTAAAAACCACAATACAAGTATTCTTCAACTGTCAATCAATCAATCAATGCTAATATTAGGGTGCAAGAAATTCTGATATCCGATATATCTGCCAATATTATATATATACAATATCGGCTGAATGTGGTTGTGAAATACTTTTGACAAAGATATGCAATGGAGGCAGAATATCTCACATTTTAATAAACTTAATTCCTAATAGTGCACTGAACAGTAAACACTTCATGTATTAGTTTTTAAATAAAAGACCACCCTCTGCTGCACAAACTGTTTAATAATACTTTTTTAAACCCCTTGTCCAAACATTTTTTCTGGCCTCAAAGTTGCAGTGGATAACTTATGCAAACGAGCTAACCAGCTAACATTAGCCGTAGCATGAGACTCGTCGGGAAGCAAATCCGCTGCGGCTGTTTGCGCTGGCTCGCGCTTTATTTCGTTTGTTGTCACTCTCTCTTCTAAGTCCACTTTGAACTGAGGGAAAGTTGCAGCGGAGTAAACTGGTCCGTCTCAGCTCGAGCTTGAGCCGGCTGACGGTGTGGCTTGCACACACTCTGTTGTTGGCAGAGGCGAGTTAGAGCACAGTGAGCCAATCAGCTCGAACCAACACCACCTGTCACTAAGAAGTGCAGCGTAGTCCAGCCAATCAGGACAGAGAGCGTCGCTGATTTTTCATTTTTCTGTTGAAACCCTCGTCCCAGTGGCAAAGAAAATATCATGGTAAAAACAGGGCTTATTGGAGACCAATTTAGCAGCAAATGGTGTCATTTTTCAACCACCTGGTTTAACAGTGTTTAACCAGGTGGTTGAAAAATGACAAAGTTAAGCCAAAAAAGTTGTCTAGTTTCACTTTGAAAAAGTTCTGCTATTAGAGCATGTTAGAGAACTTTACGCCGATACCAATATATATGTGACAGACAATTATAAGCTTGTATTTGTCCGCAAACTGATACATCTGTGAGGCCTTATATGACTTTGCTTTGAAAATAGCAATGTTGGCTGGTCAGTTGATCTGCCATTTAGCTTCAGTCTGAAGTATTGTGACAATTATTGGATTGATTGCTATGACATTGTGTCTAGACAATAACTGTCCTCTGAAGATAAATTCTACTTCCCCCAGCGTTTAGTTTAGTGCTATCAACAGGTCAAAATTTCAGTTTGTCCAATACTTTGTTTTTTATCAAATACCTGAAAAACTGATGAGCTTTCCTCAGCCTTAAATGCACGCTGTGTTTCGTGTTAAGAAAAAATGTTAGCATTAGCCTCCTCTCTCCCCCGCTGGCCCGCACTCACATTGCTCCAGTCTGACTGCGCCTGAGCACACTTGATACCTTGCTTCCTGATCTACAGAGCACGACCAGTATTTTTACTTGCATTTTTTCATCTTTTAATAACATTTTTAAATTGTTCTCTGGTTCCCACGATCTACAAGACAGTCGCAGATTTTTCCACTGCTTTTTATGGGGACATTGTGTGGCCATTGTGTTGTCTGCCTGAATTTAAGATGAATCCTCCACTTCATGCTTGTGCTTGTGCACGTACGGAACGGAGCGCTCACGCTAGTCAAACAACTGGGCTTTAGGGGTCAAACGTGCTCAGGCACAGTACGGATGGCCTAGTGTCAGTGCACCCTTAAAAATCTCAATTTTGAACATGATCGTTTAGTTTCGACAGTTGGCATTATTCAGGCCTGAATTTAACAGCACACATCATCCCCACACAAACCCACACTGCCTGGTGAGAGTTGCCCATGAGTTCCAGGATCTCAGTCGGTGGTATTCAACCCCAGACTGAGGCAGTGACAGACACGTCTCTCAGGCTTCATCCAACTCCCTCTTCCTCACTTTCTCTGTTTCACATCTCTATCATTCCTCGTTTTGCGCGATCTGACCCCTTTTCTCACATCCTTGACTCTTGTCTCACTCGCTGCCTCCATGTTTCTGTTCAGCCGTCTCTCTGCTGCTAATTATTCAGTCCCACTGGGGTTTTCTGTCTCTAACCCATTTTCTGTTTTCTGTTCCTCCTCTCTCAGTGCGCTGCTTCCCCTCAGCTGCTCTGTTTGCTTATTTCCTCTTCACACAGAAAACGCACAGTATCAAAAATAACACACGTTGCTCTTCACTCATCCTAAATATGATGTTTAAATTTGATTCATGCCTTTTTGATTACATGCGTGTTTGCTGCATTCAGTCGTTGTACAGTGTGTGCATACGTATTAGTGCATTTGTCACCCCGTATTAACAGATCCATGGATCTTGTGCTGCGCGCGCGCCGACTGCGTCCATGAGAGATTCAATTACACGCTGTTTTAGGACACACAAACGTCCACACACACACACACACACACACACACACACTGAAGTGCTCCGGTTCATGTTATCCACCCACACCCCCTACGCCCGAACACTCCCTCCATCACTTACTTTTCTCATTTAATAAAACACCACTTCACTACACCATTACCTCTAAAACAATCTCTTCCTCATTTATCTTTTTCTCCTCCGTTTCTCTCTCGCCCCCTTATCTAATCGCACCCCCAGCCCGTCTTTGCCCTCCTCTGTGGGAAATTTTGTTATACGTCTTGCATTCTGCAATTTATTCTTCCCATTTGTCATTTCATTACTCGGCTTTTAAAGCGACCCCCCCTCCTCTTCTCTTCTCTTCCCTCTTTCTCTGCTGCTTCTTTTGTTCATAACTCACTCTATTTTTTTCTGGATCCAATTGTAGAAAAATGATCTGACTTGATTTTCAAGATGAAAAAAGCAGCGGCAATATCTGAACCAAAGCCATCTTTTTGACCTTAAATCGTATATGATTCCTCTCAACTTTAAACCCCAGAAAAGCTGCTTCTATTTGTCTCCCTCGCTCACATATCATTCATCATGCTTCCTGAATCGTAAATCTATCTGTAAATCCATCTTTCAGATTCCTTGATCCATGAGTAATTCTCAAATGGAAGCTCAAATCTTTCCGTCTCTGACCCACATGGATCAGGCTGGAAAGCTAACAACCTGCAGTCCAGGCAGCAGCTGCCTGGTGCCTCTTGATGAGAGCACCAGCGGCCCTGTGCACGCATCAGCCAGCGGACGCTAAATCCCCTCAAATCCAGAAACAATTAAAGATGGCGTTTTTCTCAAAAGAGCCCTGAAAAGTCACAGCACCGCTATTAGACACTGGCAGCAGAGAGAGACAAAGAAAATGAGCAAGATATTAAAGAGGATAGAGGTGAGAGAAGCTCATCACGGCCCGACTCATGCTCTCCACACAAAGGGCCAGTCATTGTCAATTACTGGAGTAAGCAAGAGAGAGACGGAGGGAGCTCAAGTAAAAGAGGACGGGCAGATTTCTGAATCTCCGCTCGGAGCAATCACTTTCACAGACGGAGCAGCTGATGAAGAGAAAAGTGTGAGTGTGAGAGCTGCAGGGTGAAACTGAGCTGCAGAGGAGGAAAAAATTTCCTTTTGGAAACGTTCAGCCTTAACAAGAAAATGTTGCTTCTTTCATCTCTGATCACCTTTGTTATTTTTCTGTCTTTGTTTTCAAATGTTCGAAGTTGTTTTACCTGCATGTATTTTAGTTTTGGAAGACTTTTCTGTCACCACCTTTAAAGTCCCCATGAAAAGAAAAATACATTTTCCCAGGTTTAATCCTCTGTTAATTGTCCATGTATCTCCTCTTATATGAGTATTAAGCATTTTTCACATCAAAGTCCGGTCTTTTCTGTCACTGGCAAACCTTTTAAAGCCTCTGGGAACCCAAATCATCGAAAACTTGCTTTATATGTAATTTAGGGTTTTACATGCACATTAAAAAGCATTGAAAAAAATTCAGACATAAACTCAATTCAAACTTGAAATACTGTCATTTAAAGTTTTTGGCAACTTCCTTAAACTGGGCTGGGTGCGGTTATCCCCGATCCATATTTTGTAATATGGATAAAGCCAATCAAAAATTCAAAGTCTGGTGTCGCTGATAGAAACCCACTCTGCTGCACTCAGCGTCTTCCAGTCTGAGCCGATCAATTCATCTCACGCATTTGACCAAGCTAGCTATACAATTGTTACTAAAGCAAATGTCGACAACAAAGACAAAAGCAAATGAATTATTGTTGATGTTCAGACATTTCACTACCGTACGTGCATGACAAATAAATCCTCCTAAACTCTTTTCAGGTTGTCATTTAAGATTGATTCATGGTGTAACTCGCATTGAACACTATGCAAGAAAACGTTTCCCCTTTAAAGATACATCTAAGCGACACAGTGCATGAGATGATTTTTTTTTTTTTTTTGCCGGCGTTTAAATTCCGCACATATTTTCCGTTTATCAGTTAACTTTCTCCCCAGAGCGACAGCTTCACAAGTTCGCACTGCTGCAGCGAGCAGACCGGCAGGTCTCACTGCGAGCTGCAGATCCACGCAAGTCTGAAAAACTTCGTGACAGATTTACAAACAAGCGTTATTTGGATAAACTGACTACATATTTGACATCTACATGGTAACATTCTTGCCTATAAATTGCCTATCTATAAATTTTGCTAAAGTTATTTATTAACAGTTCTGCGACAATAGGACTGTTCCCTGCTTTGCTCCATGGCTGTTGTGGAGACGAGAGACAGTGGACAAAGCTGGGGTCCAAGGACATGTCAATCAAAACGTGATCTGCCACGCCCACACAGTGTTGAGAAATGGTAATAACCCCAAAATAAGTTCTTTTTGAGCTAGGTTTTTCAATAGTTGGTAACATTTATTGTCACCCAGACTTCAATAGATACTTACTGAGGTACTCAACTTTGATATAATATGTGCATTCTTACTATTTCAAGCCGTGTTTCCAGAGGCTTTAAAGTTTTTAAATATTCATCCTGCACTCAGGGTGTTTCAAATTTTTCATCCAATGAAAATGCATGAGCAGATAATACTGAAGCCTCCTGTAGGGATGCACCAGCTCCACCAGATGAACCCACGTCTCTTCTTCACCAGCAGCACTGCCGGCTCCAGCAGCTGGTTCAAACAAGTACGGCCCGACTCCAAAAACATTGTCATGATCATTTTCTTCCTCTGTTTCATCCCCGTCTAATTTGTCGATAAAAACCATAGGCATAGGTAAAGGTGAAGGCGAGGGGTCTTCCACAACAATCATCAGTGTTCTTCATGGTGAGCTGCTAGCTGCTGTCAATCTAGCAGGAGCAGATGGTGGGTATAATGCATATCCCGCCCTATTGGCTACTGTAAACATCAATATCAGCCACAGTTTCCTGCGTAGATGATGGCCCGTTTCTGCCGGAAACACGTCAATATGTGGAACCAAAAAGCACTCTGATTTCGGTTTTGTGGAGCCTTTAAGTTGAAAACTGTACTTCTTTGTATCATTACAGTCATCTAACAGCTGGTTATGGTTAGCTTCATAGATTGTTGCCTTACCTGTTTATCCTGCAGCTCCAGATAGATGCAGAACAGACTGATAAGCTGTTCTGACATTTTCAAACTTCTCAAAGACATTTGTTGTGAAATTGAGCTTGAAGTACATTGTGTTACCCTCTCATAGTCATATTAACCTGCTTTTGCTCAGATAAAGTTTCTGAATGCTTCTTAATAAGAGCGTTTGGCCAATTGTACAAAGCAACTCCATGGGGAAAAACATTTTTCGATTCTATTTTCACATCTTTGATGCTCTCTTGATCCTGCAGCTCTCATGTTAACACCTCATTCCTTCAAGTTTGTTATTCCCACTTGATCATTTCCCTCCTCTGCTGCTGCACTCTTTTCTTCACGCTGTGAGTAGTTATGTAACCTCTCTCCTCTCTCCATCCTAATAATTCTCTTTGTGTATCCCTGCAGGTCCCTCCTCTTCGCCTACACACACTCTCACATACACACACACACGCATACAAACACTTTGTTGTTGTGTTTGGTGAGTAAAAGCTCATCTCTGAATCTCACAGCAGCAGAAGCTTTTTCCCAAAAAAGAACTTGGCTGCTTAAAAAAGATCAAACGCAGAAACATTGGCTCACTCCTGCAGCAATGACAGGAAGCGCAGGGAGGGAGGGGGAGGATTTTGGGGACATGAAACAGCACACATGCGAGAGGCGTAGGATGGGTTTGAAAGTGTGTGTATGTGTGTGTGGAGTTTTAAGCCTGCGGGAGTGACGGGATGGCAAAGTGATTAGAACTGTAGTTTAAATTTAGAAATTTGGAAGCGGGGATCCTGGTTCTCAGAAGATTTCTCTGCTGCTTGTCTCGACTCGTCTTATTGAAATCAGAACAGATGACTTTGAGAGGCATGCAGAGGAGTGCAGCCAAATTTCCTTTTGTTT
The DNA here is from genome assembly GCA_029822935.1 of Naso vlamingii. NCBI lineage: Eukaryota > Metazoa > Chordata > Actinopteri > Acanthuriformes > Acanthuridae > Naso > Naso vlamingii. Next base: position 28,488,294 of record JAPQLA010000020.1, read on the forward strand.
AATTGCTGCCGCAGCTATGCAGAATGTTACTTACTTCCACAAATGTCTTGAGGGGAAGAAGGAGATGTGATTTGAGTGGATGAGGGGGATGCGGTTCTGTTGGAGGAAGATTTTAAAAAATCCTTTGAGAAATCACAAGCAAAAAAATTAAAGAGAAGCAGAAAGAAAGACGATGCTGTTAATTTTCTCCGGGGATGGTGTGCACACGTTTTGGGAGGTGATCAAGATAATTCTTCTGTGTCCTTAATCTTACAAGAAAACTCAGATTTAATTTTTCATGGCAATGTTACTCGGCTCTGAATGAGCTTCACTTGGAAACTTTGGCCAGACTGGTATGGTATTTTTGGGGCTGACATTAGGGAACAAAAAAATTCTGATATCTGATATATTGACTGATATTATGAATGTCTACTAATAACAATGCATCAGAATCAGAAAACTTTATTAATCCCTGAGGGGAAATTGCGTGATGATACAGCTGCTCTCACACATAGAGAATTAAGTTTATTTGATTTGATTTGATTTGAAAAAATTATTTTGAACATGCAAGCAAGAAAGAGAAACCAACAAATCTGAAAAGGACTTTTGTTTGCAGTCATGTATTTTGTTTTTACTTAAAGCAATGCAAAGCTTATTATAATATGGTAAATGCATTATTTTGTTTGTTTGAAGCACTTATTAGTGCAGTGTTGCTTGCGTCATTAAATTTACAGTTATTTCCTCTAAAATTGTGGACATTTTATTCATTCACATTAACACCACACACTCTCTAATAGCAAAATAAGTGTAAAAGGTAAACAAACGGAATTCCAATAAACTAAAATGGAATAAAAAGGAATTTGGGAAAACATGGCACTGATTTCACGGGGCCCTACATATCAGTCGGGCCCTAACCCTAAACTTCAGTTCTTTTACAGAAAGACTGACCCCATTGTGTGAAGTTAATCAGACAGGCAGATGAAGTCAAATGAAAGGACAGTTTTACTCATGTCATACAATTATACAATCTGGTCGAGTTGCCCCAAGTGTGATGATGATTTTTAGTCTTGCTAGGTGTTTGGTGTCAATTTTATTTTATTTTTTTCCTCACAGCATTGGCTCAGACTGAAATACCCCAAGAACTGTTGTAAAGTTTGTCTTAAATAAATCAAATTAATTTGGTTCAGACCTTGATGTTCTCATCAGGATGATTTAAAACAGCTTTGATGCTGATCTGTTGCTATCATCAGATCAAAATTTAATTTTTATCAAAAAATTTTTATCAAAAAAATTTTAATCAAAAATTTTGATAAAATTTTTGTTTTTGACACATACCTGTTAATCAAATCTTGTTCAGTCAACCTCAGCTGTGTTTTGCATTTTGTGCTATTTAGCAAATTTTAGGAAACGAACACTGTAAAAACATTGTGACAATAGTTAGTAATGACTGCTCAACATCAGCCTGGTTAAAACCATATTGTGAGCATTATTAGCGTGTTAGCTTGGCTTGGGCCAGTGTAAAAATTTCTAAACCGGCTTTACATTATTAAAGCGGGCGTGAAATATGGAATAATTTGAATGTAGTTTGTTTGATTTTTACCTAAGGTGAGATATGGCACCGAAATCAAACTTTATATTTTTATAATATTGCTGGAAACCCAGATAGTAATTCACTCTTTCGCCAATAGGGCGCATGACGTAAGCGGTGACATCAGCGGAGAGGTTCTGGTGCTGCTTGTAGGGAGGACAAACATTACATCGCCAGTGTGGATGAACATTTCTAGCTGTTTTGATGGACGAATTGAAGTTTGGGATTTCTCATACGGACATGAAAAGACAAGAGAGGAACCATTACTTAGGTAGTGAGAAGTCCACTTGGTATAAAGTTGTTTTTTCCAAGGCGAGACTAACTTTATCATCTCTTAATGAGAAGGGAGCTCTTCGTTTCCAAAATAACGTTAACGTTACTGCGTTACTAATGCGCGTTACTTTAGAAACAGTGAGCTCTTGGTGGTGTCCTTCCATTAGGAATAAAAAGACTGTATTGTTCACTGACAAATGGATGGACGCATGTTTACCGACCCAAAATGATGGCTCGGTTAGGCTAGTGTTAGCTACATTAGCTGCTGACATTATAGTAACGTTATATTATAGCTGTTAACGTTAACCTTTCAAATCAATGTTGTGAACCAACACCTTAATGGAGACAAGTTAAACACACTCACCTATTGACTCCACCATGGTGTCAGTTCACAGCGTGGACTTAAATTACTAACGTTAGCTAGCTTTACATTAATGTCACCATGATCATCAGCAGCTAATATCATGTCTTTCCTAAAGTACAATCACACCTCTCCCTCCTGCATGAACTCTTGCATGCTTCCTAATCTCACCTCTCATGTTAATCTCATAGTTCTTATAATAATCTTTATCCTTTTTATGTGCTGACACCTTTTCACACGCAAGGACTTGTAGCTTCTCCCACACTGAGTCCTGCTTGTTGGATTCATTCATTTCTTCAAACTTCATTTATTTTCTGTAATCTAACAATACAGCAGTAGTGAGACATCAGTGTAGCGCAAAGCTTAAAATAATCTGCTAAAACATAAAATAGAATTTATTTAAAAGGAATAAGAATACGAGTCAATTAGGGCACTTGGATGTAATCTCAGTTCTACAGGCTTTTATGTAGTGACTATTATGTGTTCCCTTTTATAATTAATGATGTCTTCAATTAGTACTAATTCTGTTATTTTTTGGGTTCTAAAACTTAAATTGATCCTCACAGACGCAGAAAGGACATCCGGTGCAAGAGTCAGAGACAGATCTTGTTATTTTTGTTTTCCAGGAAATCATTTTTGTTTATTACAATTTTTCAAAACTTGTCTGTCAGATGAAAGAAAACAGATTTTAGCTTTTGTTTTTGATAATGATAAAGTCATTGTAAATGAAAGGTTGTGTTTCTCCAGCTGTCATGGATCCAATGATGCTAACATTTCTCCCACACACACTCACACACACTCACACACACTCACTCTCACACACACTCACACTCACACATCACCTTAGATTAGTAATTCCCATCTGTCCATTGCGATAGCGAGGTATTAGAGCTGAGCTAAATCTCTGAAAATCCTGGTTTATCACACTAGCGCATCCCACATTATCCTCCCCTAGACACACACATACATACACATATACATGCACACACACACACACATACACACACAGGAGTCATTGTCTCAGCAGAGTCTTAGGTGACAGAAAATTGTGTGTCATCTCTGCAGCAGATCAGCAGTCCAGTAACATCACGTCCATTTTCACTGCAAGTTCAGTCAGAACAACAGTCAAGTTTTTCTCATAAGATCTGCTTTGAAAAACAAAAGCTGCTCATCCACTCATAGAGTTCCAAAGTCACGCCGCTTCCGGCGGATCAAATGGAATCTTATTTTGGAAGAATTTTGTATAGTAGTCAATGGACAGAGACAAATTATTTTTTGATCCTGTTTAAATTGTGCCCTCATTTTGACATATGTTTGTCATTTTCAAAGATACTTTTACAAATCAATAAAGTCACAGTTTGTCGTGAAGATAGTCAAGTACCACTTAGTTTTTGTGAAACCGCTCAGTGAACTACGTCTCTCCTCTCACACAACATCCGTCACCGATGCAAACATGGCTGTAACTTTAGCACAGTTTCTTTGGTTCCTTCAGAACGAGGGAAAATGGGTTAAAAGAGGTAAAAATTAGTACAAGCATGAGCATGTTGAGAGCTGCAGCTAAGAAAACAGAGAGTTAGTCGCTTCTGTCACAGGTCGTTGTTAAAATGTCACTTGGTACGTGATGATCGAGTGTGTCATCTTTCTAAATATGTATTTTCAAAGTCTTATACTTCAGCAGTTGTGTGATAAACTGCAACTCTTTTGACTTTCAGAATTATCTCTTAAATTGACAAACATCATATTTGAGATTGGCGTAACAATTTAAATAGGATAAAAAATAATTTGTCTCTTTCCATTGACTGACATTCATAGTATTTCCAAAATAAGGTCCCATGGGGCTCACTGGACAGGGCGTGAATCAGCCACTCCATGTTTTATTTTGACATGTCTTTATCACTTGAACACTTTCTGCAGAGTTTCACTTTGAAAGTTGGGGAAAAAAGAAAAAGGTTGTGCCCTCATGTGTCACTAAAATGTGATTAAGTTAGAAATGTGAAAGATTTGTTCTTATTTAATTATAATCTCAGATAAAACTGCACCTGGTTAAAGTTCAGTGACAACTCTCAGATTTCTCTGGGAGGTTACGTCAGTATGCTGACTTTTCCCAAATACGAAACAACTGAGTTTGTTGAATTTGTTCTGATAGTTAATTTCTTTAAGCAAGTGGGATACCTGACACACACACACACACACACACACACACACACACACACACACACACACACACACATACACACACACAAACACACACACAAACACACACACACACACACACATACATACATACATACACCTATACGCATGTACACGCACTCACACACATGTACACACACACACAGTTTCCTGGTGTTTATGCAGCTCAGGTGCTACTGTTGCATTTTAATTGGATCAATGATGGGACTGATGAACAGAAGCTCTATTTATAAAAGCTGCTGATGCAGGACGTGGGCTGACCAGGCAACTCTGACATATCCCACAATCCCACTCTGCCTGAGTTCATTAATTCGTGCATGCAGCTTTGAACATGAACTTCTAAATGATGTGCTCAGGTAGTATGTTTTTTACTCTATCACCCTGCTGTGCTCTGCAGGACACCTGAAGCTTAACACATGTTGAAACCCCTTGTTAGCTTGTTACCTGTTAGCATGCTAAATGTTTCTCTTCCTTATTGTTATTGAAAGAGGTTTCATCATTAGCATTCAGTGCTTAGACAATTGAGATTTGCATCTTCATTTTATTCTAATGTGATTTTGTGGTTTGTGTGGAAAGTGTTTGTCTTCATGGAGGAAATGCACAGTGTTCTTAGTGGAACTGATCAATATGCAAAGTGTTTGTATTTCCTGCTTTTTAACTCGGAAGAGCAGCCGTGTTTCCTGAGAGCTTATCAGTCTGTCAGCGTGTGTCAGATGTGTGTGTGTGTGTGTGTGTATTTGCATTCTGATCATTTCTAAACAGATAAGCAATGACGTCTGAGTTATTATTGGTTTATCTTAGGCAGCGACACCTGTCTGACACACACACACACACACACACACACACAAACACACACACACACACGCATGCATGCATGCTGCATGTTTAAACAGAGGATGGAGCATGAATGTCAAACTCACACTAAGCATTTGCTGAAAAATACCTCCTGAAATTGTGTGTTTTAGCTGCTGCCTGCATTACACACGTGTGTATGAATGTGTGTGTGTGCTTCTATGTATATATGTAATATGTATGTAAATAAGGTGCAGCAGCGGCCATGGACACACACATTAATCGCCAAGATGTACGCTAGCATACAGAGTCCCTGTGGGTTTGATGTCAAGGAAGGTGACGTGTGTGTGTGTGTGTGTGTGTGTGTGTGTGTGTGTGCGTGCGTGCATGCGTGCCTGCTATCACTTTAGGCCTGTTACTCGTCCACATATAAATGACTTTACCTTCTGCCCTGTCCTTTCCCTTCTCCTCCTCCTCCTCATATTTCTCATTTTTGTCCACTGTTTTTTCCACCTACTTTCTGTTTCTCTCTTTGTCCTTCCTCTTCCGATCTTTCTTCCCCTGTTTTGTCTTCGTCATGTTTGTTTCCTCATCTCTCATTTTTCACACTTCTTCCTATCTTCACCCTCTCCTCACTTCTCATTAAACCATATTTCCTTCTTGATCAGCTTTTTTTTCGACTCTCTTCAAATAATGCAACATTTTCCCACATATGATTTAAAATAAAAATGCAGTTCTGAAACAGAGAGAGATGCTACGAGAAAAGCAGAGAAAAAGAAACAAAGGAAGACATTAAAATTAGCAGCAGATAAACTGACATTTTGCTGCCTTTCTCTCCTCGTTGCTTCGTTGTCCCCTGGCACATTCCAGCTCTGAATATTTTAATTAGAAGTTGTACTCTGCATACAGCAGAAATAATAATGATAATGAGACATTTAGAATCTGTTTGCATTCAAGGTTTCATTCATTAGAGGCCAAATACACATGATTACTCTGCTTTGTGGCTGATGCAGGGCAAGTTAAAGCTTCTGCATAGCCCCGAGCAAAATGTGTGTAAACTGAACATTATTGCTAAGCGATGTTTCTCTAATAAAATCATAGCATTTTAATATTTGAAAAACACAGAAGGCCGTTCAACAACATGCATACAGATACCGAGGCAGCCCTCGGTCCAGACCTGGTTTTCATTTCGTTCATGTTTCTGCACGTTCACTGGAGGCTTACAGACGCAGAGGAAACGGAGCAATACCTTTAACCACCACAGAAAATTGTGGGGGCAGTGCAGCCAACAGATATACACTATATACATTCGTGCCATTTATTCACACAGTGCATAAATGCACAGTCATTGCTTTTCTGCGTTTGTCAGTCTCCCGATGGTGATTCACTTCAGTGAAACCCTCATGCTCTACGGAGAAATCTGTGCGACAGATCTCTCCGTCCACCATGAGGAAAAGGCAACTGCTTTGTCTTCTTTGATCTAGTTTTCTTCTAGCGGGCTTAAAGTTATCAGCGATCCACATGACTTGCCTGGTGCATCTGTTAAAAACAGGTTTGGTGACATAATTAGTCGGAAGAAATAGGCAGTGAATGTGGCGCTCACCAGAAAAGGGCACTGAAAAAAGTTTGGGAGGGTTGGCAGGTATGTACAACGCTGCCTCCTCTTTTGTCTCTTTCTGATGAGGTACCATCACCATGTTTGTTGTTGTGGTGATGTTGACAGGAACTCTTTTTCACTCTCTCTATTGAGCATATGTGAAATTACAAACAGAAACCTTAAATGCTGAACTGCCACCTAGTGGAGGTATTGTGTAAACTCATTACCAACGTCAGTGACACGTGGATTCGTGGAAGTGTGTGGAAAGTGACTGTTACAGTGTTTAAAATGGCTGTGTTTAATTACACATGCAAAGGGACGATTAATGAGGCCTTACAGCTATTTTGAAGGTTTGTCAGGAGTTTTTGTCCCTCAAAAAAAACATCACAATGAGAACACAGTTTTCACCTACTTCACACGTTGTGGCTCAACAAGACAGCGGGCAGACATGACAAAACTCCTTGGTGGTTTTCTAAATTTGAAACCAAATTTGAAAACAAAACAAAACAATAGTTTATTGGTATTAAACACGTCATGCTGTTGTGTGTCCAATAAAAAAATAATGTCACTTTAAGCTGCTGTGTTAGCTTAGATAAGAAAAACATTCACAATAGACAGAGGAGACTTTTAGGATTATAGAAATGCTTTAAAACACCTTCAGTGTTTAAAACATTTATTTTTTATTAAATCAGAAGTTTCGCTCTGTAAACATACTCATGAGATCATTCTGACCAAACTGACACTAAATGTTCACCTCCCCTTCACACCTTTGGACATTCTTCTGTCAAACTAGATGCCCACAGAAAATGAGGATTGAGCCTGTTCACATTCTTACATGCATTCAAGGCTTTATGGAAGCTCACTGGAAGAAGAACTTTGAAGATTCAGAGCAGTTTGGGGCTGTTTGTGCCTTTTTAGTAGCACTGGAGACGGATGAACATGAAGCCCCCTGCTGAGCGACGAGAGCTCTGCTGGAGAAACTCGCCTGCAGATATTGAGCTACTGAAAAATACACATGTGATTTAAACACACATGCACATGCAACAACTTATGATGTTCACACATTTGCACAGGCAAAATGTTTAAAAACTTAGTGAGAGCACATTTTAGTCCACAGAGAGTCGAGTGTGTACATATCTGCAGTATCATTTAAATTCAGATTCCTTTATCATTCATTCAGTAAGCATGAATTGGAAATTTGTCTTTGACTCTGGCATAAAAAGACAATACACAACAACACATAATAAAATTTATGTCTTATTAAGAACGATTTATGTTAAAAGAAGCACATACATTGGATACACACTTTCATGCTGTAAATTTGAACATAACTTATAGCTGTGGGGCCCAACCACATCTGATTTTATGGTCAGTATTATTTATTCTATTAATCAATTTTAATCAATCTGAAACTTTCGTCGGTTTTATGTAATCAAAAAACTTAATGTTATTTGCTTTGTTATAGTACAAAATTGTCAATGCAGGCACAGCCACAAAACAGTAAAATAATATTTTTATGAATGTTGTCATTTTCTTCCATAGGTCGACTAAACTAAACGATTATAAAGCTAACTGGTTCAACAGTCAGTTTTTGATGTACAGATGAACAGATTTGTGTTTAAGTAACTGCACTCAGTGAGTTGACGTGCTACACCAGAGGTCAGTTAAATGGAATATTTGTACTTATGACAGAATAATTCTGGTTTATAGCAATTAGGGTCTTACTTCTATCACTCAGTTTAGGCAATCCATACTGTGTCCAAGCATGTTTGACCCCCACAGTCCAGTTTGCTTGACTAGTGTAAACGCTCCATACCATTGTTTGAAGAGGTGGGCTTTGATACAGTATGGATGCAAAGAGCCGCCAACGGGGGGGAAACACTGGGACAGCTGGGTCCGGGGGGGGGGGCTCTAACCTTTAAATAATCTGTCTGAATAGGAAGTCAAAATACATATTCATAAAAACTTTTAATATTATATTTGAGTCATATTAAAGCATTTAATTTTTATATTCCTAATTTTCCTTGACATCGTTGTCATCGACAAATTTCAGCTTTTCT
>JAPQLA010000020.1:28531037-28547320 GCA_029822935.1 Naso vlamingii
GCCTGATATTACAGCACTGATGTGCGCAGACACAAACAGCTGTGGAACTGACAGACAGCTGATCCAGATGTGATCAGGCATCATCTCTGGCGTGCATAAAAGTTTTCCAAAAAAAACTGAACTTCAGATGCTCAAAATGTGAAGTCGCAACGCTCGTCAGTGTCACTTCACAGCGTCCCACAGACTTGGTGCTGGGCTCCCGCGAGCAATTTCCAAGTTTTCTGGGGGAATCTGGTGCAGACTGAGGGGATCAGGTCAGAACGACACCTCCCGAAGACTTCCTCCCTCCTTTACCAATGATTCCAGAGTTATGGCCGTGAATGGGACCGTCAGGCGCTCCCAGCTGCTCTCGCCACATGCGTTCAGATGGTGTTTTTAGAGCGGCTGCGTATTGTGTAACACATCTGTGATCCCGGCCATAGGCCTACCCTGACGGACTCCCCCCTCCTCTTTTTTCAACATGGAAAAAAATTAATAAAGTCGGCAAATTTGCAGGTCTCGCACACACTAGTAATTGTAAAATTTACTTGCGCTGGTAGCAAAATTGTAGCAAAACACGACCATTTGGTCACAGTCTGAAGCCCTGATTTGTAAGGAACCATATTTCCAGGCGTAATAACTTTGGTCTCCACAACTCCTGGCTCCTCTTTCTCTGTCTCAGTCTCTGTCAGTGATTTTTGACCAAATAAATGCAGATGTTCTCTTTAGAAGGGTTAATTACCTATAGCTAGTAACTGTCACGTGTCCTATAGTGTTTCTATACCCTGTTTCAACATGAATGGCAGTGAATGGGCTTTAAAAATGCAGTCTGACATCTACTAAAGTAAACACATGGTCACATTTGAACAACAACATTTGTAGAAGATAGAGCCAATCTCTGCTAATGGAGACAAGTCAAAAATAGACTCACATGGTCCTTAAATATGTAGCAAGACTGTATGAATGATATAATTTAGCTGAGAAACGTAGAGGAGACATTGCATCATTTGAAAAGCATCATTTATGTATAAGTCTGCCATAGCCTGAAGGAAAAACTCAGCTGACTGTCTCTTTCTTCTGCTTTTGTTTTTGTGCAGGTTTGAACAGTGAGTCTCTGTATCAAACTCCTCCAGCCTCCAGTGGACCTGCAGAGCTGCTGCAGGCTCTGGACTCAGGTACGTTCTCTCTGCTCTCCTCACACTCTGATAGGAGGACAGAGATGGGACCATTTGCTGCATTTCTCTGTTGAATTTCAAAGTAAATGTAATATATTTTGGTTTCGGAATGTCGGTCATGTTGAAATCCCCAAAATGAACGTCTTCACCTGTGGATCCCAACAGTCGGATAAAACAAGAAACTCATCGATGTTTTTTTCAGTACGGAAACTTCTGCTGGGCTCAATATTTTCCTCTGAGCATCACAACTGTTGAATTATCTGTAAAGGATGTGCTCAGCTCATCATTAGTCTGCAATCCTGTGTGACAGAGCACAATGCAAAATAGTGTATCACTGTGTTTTCCACTTTATAAATCAGCCTGCAGAATTCAATTTTCCATTCTATAAATATTGAAGTTTATGGGAGAATGTATCCAAATGATGATAAAAGTAGCCACACAGATAAGCAGTGAAAAAAGCGTGGAAATGATATAAAATTTAAAAAAAACTTAGAATCACTGTTCTATCTCATGTACCAGGTGCTAAATATCATGCTGTTGGTGTGGCTCCATCTGTAACTGTCCTGTCATTTTTTAACAAAGCCTCAATTAACATTTTCCCAACGGATATCAACATATGTCTAAATTACTTTATTGTAACAGTTAGAGCCAGATTGCATGTGTGGAACGTGAGCAGCATAAAGAAAGAAAAACACAAAGCTTGAAGATGTGAAGTGAAGTGATGTGTGGATATTCTCTGCTGCTACGAAGCTACAGCATCGTATCAGTGGTGTTTTCATTCGCAGTAAAAAGCAACAAAACTTACAGTCAGTGAATCTCTACACAACAAAATACTGTAGATGCAACATGTGGCTCATCGCCTGCATTCAAAGCTTCCAGCTCTTCTCTTTGAATTTAAACCTGCGTTCATTTTCTGCTGAGACTGTTCTGGATCCTCTCAGGCTGCCGGGGCTGAACGGAGCCAACGTCACTCAAGACAAAAAAAAAGTCGGCAAAGTTTGAGTTGCTGAAGTTCAGGTTTGGCACCACCAGGGAGTGCTCTGACTCCGCACTTTATTTTGGGAGCCAGTAAAGGAACTCCAAAAATCAGACTGCACTCTGAGGAGGAGAGGGAGGAGGGAAGGAGGGAGGAAGAACAGAAACTTTATTAACAACTACAGTATGAGGCCAGTAAGCGGACGAAGGTTAGTGCACATATTTCCATCCAGTGTTAGAGGCACATGACATATAAATTTGGTCTTTTTTATGAGTCACTAGCACATGAAAAGGAATCAGTTGTCTTAATTAGTTTGTGATTTTCCTGCTGGAATTTACATGAATGATCTGCAGTTTGCTTTTTGTTTTTTAATCAGACCATAACATCACTTTTCTTTCGTCCTGGAGATTCATAAATGGTTGTTAAGGTCACTGTCACACCTGTAGTTCAGTTTACTTGGTCCAAAACAAAAAATACTTAACATATTTGTTATTTTTTACACTCATAGCAAGCGGGGGATACAAGCGGTGCTCTCATATGGACCGACTCATTCACTGTAGTTACATGGGGAAAATTTCTTCAACCCAACTAAAATCCCTCTGCTCACTGATTCCAACTTGAATGAGTGCTAATGAAGTGATCTGGTAAGACGTGTGCTTACTTGCCTCACAGCTTTCAATCAGACCGTAACTTTTTGACATGATGAAGGGTTGTCCTGTCTGCCGTGAAACATTTCATCTGCAGGAAATACAACAGAAGAAGAGGAAGTAGTTCTGCTTTGTTCATGTTACTGTAAGCTCTTCTATTGAGAAAAATGCTCTGAGTGGTTTGAAGTTCCCTCTGATATGCAATTATGCAGAGTTAATGTTTAGAGCTTTAAAGCCTCTGTGTTTTGTTTTATTACCCTCATCAGCGCAACTCAAAATCCTTGGCTACATTATCACAACGAGGGGCCAACAGGTGCAGAAAGAATCGGTTTATTCCAACTAGATTAAGGGACAAATTCACAAAAGGATTGCGCTGCTTTTGTGGCCGCTAAACCTGGGTTAGGATTAGGGTCGAGAGAAAAAGACTGCGTGCATTCCACAAAGCACACGCAAAGAGTGAAATACATGCAACCTGCACTGCCAAGCAGACAGCATCCTGGATGCGTCCCATTTGCATGTATGTAAATTATGGAATATTCAAAAAATTTGACAAAGCCATTTTATTCACAAAGACCAGTGCTAATTGCCGCAGGCAATTACAGTGGTACTGTTTAACACCAATGAGACCCATGTATTAATGTCTCTCTTACTCTCTCTGTCACTCTCTCTCTATATAAAGCTTTGAATGATATTGAGTGATATTTTGGGCAAAATCTACTGCCACTGGAGGAATCAAGTGGGTTATGTTAAAGCACACAGACTTTTTCTAAAGTTGGAGATGTGTGTATAATGTCAGCTGCTGTGAGAAGATGCTGGAGCCAGCTGCAACTCACAACCAACTGTGAGCAACAAACAAGCTGATGCTTTCTGCAAAATTGTGTGCTTTCTGCAGTTTTCATTATGAACTAGCCTGTGCTCTGAAATATGGGGAAAGGACTGAAACACTGTAAAAGATCTGCTTACTCAGTTGACCCTTCGCTAAGCCCACCCTCAAATGCAAACGGGCCAATCACAGCGTAGCATCTGCCAGCTGTGACCGGGGTCTGTCAACTATACGGCTTTGCTCTTTTGAAACTCATGCAGTCTTTGAAGATTTTTGTCATTTTCAAGCTGGTTCTGTGAAAATCAAAAGCTGAAGAGTGTAATGTTATGCTCGGGGCAGAACTGTTCAGACGTCCTCATTCCCTGTTAAACCCCTCATAGTTTAACAAGCACAGTTACGTCTGCTTCAGTAAACCCTTCAGTAAACATTGAGGCCATGTTACGTCGTTATTAGTCGATATTAGCTGGTTAATTTTTTGTTACTTATAGCCATTAAGAGCGCAAGCAAGCCTGGCCAGCGAAGCTAAAGTCTATGGCTGGAGTCTGGAAAAAGCAACCCTCAACAGTTTGCAGTGTTGAAAACCCAACAAAAACTTCAACTTTAGTAAAGCTTAATTTAATTAACCGTTAATATATGAAGAGACACATTCTCCTCTTGTCCTAAACAGGTCCTAAATCGTTACAGCAGTTCTTGCTTGTTTTATGAATGAAGTGAAACAGAAGTTGAAGCAGCTGCACTGTGATCTGTAGGCTTTAGCATGTATCTTTATATTCATAACTCTAACCTGTTTTCACTGCTGAGTCACTCTGAAATCCTGTATCATTTAAAGGCTTATTGCAGACCGTCTGTCTGCTTCTGTCTGAAATTGCTTTTTCATTTTTCAAAAATTAGACAGTATTTCTCCAGGGAGTGCAGTTAGTAACAGTGTGAGCCCCATTGTACCTCCGAAAGCTTGACAGACGTAGCAACAGCAACTAAGGGGGACATAGCTTAGCAAAGGGTCAATTTAATGCGAAAGGAGGACTAATTGAACTCAGCTGCCAAACTTTGTGGGGCGTGTTAGCGCTGGCATGTGATTAGTGCAAATTCTTTTGTAAATAGGGTGCTAAAACGAGACAGATTGTGGATGCTAACTCTGTGCTAATTGTGGTGCTATAAGCAGGCTTTAAAGCATGTCTTTATGTTTATATATATGAAGAAGTTCTAAATTCTGAACTTGTCACTGTCTGTTTCATCTTGAAAAATCATTATCATGGACTGCTCTTTGAGGAGGTTTATTGTTATCAGGACTGAGCTGGTTGTATTTTCAAGGAATGGTTAAAATGCTGAAAATCAGATGCAGCTTGTATAAAATTTTCCCTTTTAATTCATTCTCCAGAAGATTTGATTAAAACAAACAGGATCATGAGACCAATAAATGAATCGTAATGGTGGATATTTCTCCAAGTGCACCAATTTTATACAATAAAAAGTGAACTACGCAAATATATTACTGCATGTCATGCTGGAAGGATTGATTTACTATAGAAGAAGATGCACACGAGACACACATATGCATATGCAATCACACACACACACACACACACACACACATTCACACACACACACACACACGCACACACACACACACACATGCACACACCTGGCCTTCTTGGGCAGTGGTGGGAGGTCAGCATGGGGCCAGAGATATGCACATACTCAAAGTAACTGACTGAAAGGAGCTGACATGTAGGCACTCAGAGGAATTTAGCATGCAGGCTTGACACGCACACCCACATATATGTTGAGACAGAAAGGGGGCTGCATGAGAAAAATCCTACGCGTGTTATGGTGAAAAATGTAGAGAAATGCAGCCGCTGACATCCTGCAGTCACACCAGCTTTATGTATAGTAATAGACATGGACAGATCCTATGGAATATATATGAAAAGCGGGAGCTTGTGTGAGATTTGTGCTGACATGTGGCTGTGAAGTTAAAGGGTGTCACACGATGGAAAAGTTTGGTTTGAAATGTTGGGGGGCAGAGCTGCTCTGATGATTCTGTGATGTGTGAGAAAAACCGAGTAAGGTCAATGGGATGTGTCTTTCTCTTTGCCTTGTTGATACGAATAGAGAAATCTCTTTCTGTCGGGTCTCATTGTCAGAGCTGTCTGTATGAGTTGAGCAGCAGATAAGATGAAGGTAAAGAGCGAAAAAAATCTCTTTATATCCTGGCCTCACTGCAGTAAAACCTAATGTTTGCCTCCACAGAGAATAAATTAACCCTTTGAACCTGGAACAGAGTTAGTCCTTTTTTAGGCTTTGTAGTCTAAGAAGTTTGGATATTCAGAAATGTCATCATTTGGCTGAGATGTTTTGTAAAGTAGTTTTCATACATTTTTAAATTGGTTTGGAGTTTTTGCCTGTGTGTTCACAGGTTTTCAATATAAAGTTAAAACTATTGATGCACTCAGTTAATTGGGAACTACTTTACAATGTAATGCCTTTAAGTTAAAAATTATGTACAGTTATGTTTTTGTCACACTGTCATTGATGTATTTATTATTTACTGATTAAATATTACAGCTTTGGGCTGACCCTGGTGGTCGGTAGTCTTGCCACAGAAGTCCGTGTTACTGGTGTTACATGGTCATCGGGCTCACAACCAAGGGTGTATTTAGGAAGTGGCAGGGGTGGCATGGACCACTCCTTTAATCTAATTGGCCACCTCAGGTGCCATCCTATTTGATTGGTTACCCGCCCAGTCACATCACATTATCACCGTGAGTAGACAGCGAGACCCTCAGCTGTGCTTCCTGCTTCTCTCTGCACAGGCACAGAGCTGCAACAAACTGTCATGGTAGGGATCCACTGGCGTTTGTTGTGTCTGCCGCGACGCGGCTGCCTGTTCATTTTCTATGAGACGCGTCAAACTGTTAATGATGCCCCTGCAAAGCATTCTGGGTAGGCAGCGCGTCGGATTGAGCAGTTGCGTCGCGTCCAAAAGTTGACCGCGGCTCAACTTTATGCAAATGAATCCGTCAGACACGAGGTCACTGTCCAATGGGGAGCGAGATGGACAACAGCTTGGGGGAGGTCTGTGGTGACGTAAGTTTTTAAAACTTTCCTTCCCAAAAATACCAGTAGCTATGGAGGACAAGCTGATTATTGCTGTGTCTAGCATTCTAGCATTCATGATTTCTCCCTCCAAAATACGAATTCAAAGAGGGAATCATTTTTGTCAGTGTTTACGTTCTTGACGTGTAAACATCTGTAGAGCGCCGGGCTCCGCCCACACAGCGCCCGTTGCCGGACACGCGTCGCGTCCAGCAAGAAATCGCTTTGACGCCAGTAGGTCCCTAGCGTCAGCGGACAGACCGGTGGCGGCTGCTCTCCACATAAATTAAGCACTTTTTAATCTCATATCAAAGACACCACATACAGCCACAACTGTTTTTTGCTCCTGTAAAGAGACTTTGTGGGTTGAATTGTCGGATATCCCTCTTCCATAGTGAATGTCTTTTACTTTCTACTTTTAGGAGGACTCAAGGTAGGCGACATCTATTCAATCAGAACCAGTGCTAATAATAATAATAATAATAATAATACATTTTATTTGATGGCGCCTTTCAAGTCACCCAAGGTCACCTTACAGAGAATAAAAGCATAAAATAAAACATCAAACATTATTAAAACCAGACATCAACCTAAAAACAAGTGTAGTACACAGTGTCAGAGTGAATATGCCAGTTTGAACAGGTGGGTTTTAAGTTTGGATTTGAATGTTGTGATGGAGTCTGACTGTCTTATGTGTGGGGGGAGGGAGTTCCATAGTCTGGGTGCCCGAGCAGCTGAAAGCTCGGGCACCCATGGTGCTGAGGCGTGATGTGGGGATGGTTAATAGTCCAGCAGAGGTTGAGTGGAGGGTGCGTGAGGGGCTGTAATCTTGGAGGAGGTTGCAGAGGTAAGAGGGGGCTAGATGTTGGAGAGCTTTGTATGTGAGGAGGAGGTTTTTGTAGTGGATGCAGAATTGTACCGCGAGCCAGTGAAGTTGGATGAGAATAGGGGTGATGTGGTCAAACAATTTGGTGCGGGTGATGATCCGGGCGGCCGAGTTCTGAATAATTTGCAGTCTGTTGATGAGTTTGGCGGGGAGTCCGGTGAGGAGGGCATTGCAGTAATCGATGCGGGAAGTGACAAATGAATGAACCAGGATTTCGATGCTGGATTGTGACAGTGATGGGCGGAGTCTGGAGATGTTTTGGAGGTGGAAGAAGGCAGTCTGGGTGATGTTTTGAATGTGAGGTGCAAATGAGAGGGTGCTGTCCAGAGTGATGCTGAGGCTCTTGACTTGGGGGGAGAAGGGTACAGGGAATCCGTCGATGATGATGGGTGTGGCTGGGGTGTGTTGAGATTTGGTGAGGGTGGATTTGGAGCCGATGAGCAGGGCCTCGGTTTTATTATCATTGAGCCTCAGGAAGTTCCTGCTCATCCAGCTCCGGATGTCTTCCAGGCAGGTGGTGAGGGAGGTGGGAGGGATGGCAACAGTGGGTTTGAAGGAGATGTAGACCTGTGTGTCATCAGCGTAGCAGTGAAAATGGATCCCATGATGACAGAGGATTGTGCCCAGGGGGAGGAGGTAGATAATGAAGAGGAGTGGACCAGTGCTGACAGTAACGCTTGCTCAGGGCAAGTACCCTAAACTCTGTGTTTTTGCAAGTGAATGTGCATAGTTGGCAACTATGTTGCCTGTTCCGCCAAGTGGAGAACAAATATAAAAATAAAATTAAAGCTGCAAGCAGCGTTGGTCGGGACCTCGCACGCTGGCCCGTCCAGTAGGCCCGGTCATGGTTTCAGGTCCATTAAATGTTCATAAAATATCCATTTTGAAGGTTTTTAGGATCACTTTTAAAAAATAAGGACTTTTATTTTGAAGGAGTTTGGGGCTTTTATTTTTGAAAGTCCAAGGTAGACCCAAGTGAACTAGTCAAAGTTTGATTGACGTGTACTGTCAGGTGAGTGAGGATGAGAAGTAACTGCAGACAGACACAGTCAAATGTCCATTCAATTCAAATGGCAGATCTACATTCATTTGACCTCATGTGACCTGGTTAAATGTGTACAGTCAGCTGTGTGGTGATGAGTCATGTCGGCAGGCAGACAGAGAGAAATATTAATTCATTTGAATGGAGAAAGCGATCAAACCCACACCTTTTTGAACTTTCACTGCTTCCTTGTAGTTTTAGCTACAGATTCCATTCAAACTTTAAATGGGTCAAAAGACTTTGACCTACAAATCTTGTATTTACAGGTTTTTGCCATCTTGTACCGTTATTGAGATATTAGAGTTTTAGTTTTAAAGCTTTTTCTGCTCCCCCTCAGATTTTATAATGGGTGTGTATTGCTGAATGTTCTCCAAGCTAGAGTGAGTCACATGACCAGTAGAGTGAAGCTGGGCTGAGACAAAACCTCAAAAAACTGGGATTTTGTCTCTTGCGGTAGCGGCCATGTTTAAGAAATTATCCCCACAAAACTTAGGTCACCTTGTTCGGAAAGTCCTTGTGGTGCTGTACATCCGGTCACTTTGTCGATGCGACTCACGGTTTAGCCGCAATCGCCAGTTGTTCGAGGTGTGCGATCAGGGCGTTTCCTCTGCCTCTGAGATTTTTTCACATTCATTTAGATTAGAAGAGGCAGATGATGGGATTTGGGACTCGAACTTTGACGGCTTATAAAATCCAAACCGTTTGAGTTATTACAAAGTTGTTCAGAACTTTTCATCGGAAGTGTCTTCTTAGTCATCTATTAGCATTTGAAGCTGATACGATGAATGCTCTCAAAGGAGATAGCAATGGTACAAGGCCAAAATTGGGACCGAAATCTTATTTTGAAATGCAAATTGTGGACTTCCCGTTGGATTTAGGTCAGAAGTGTCAGTGGGTGGTTTTTAGGTCTTGATGAGACAAACAATTGAGTTTTGGTTTAATCTCTCTACGACATTTCTATGGGCTGTAGTGGCTGTTTTAGTGTTTCTAGGTGGCGCTAGAGAGCACATTTTGGCATTTAATATTTTCATTTTATCAAATTTTTTACCAGACCTGATGTGAATGCCAATTTTGGCGAGTTTTTGAGCATGTTTAGGGGGTTAAAATTGGGTTCAAAGACGTGTAAGTATAATAATAAACAAATGAAGCAATTACAATAGGGTCCTTGACCTCCTCTAGCCTTGTTAGAGGAGTCGTTGACTCACGGGCTCGGTCCCTAATTAATTCAAAGTAAACTGCCTTGATATATTGCGGAAGCGGAACCAGCTGGCAATAATCTCAAAAGCGAACACAACACTCCGATCAATCAGCTGATGAGCTTCCACAGTACATGGTTATACATGGTTAACGCTTTGCTGTGACTGCCCCAGCAATACAAAATGTCAAAAGCAAATACAACGTTTTGCGATCAGTCAGCTGATCCATTTTTTTCAATATATACACAGTTATTATTAAATGCGTTAGCACATTTTTACCCATGAGGCCCGTGCTGCTCTCTTTGGAGCCTGGACGGGAGGTGGAGATGACCCATGACCACATTATCAAAGTCTATGAACACGCAGTGTCATGAAGAAGATTCAGAGATTCATACATGAGACGTCGCCTTTATAACTTGATCTACCACTGTGCATTCAACCTGCGCTGGACACCTCATATCAATCAGCTGTCACTCTGTTAGAGTGTGTGATGGGAAAACATCACATTTCCACACAGTCCCTCCATCCTGTCACAACAGCCTGTCACAGCAGGGCCACTTCTACACATTTGTGTGAGATTAGGACTTGGGACCCCCGAACTGCTCCTGGCATCAGTTACATGTTGTCAGTTGGATTTTGTTACTATCTAATACAAAATGCAGATTTATGGCTCCCCTTTTAATATTTCCCAGCTGAAATATTATTAATGCACATTTTTGTAAGCTTAGCCTATATGTTTTGCTTCCCCTGCCAGGAGTTTCAGATAAAAGTGGACATGTAAGTTGAAGTAAAATTAAAAACCACCTTAAAAATAAAATTAAATCACACTAGAGGAAGTAAATTTGATAACACTTTCTATGAAGCCCGTCTCTATATTGCATTATAACACATTCTGAACATATATAACACATTATAAGGCATTATGAACACTTAGAGTGCATTGTATGTGGTTGTGGTTATGGTTATGTTTATGGTTAGGGTTAACCCTAGGGTTAACCCTAACCCTGCTTATAACTATGATTATACAGCACTATAATAATGCATTATTAGTGTGTTCATGATGCATTATAGATGGATGCTTAAAGTAAAGTGTTACTGTACTTTTTATAACTTCATCAGCATGTATGTTGCGCTGCCAAAGATTATTACAGCAAGGCTCACAACTATTGTTTTTGTTTGTTTGTTTGTTTGTTTTTAATTTCCGGCTAGTAAATTTTGCTGTTGGCCACGTAAAAAGTATCAACCAAATTAACCACATTTGCCTCCCTACCAAGTGGTCAGTTGTGCTGAATTTCATTACATTCCGCCTGCTGCATGTCTGTCAATTGAAAGGACAACAAATGCAAAATGCTTCTCAGTTTAATCCTGCACTGTACAACACTACCATAAGCTATGACCTCAGTGATTTCAAAACTTTCACCAAAAACTGCACATCGTAAACTTCATAAAGGCAAGGCTGTTTTATTGAATTCTAACAGACTGTATCTGAACCTTAAAAAGTGACTAATGAGGAGGTAAATGACCGAAAGGATGTGCAGCTTATGTGGTTGCTGAACTTGCACAGATAAGACAAAAAGAAACTGTGAGATTTACAAAGAGCCTGCAAAGAGTAAAAAGCTGCAACTGTGACGCCGAGCACGTCTTGGTGCTCTGCTGCCACATGAGGTAAAGTGTATATTTCTATGCTAATGGCCCTTGTTTCAATAAAAGTCCAGTTCCCACACACCAGTGCTAATAGCCACACAGAGAAATCACAGAAAAAAAGGTTAAAACTGTCATTGAACTGTAGCATCAACACAGAAGCACCAGAGTAAATACTTGAGAATATTTAGTGCTTAGCTACATGTATCATTGGAGTCAGATGCAAAACAAGAGCAAATATCCTTGGTGTCTTTTTAAATCAGACCTTCGGAGCGGGAAGATGTTGAGTTTAAGTGATGCTCGATTCATTGTGAAATCTGCAGCTGTTTTCTTTTTGAATTTGTGCCTGAATGTAAAGTTCATGTTCAGCTGTATTTCTGAGGAAACATGTGCGGCTAGTTTGTAATGGTGAAGTATATTGATGCCTCATGTCATGTTGCGGTGGAGTCAGTCTCTCAGCTGTGCCTGTATCTCTTTCAATCTTTTTAGCTGTGTCCCAGTTCAGGGTCCAGCAGTCTATAGACTGACTGCATCACAGCGGTGCAACGAAGGCTGTCACATTTTGTTGACTCTTTCAAATGCTTTGTGGACCAACATATCCCAAGATTCATTGGACCTCATTTACCAACATCTTGCTAAGTATTTTCTTAGATTCTTTCTCAAGTTGTTCTTAAGAAAGTTCTTAAGAAAACTCTACGTCAGATTCATGAACGTGTTCTTAAATTGTTTGCACCTGTGTTCTTAAACTGTTGAATCCCACTTTCCTCGTAAGTAGGAGTCGTGTGCCAGCTGGTCCTAATTAGCACAGGAAAACGCCCTGCCAGTTCCCATAAAAGGGCATAAGACTGCAGGGTCATGTGCACACACAAACCGGAGAGAGAAGTTGTGAAGAGAAATAAAACTGCCAAAACAGAAGGCAAAAGTGAATGGAGCACCAAAGTCCAAGCACACACATTAATTTTTTGCCTCTTAAATCTGAGGCAAAAATAAATAAATATTATTTTTTACATTTAAACACGGAAGAGAGATGCAGGCCACTGAAGGAGGTTGGAGGAGGAGGGGCTTGTGCAGAGTTATCTAAACTGGACCAGCGCATAAGGGCCATCATTGGAGAAACAGCACACCATCAACAGAGCATTTGAACACAGACCTGGGCCCGTGTCGCTGGTTGTAGCGTCAGAATCAGAGGGCAAGCTGTTTTTTGTTTTGTTTTGTTTTTTTTAAATACAGTTTAACAGTTTATTTGATCTTAAAGCTGTAGCTGTAAAACATCAGAAAATGTGACACACTTAACATGTTAACACTAGTTTGTAAAAACCTAAAGGCAGGTTATTGTTTTTGTAAATGTGTTGTTGTTTTTTTTCAACAAGTTTAAGTGGTATGCAAGTACTTAGTTTTGTATTCAAATTCATCATAAATTGTGAAGATACAATTAGAATTTCAATTCTCTAATATTATAGAAATGTAGAATAAAAGAAAATGAAATAACCAATTATTTTGCTCACACATGTCAGCACACAAAAATGCGTAAGTTTGCTCTTGAGAGTTCAAAAGATTTGTTCTTACCTGAGAACAAATCCCAGATAAGAAAACATTGATGAATGCCATAATCTTTGTAAAAAGTGCATAAGTAGGACATAAGAACAAATTTGTTCTTAAGAACTGTTGGTGAATGACGTCCATTGTTCGCCGCCAACAGTTGGTTCTTTTGTTGTTTGTTTGGTTTGTTTTTGTTTGTTTGTTTGTTTTTACAAGTGAAAGCAACATACGAACCAGTTAGACTTGGCAGTTGGAGGATATGTTTTTAAACGTAAAATTTCTGGCTCCATTTTTACATGCACATAAGTTAACTGCCATGTCATGGTTGCTAGGCGTCAGGAGCGTTGAGTTGTGACGTGAGGTGTGCTTGGTGACAAAAATAGGAAATGCTCTGCAGACCAGACGGTCTCATGTAACAGATGTTGAGGTTCGGCCGTTGCAGCCGATGAAGGCGTGTCTTTCGTGGGCAGCAGTATTTGAAGGGTGCAGCCCCTGAATTGGGACACAGCAAATATGATTGCTTGTAGTTTGATAGTGTTAAAGTGTTAAAGATTCCAGTTAAAATCTGTAAGATTTATGTTTCATAATACTATCAGTTATATTAGTGAGTACTTTCCCTTATCAAACTCATCCGTCATTATTGTCTTCTGCAAGGTCATTTGTGCGGCTAAAGGCAGATGAAGGTCAAAGTTTACCTGGGAGACGTGCTCCTCTGGACACAGAAAAAAGAAATAATCTTTTGTTAACATGCAGAGTGAAGTGAGACTCCATTGTTAATGGCTCGTATCAGTGTTGTGCAGAACAGGTTTGGTGTGTTTTATGGATCATTATCAGAGCGTGATGCAACATCAGTCACCCTGCGGGAGGAGTTCAGGCTGCTGCAGCGCTCTGCCTCTCTTTGTTTGACTTTGTGCTGCATGACTTATGGAATAATGTTATGTAACAGGGAGTTGTTGCATTGTACAGACTCTGAGGCTGTTCCACAGTTCCCACATAATTGATCTGTGTGTGTGTGTGTGTGTGTGTATGTTTTATGGGTTTGCCACACATGTATTTTCCAATGAAACTGAACATGTGTGTGTATGACAGAGCGAGTCACACAGGCTCAGAAAGCTTTCTAGAACATTACCTCATCTAGTTGACCTCCGATTGGTACACGGCCCAGACGTTGCCATGGTGATAGCTAGCCTTTTTTAGCCGGTTGGTTCTGCCATGCCCACACATCGCTCAGTGTGTTGGCTCAGTAACTCTGAATATGTGTGTTTGAGGGTGCTTTCGTCTTTGTGAGGACTGTATCGAGTTTGAGCCGATGAGTTTGACAACATTTGTGGCCGGTGAAAGCATTTTGTATATTGAGGATGTTTTTTGGACTGTAGAGTGTTTAGCAAAGTGGGGACATTTATAAAAGGGAGGATGGTTTTGGAAATAAATGAAAACTAAAGGACTGTTTTGTTTTGTTTTGTTTTAAATTTGAAACATTTAAAGCCATTTCACACCAGTGGGATATGAAAATATGGCACAGATTTGCGGAATGTCTGTGAGCAGTTCTTGTATGTTTAGCATGCACTCTGAGTCTGGTGCAAAATTTTACAGTTTCATGTTCCAATATCACATCAAATAAAGAAGCAGTTGTTGTTTATTATCTGAGAGAAAATGGACTTTGAGAGAAGCAGATTCCGTGCCACCACGTCATCTCTGGGGAACAGCCTCCAACTGCGAGGGTGATTTCCATATAAGGAAATATTCAACATGCAGCAGGTGGAGGTGACTTCATCTGTTGAGAGACAAAAAAATCCCACACTGGAAGAAGTGTAACTGTCCTTCTGCCTCAGATGAATTTTGGGATTTCATCTGTTGAAATATATCCTCAGCAGTTGTGGACGGCTGCTCCATAATCTAGCAGCATGAAAAGCTGGACACGTTTCAGTATGAGACCACACATGTTCTAAAACATGTTTATTTGTGTGATTACAACCAGAGTACACTACATATTTACTGAGATATGAATGTAATGGCATTGCCATGATCAGAGGTGTTCTGAACATGTGATACAAAACAAACGATTTCATTGGTTAAGTGTGTCATTTCACAGGTGACAAGTGGTTCAAGATTTTTTTCTCGCTGCACAAAAGCAAAGACAGTCAGTTATTAACACAATATCCTTCACTGTACGCCGCGACAATGGTGTGAAATGGTGTATACACTTCCCGTCTCCAAGGCGGGCGGAGTCACGTCTCCCATAGAGACAGTTAGGAACCCCCATCCCTCCACCTCGCCTGTAAGTGTTATAATGTCGTGTGAATGAATTAAAGCAGGTGGATTTTGCGTTGCATGATATTTGTTTTCTGTTAGTTTTAACCTTTAATTCATTATTTCTCCTGTAAGACTGTTTAAATGCCCATTTGTGTCCGTTGTGAAACAAGACAGGAAGCACCGGTTCCCAAATCCTGTGAGAATGTGTAGCTGAGACAGAGACAGGTCTCGAACAAAGTTAATTTTCGCCTGATCTATGTATCTGAAAAATGACATTTTTGTGTCAGAATGTTTGGAAGATATGTGTCTGTGAAAAATGGAGACAAAGGGGCGAAAGAATTGATCATAATCTGTGATCATGTTCATTTCTCTGTCAGAATGAATGGACTCAATACTGCTTCTAGTCTCCTAAAGGGACGGGGCTGTGGCAAAACCCATGCGACACTGGTACAGGACATGAACAGTCAGCGAGACGTTTCGCTTTCTATTACCTGTCTCTGATGAAACTTCTGCCCTGGTGTGCAAGCTTCCAATATAACACATGAAATCATTTTTTAAAAATGTCTGTGTGAATAATACACACAAAAATTTTCACTTGGTGTGAAAAAGCTTTCAAGCGGACATTTTTTTTCAAAGCGATAGTTATATTATTGTATTATTATATCA
Source organism: Naso vlamingii (assembly GCA_029822935.1). Lineage (NCBI taxonomy): Eukaryota > Metazoa > Chordata > Actinopteri > Acanthuriformes > Acanthuridae > Naso > Naso vlamingii. The sequence continues at coordinate 28,546,957 of JAPQLA010000020.1, forward strand.
AAAAATGTTAGACAAAAATAAAGACTTTTTTGGATGTCACAATTAACAGAAAGCTGAGAAAAGTGACGACATGTTTTTTGGACAGAGAGGAAAGTTTCTTAGAAGATTAAAATCTAGGTTGTAGGTTGAGGGTTAATTGGTTTGACATACATGATGTCATGGTGTCCTCACAAGTATAGAAGCACAAACATTTCTGTGTGTGTTTATGAATAAATGGGCATATGGGCATTTTCATCACTGCTGACCCAGTTTGAATTAGCACAAATGATTACATGGATGTACTAATAACACACACACACACACACACACACACACACAGTGTGCCAGCTTGTCAGGCACTATGTGGGCAGTGTCTGTTTTGGAA
>JAPQLA010000020.1:28560557-28586301 GCA_029822935.1 Naso vlamingii
GCCGGGCCGGGCCGGGTTTAACACAATTATTTAAATGCATAATTTAATGTCCTGCTGGCAGTGTTAGGCTTGTTACTCAAAATAAATAATAAATTACTCATTACTCTTTTTAAAAGTAAAAAAATACTCTACTTATTACTCCATGCCAAAAGTAATTTGTTGCATTACTCTTTATGTAACTTTCCCTTACATTCCACAAAATTGGTAATTTGTTGGTGCTGGACAGTAACTGTGCCATGTGGGTGTTATTTTTGAGTGAAGAGTTTGAAAATCCTTCTCTTTGGCTTCATCATAGCTCCACAAGCGGCACCTTTTGAAACACACACAGTCATAAGAAACATTGTCGACATCACATTGTGGATTACTTTGGCTTCAGGGTCATCAGCAAGACACATTAAAAAGGATGACCTCTACTTCCTATTTGCTGTCTTACCTGGCCAGTCCAGCCTAAAGACCCCTGGGACCAATCAGAAGGTCACCTGCTGACACCCTGTGCAGCTCAATGACATCAGGGCAAAAGAAAGCATGGACTGAAGGAACAGACAGATTCTGGTTAAATAGGCCAACGATTATTCGCATGGTTTTTAAAGTCAGACACCAAATTTCTCAGTGTGATAAACAGACAAACAGCTGCTGTTGTTTTGCACAAACTGTCTACATTTTCAATTAAAAATAGTCACCCTTAAAATGCAGTGAAAGGGCCATGGTGGATTCACATTTATTTGTGTTCACATTGTGTTTGTCTGATTCTTCACAGCACTAAATTATGAACCCAGTGACTTCAAAGACATCATGTGCATTCCTTCAGAACAATCGTGCCCTTTTGCTGTTAGCGTGGGAAAGACAGACATGTCTCAGCAAAATGTGTCTGAAACAAGCCTTTTTTTAAATCTGTGCTGCTTCCGTCCAGTCTTTGAAGTCATAAGCAACTTATGACCAGCCAGCACATTGTCTGGATTTATGCATACAGTATTTGCTTTATTGAAAATCCCGGTTTGCAGACTCGTATTGTCATCATCTATAATTACACAAAGCCCTCTTTGTACAGAATGACTGTGCTTTTAACCTAGAAACCAAGCCAAACAAGACAGTCAGTCTCTAAAGTCAGGGCTTGTTTAACCTGAGAAAGAAAAATATGTGGATATTTCCATGTATCGTCAGTCAGATAATGAACTCTGTACTTTTAAGTGTATTGACAGAATTCCGTCAGTACCACCAAACACAGCTTCACAATCAGTGCAAAATTTTGGTATCTAAGAATGAATCTTAGCTAAAACACACCGGCGCCGCAGTGCCGCAGCAAAACAGCATCTCATATTATTATCTATGACTAACTCCACACTGGTGGCAGATCGATGCGCAGCGATGCGCGTTTCCCACGACCCTTCACACCACTGTCCTTTTTCCAGCGCTGCTCCCCATGGAAAGGTGCCTCTTTTCCTCAGAAAAAAAAGCTGTTTTGTATGTAGATGTATTCTGTCTCATTTCTTGGCAGCAGTTCTTCTCTGCCTCTGTGACAGATTTTTCTCCTCTAACATTACTCACCATTTGCTTTTGCTGTATGCCGTTTAGAACTTTTAATATTATTTATTTATTTGAGAGGGACATTACAAGTTAATGATCATTACTAACAGCAGATTCAGATTCTACCCAGAGGCGAATTTCTATCTGTTGTCCCTCCATAGATGGTCCTAACATGCATGTTTTGATGGTGGGAAGAAACCGGAGTACCCGGAGGAAACCCACGTAGACACGGGGAGAACATGCAAACTCCACACAGAAAGGCCCTCCCCCAGCAGGGATCGACCCAGGACACTCGTGATGTGAGGCAAGAGTGCCAACCACTAAGCCACCTTGCTCCCCACTTGATATCATCATTGTTGGCCTATCCATTGTTGGTTACATAAACAATGGATGAGGGAAGAAATGTCCTGACCTCTGCATGTGACAGGTCAGGTCGGTAGCCTCGTGGTTACGGCAGTTGGCCAGAGACGGTGAGAACAGAGATTGATCCCCGTGTTTCACAACTAAATACTAAATGTTTTGTTCTGTTTTCCCTCAGTGTGACTGGTCTTCTTGTTTGCCGCACTGCAGCACAATGCTTCCTATTTGTGTTAGGGGCGGGACTTGACACATCAAATGACACACCACGGCGCTGTAGCACTGGTGTGTTACCGCCTTTAGAGTGTTCTCACACCTGTAGTTTGGTTCATTTGATCTGAATCAGTGGATGAGTTGTGACTTATTTACGTTTCTCTTTGGTTTTGTTTGTTTTCACTCAGGCCATATTTCAAGTGAACCAGTTGTATCAACAAAAGTCATGCGGGAGCTGTCATTCTGTACACTGCCCTGAAACTACTGTAGGTTGATCAAATCCCCTCTCCTTCAGCCATTGGCTAAACATTTGGAACTCCTCATTATCTGTGCCTTTTCTAGCTGTTGGGCTGTATGGTCGTCTGTCCAAATATCAGAAAGCAACATATTTTTTCTCTGCTCCAAGTCAACCCTTAACTCATGTTTCTGTCATGGCAAACTGCTCGCAGTTTGTTTACAATATCATCCTCAGCACATAATGCACAGTGCAGCTGGCCACGGGAGCTGGCACCTGATGGCAAGTCATACTTGTAGGTCAGATGTGACGAGCTTCAGCCTACACCTTTTTGATTAGCTTCGTCCCTTGTCGCATTATGTGGTTGAAGTAATATTTTAAGTAATATTTTAAGTAAGTAATATTTTTGTATTTCATTGGGGGGGTGGATTTTGAATGCTAAACAAATAAAAATCAATCAATCAATCAAAAGATGTAAGGATGGGGAGGGCAACATGTCCAACCAGAGGAAACACAAGATCGAACAAAAAGTCTGTCTGAAAGTTGAAGAGTGTACCGTGCTTGATACACAAAAAACAAATTCCCCACCAGCAGCTAAGTTAATGTTCGCACACCTGCAGCGAGCGCCAAAGAACTTGAACCCTCAGTGGGTGAGCAAACTTCACATGATTCATCGACAAACTCATCAACATCTTCATGTAAACAATCAGCCTGTTGGGAAAAAAGCATATTTATACATAGAAGCCTGAGCCAGTTATTCTAAACCTGTATTATAGAATGCCCACTCAACATTCATCATATGTCCCTGCGACACTAAATCTCCTCTGCCCACACAAACACAGACATTTCTCGTATGTCTGTTGACACCCTTAGGACACAGCAGTCGTGTCATACAGAGAGAGGAAATTGTCAAGGGTTGCCAGAATGTGTTAAATGTGTTGAAATTTCTGCTTTTAAGGGGTCAGCTCTTGGTGACACATGTGAAGGCTGTGTGTGTTGCCCCTGACAATACTCCCAAGATATGTGGTAAATATGAAATTAAAGTAGGTGAAGAAAAAAAACCACAAGCTAAAACAGCTGGGGGTTCAAGGTTAATGCACGCGTCACCGGTCATAACTATGAGCACACTTTAAACGGTAAAAGCAACCTACCTTTAGAATAATACCTGCATTATTGTCACCACAGAGCATTCTCCCTGTGGATGTTTTGACAGCTGTTTAGGATGGATTTTAAAATGCCACCCAAACAAATGCGCTGCAATGTGAAGAGGTCACACATTGATATTAATTGCTCGGTGGTCTACTTGCCTGTGGTGATTGGTTAAGTTTATTTAGGCATTAGTTAGAGGGGCAAATCAATGGGATTTAACGGTCGTTTTGACTCCACAGGGTCTGGTGCATATGGTGTCAGGAGGTGGAGGTGGAGGATGGAATGAGGAAGATGAAGGGTGGAGGGAAACAAAAGGAAGAGAAAGAGGAGCAAGTGGAGCTGTTGTAAGACGATTAAAGATAAACAGCAAATGGAGGGAAGGTCAAGGAGGGAGAGGAAAAAGAGAAAATGGGAAAAGAAGGTTGGGAGCAGAAATGGGGAAGGACGCAAGGAGGAAGGAAGAGGAGGAAGGTTGAGGTGAAAGACGGAGGACACAAAAAGCGTCCTGTGACACCGTGTGGTTTGTCCTTTGCTAATCTGCAGGGGTGCCCACGCACACGCACACATGCACGCACACACACGCGCACACACACACACACACACACACACACACACTGCCTCAGTATCTGCTGTTTTGTCTGCGGATGGATGGATTTGTAAACTCTCTTTATGTGTTGGACAGGATTCCCTGTCTGCCAGAAACAACTGACCATGAGACTCACACTCTGAGCAGATCAGATCAACACTGGCCCAAATTTTCTGATACAGAGTTTTGGCCACGGACCCTGTTATTGTCCTCTGTCTTGCAGTATATACTGACTAATACCTTTACTTTTTTATGTGGTAAATGGTGCTATAGGTACAGCCACTTCATTCGTTTTTTGTGCTTGACTTTAGTTTCAATTACGTTGTTGTTTTCAGAGAAAATCAGATAAATCTGCCCTGTGGTCTAAAAAGTGTGAAAAATCAGTACATAATAATGCCTTGTACTCGACTTTCCAAACTACAGTGGTTCATTCTCAAAGCATGAAATTTGCTTAGTAAAGCTCACGACAGTCCGTCTATTAGACTGAGATATATTGTGTCAAATGTGCAAAAGGAAAGATCACGAGGTGACCAAAATTACTTCCTTCCGTTTATTTGTGACCATGAATATCAGGAGAAATACTTGAATGGAAACACGGTGCCTCAATTTCAAAATGATCCAACACTTAGTGGAATTTCTCCACATTCGTTTAAATCTCTCGGCCACTGCCCATATATGAGAGTCATCAATCATTAGCTAGATTTCCTTCAGTGATTCACTTCACTTTTTATTTTCAATAAAACACAAACATAATAATCAATTAAATGAAATATCGGTTGAGTCTAATGATCAGGCTTCCAAAGAACCATAAATATATAAAACTAAACTTAATAAAATCTTAACTTTGCGTTAAATGTAAACTTAAGCTCAGAGGTAGGCGTCCAGATATTTCTTGTTTTAGTGTAGCTTTTCATGTAGTTTAGCATTTCACTGACTTCTGGACTGATCAATATTTTAAATGTTGTTTTGTCTCTGATTTGTCCTGTCAGATCTGGCCTCGGTGGATTTGGACCAGTATGATGTTGTTTCTCTGACTGATGCTCTCAGAGGTTTCCTGCAGGATCTGCCCGCCCCCATCATCCCCGCCTCGGTCTACAGCGAGCTGGTCTACACGGCCCAAGGTACAGAGTGGTACACTGCAACACACACAGCTGCACTGATGGTCAGCCCTGATCAGTGTCAGATCACAGAAATGACAAAATGTCGTATTGTTGTACTTCCTGCACCTGTAGAGGTATTTTGACATGTATTTATCTCTCAGATTCTTGCTTTTAGAAGAAAACAATGAGGATGAATATAATTTATTTGTATTGCTTTGAGCATTTTAAAATAAAAAAATCAACATCTCTTTCCAGTGACAGTGTTGGCTGCTGTAGTTTAGCGGTTCTCAGCCTTTTTCTTTGTATCATCTCTTTCTGCCCACAACTTTTTCAGCAGCTGCTGTCAGAAAGTCTTTATTCTCAACTGAAACAATTCAACTGACTATAAAGTGACCAAGTCATGCCCCGCAGGACCTAATTTCATAAAGAATATGAATGGTAGTCAGTGGAAAGAGACTTTTTTTTTTTTGATCCTGTTTAAATTGTACCGCCAATCTCAAATATGATGTTTGTCAATTTAAATGATCATTTTTGCAAGTCAAGAAAGTCTCAGTTTATCACACAACTGCTGAAGTATAAGACTTTGAAAATACGTTTTTTGAAAGATGACACACCCGATTATCACTCAAATGGTGTCTTAACAATCTCTGACAGATGCAACTAACTCTGTTTGCTGGACTGCAGAGTGCTAGGCACTCTATATGTCAAGATCAGTGAATGAAGCGTACACACAGTAGAAATGCACATTTAAAAATCCTGCATGACTTATTACATTTATATGTGTTTTCATATTTTGTGGAAAACTTTCTGAAAGCAAAACTACCAACACAACAATGACCCACATGGCATGTAGAATGTGAAGTTTTCCTGCAGCTTTAGGCAGCATTTTAATGTGGGTGGGTGGTGTGGGTTGGGACCTCCAGCTTCATCCTCAGTCATCTGTCCTCCTCTCTCACACACTGCAGGCTTAAACTCAGGAGCTCAGTCCATCTATGCCTCTGTCATTTGGCATGAGCGCCGACACTCGTCACACCCGACAGATTTCTGCCATGTCTGGATGTAAAGAAGACAAGGCTGTTCCCTCTCGTCAGCATCAAATTTCCTCTAATCTCCTGACAGCTTCAGGATTATATAAAAACAAACTGTGAGGCGGCTCGGTGTCAGGTTCTCTCCCTTCTCTCATTTTCTGTACGGCTGACCTGCTTGTACACCCCTTCACCTGCCGCCCACCTCGCCCAGCAGGCCCTCTTCTCTCCAGCTTTTAGGGACTCTCGCACTCTTATCTATTTTTGATGAGCCCAACCTCGACATTTGGCGTTTCGTGCTTAATGTGGGAGGTGTTCGTGCCAAAGACAGTCAGACACACACACATGAACAGACGGATGAGTGTGTATCAGCACTGTGCACGTCAGCGTGTGTTTGTCAGGGCAGAGAGATCGTCTGAGCTTGCAGTAAGTTCTCACCAGCTCCACTGCAACCTCCTCCCGAAATATTACTTGGCTAAGCTCTTCGTCATGATCTCGACCTGAAAATCCCCTCAATTATGTAAGGGCTTTTCTCTCTTGGTCCTCGTCCTTGTTAAGTGACAGCACTTTTTTGTTTTACTTATTCATGGAAACATTTTAAGTCAGGATAAACCACTTTGAAAGGATGTATCAAGTATTTTGTGCAGGTTGTTTGAGGTCGCACCAATTGAAAGTGAACTTCTGATTTAGGAAGCGTCGCTTGAAAATCCCAGAATTACTTCTTTGTGTTCAGAGGGTGTTATGACACGTGTCTGAAGTATTTCATTTGTACAGTAACATACATCACACAATAACATCGAGAGATCCCTGATCTCTTTTTGTTGACACTTCACTCAGTGCTCACATCTAAAAAGCAGACTTTTTCCTGAATGTTTCTGTCAGTGAACGTAAAACTGCACAAGGTGCCAGTGTGAGCTTTAAGTTGTTCCCGAACTCATCACCTACATCCTCATAATGACACTAAATTGCCATTAGATTTTCTTTCTGCTACCCACCTTGATTATTTTAGCTGTTTTGTTTTGTTTTGGGTCAGGTTTTTGACCTGTTGCTCTTAAAAGCACCTTACCAGTGTTCCTACATGTTATCATCCTTTGTCAGCATCAACCACATAGGTTACATAAGCCCCGCCCGTTGTCAGTGTCATATTGTAACGAAGTAGAAAGACTTTGTTACTGTATTTAAGTAGTTGTTTTTTTTTGTTTTGTTTTTTTTTTGAAAATCTGTACTTTACTATCTCTATTTCTGTAGATTTTTACTTTACTGTATTTCCAAAGCAAATTGATACTTTTACTCCATTACATTTCAAATAAGCATCGTAGTTACTAGTTACTAAATAACACTAGAAGAAATTTGGGAGACTACTAGCCAATAATTTTTGTTTTGTTTTGTTTCGGTAGCCAATAATGTTGGATCACAGACTGCCAGAAGTTGGATCATTGGTTAATCATGTTAGGCGCGAGTGCAAACAGGTACTCTTAAGCTGAGGTACAAGTAATGACTGTGTTGCTACTTTGTGTGCTGTTGTTGTTGTATTTAATGTTTGATTTCAAATCAATTTGTTGCGAGGATGTAGAAGCAGTCACCCAGTTGCAGATTCAGCTTGAGCTAAACTTTTGCCTGTTGTGTTCAAATCAGGCCCTAAGGAGTTTAGAAAGCTTTCTGAAAACACTTCTTTTTTCTATCACTTTAATGCATTTGTTTTATAACTGGGATATTCTGTCCTTATTTAGACCAGAGGCTACATGAATGAAGAATAAATATTTTTTTAAAGTCAGATTTGACTGCTTTTTACATGTACTATTTGCTCTTATTTCAATACTTAAGTATTTTAATTTTCACCTACTTTTGATACTTAAGTACAATAAATACCAGCTACTTTCAAACTTTTACTCAAGTTATATTCTCATACGCGACTTTCACTTTTCCCGAAGTCATTTTCCAGTAAGGTTTCTTTACTTTTACTCATATATGGCTTTTGGGTGCTTTATACAAGACTGCCCATTTTCCCTAAAATAGCTTTATCTATGAGATATGGTGTTAGTTTATATTATATGAAAATGTTTGACAACGTTAGTAAAAAAGAACATCTGTGTCAAAATCCTTCTTCACGCTAATATTCCAGCTAGGAAGGCAGCGCTTGGAAAGAACTATTTTTCCAGGCGTAATAACTTTGGTCTCCACGGCTCCCGGCTCCCCTTGCTCTCTCCCTCTCTCGCCCAGTGATTTTTGACCAAATAAACGCAGACTTGCTCTTTAGAAGGGTGAATTACCTATACCTAGCAACTTTCACGTGTCCTATAGTGTTTCTAAATGGACTTTAAAGATGCAGTCTGACATCTATTAAAGTGTACGCACGGTTCAATTGTAAAGGGAGCTATTGTGCTCTTCCATCTTTTCTGACCTATAAATGTTGTTACAATGTCGGATACTTGTGTTAAATGGTGCCAGAGTGTCACATAATGAGGTTCATGCATTTGGAAGTGAGTCCTGCAGGCTGTTTCAGTTGGCTCTGCACGCTGTGTTTTACTGTGTTTTTTTAATAGTGTTTTTCCAGTGTTGTTAAGGCCTGCTGTACTTTTTAATATGGGCATGCCAGCTCGTGCACACAGCACTTTGCCTGCCTCCTCCCCCACTCTGCTCAGACATCATTGCACTCTGCTCTCTGCTTCATGGATTACTGTCAGCACTTTGTTCGAGATGGCTCCAGTAAAGTGTTTTTTTCAGGTGAATGAAGGACAGTTAACTTTGTTAAACTTTCCTAAATAGGTGAGCACCAGACAGAAGTTGAGAGCGTTCCTGCTTCTTGTGGGTTTATTCCATGTGGATTTATTCACTTCCTCAACATGAGCACATGAGCTGGATTAACGACTTAACTGCTGCTAACGGACCACATGTTGCTTTGTTGTGTCAGAAGCGCGAGCTGTGAGTAACATTTTATCAGTTTCCTAGCTGTGTTTATTTTGTGTCAGTAAAGGGGTTGTGAGTACAGCTGAGTGTGGAAGCACGCATGATTAAAAGGGGGAGGAGTAACTGACACAGACCATTTTAAAAGAATGCACAAAGCAGAAGGAAGAGAGAGGGCGCGAGTCATAGTTTTCTGAAGATCAACAGACTTTTCTGTTCTGTCAGTTGTGTCAAGCTGTTCTATAGGAGTCCAAAATCAAAACCAAAGACCCCAAAATGAGTATGATATGTGTTCTTTACCAACAGCATTTGTTGAAGATAGGGGCAATCTTTGCTTATGGTGGCAAGTCATATATAGACTGTTGTGGTTCTTTAAATGGCTGAAAATGGCAATGATAATGTCTTTAAATTACTTTTTTTCATGAAAGAACAATCCAAATCCAAAAATGTTCAATTAAATGTTCTCAGGAAGTAAAATTCAATGCGTTTTAATTATGTTTTATGTTTCCTATACTGTAGTATCTAATTGCCTAACAATGAAAAAAAATAAAGTTGATTTATAAAGTCAATTTATTTGTAACACAATCTTTACAAGTAGAGGAGCATCTGTGTTTATGACAGTATTGATAGTCGTAGCTGTAAGATACTCAAATGCACTGTAACACCTTAATACCACTCGATCCTACTGAGTCTTAATGTGGCTTAGTTGTCATCAGCAAACAGCAGCATCATCTGCAAACAATGTTCTGTGTTTGATCCACATGGATGTGTCTCAGTTACCGTCTGTCCTTCCCCATGCTGATTCCTGAGATCTGTTGGTGTTGTAATGGTTAAAAATTCTGTCTTGTTCCTTTTGTATGTGTTATCTTTCCTCTGGCTGTCTGTTCTGTGAGAGAAAAGCCATTCTTTCTTTCTGTCATTCTTTTGTTTGTTTTGTGTCCATTTTATTTTGTAAGTTGGTCGCTTAATGCTGTGAATTTCCCAAATTAGAAAATAGAGTTCAGGTTAAAATACCTTTTTAACTCTAATGACAAAGCAGTGACAGCTTATCAGCTACAAAGAAAATATGAAAATTCTTGTGATATCATCAGTTGAACATGAAATCATTCAGCTAAAAATGTTTTTTAGAAGCTAAATTAAACACAAACATGAAGGCTCACGTGTTTCATCACAGAGTCAAACTCCATTTAACCTTCAAATTAGTCCAGTTGTTTTCTGTTTCACAGTGATCTTCATTCTGTTGTGTCTTTTTGCGGAACAATTAACAGTTGTTGTCATCAGATGGATGTAATCCTCCTGTAATCCTCCTCTCATCTGTTCCTGCAACATTTAGTTCTCACTCAGCCTTTTGTTATCAGGACTGTGACATATTTCAGCTGTATTATTTCAAAATTTTCAAAGGAAGGTGTGAGGTGTGCATGACTGCAATGGAGACATGAATGACTGTGATGCTGTTTGTGATTTGAGGTCAGCATTTTATTTTCTTAATGTAAAAGTCACAGTGACCTCCTCCCTTATTCTCCCTGATCCTTCTTCTGTCTTTGGTCCCTGAGTCACTAATCTTAATTATTTAATCTTAGTCCTTCAGCATTTCTTCCCCTTTGCCCTTTTTTTATTTTTATCTCATTCATTTCCTCACCCCCCCACCTCCCTCCCCCATGTCTATTTTTTATCCTCTCTGTCTTTTCTCAGTCATTAGTTTTTGTGAGTTGGTTAACCCTGATGGTCTCACAGAGGTCATCGTCTGTGCAGATGAAGGCCAGCTGGCTGAGTCTGACTGACCACTGTCCATCTGGACCTTCAGAGGAGAGAAGCTGACGCAGACAGAGACTGTTGACTCCTTTACAGATGAGATAAACAAACTGATGTTTTCAATGGGACAATAAAAAAAACAACCAACAACATGTTTACTTACTTTCTTATCGATCTGATATGAAGATTATTCAATTTTTTAATTCCAATGTGTGATTTTTGATTTTGGTCGTAAAACATGTTGGCATCCTTTCAAATCCATTAACAGCATCCTGCTGACAAGACAACAGAACAAAGTGTTTTCACAGTGGGCACAAATAAAATAATTTACTCGCTTTATTGACATTAATATGACTGCTAGAATATTTTGTGTTTAGCTGTTTTATTTGCCTGTGAAATAGCCAATTAGCCAATACTCAAAAGACACAACATTTTGCTGGAAGGTAAGGACTTGGCTGAGCTTGGCTGCACTGCGAGAGCTGTTGCTTTGTACCTGCTGTGGAAAGCTCAAAACATTCAGAGATCCAGACGCTGCCATGACTGGCTCCACCTGTTCCTTCAGATGCATGCAGCTTAGGGAACTCCAACACCTTTACCAGGAGCTGCACCTGCCTGACGGCCGCTTCCAGTGCTGCTTCAGGCTCAACTGGACCCAGTTTCACGGCCTTTTACTGAGGACCAGTGCCACGATATCCCTCAGGATACTGAATGCAGGATATGTAAACTTCAGGCACTTTATTTCAGGTGCAGAGTTGTTAATTAATCAATAAATATTCTCTGTATAGTTACATGCTGATTTAATCTGGTAAAATGATGTTTCTTCTCCATTTTTCCGATGAATAAACCTCTGCTGGCACTTAGGCCTTGGCGATACAGCTGGAAAACCTATCTTGATAGTAAAGTTTCCTATTGGTCAGTATCGATAATTATTGATCATATAGGTTGTGACTGACGACTTGTTGTGCACTCTGAGGGATGGGAGTGTCTAAAGTGATATAATGAGTAAATATCACAATATTTAAGACCAAATTCCTCGATACTGAGACAGTATTGTAAGGATGACTATTGGTGATTTCACAAATTATTAACCCAATGACATTTTCGATAAACAGTCATCAGTAATGTGAATAAGTGGGTAAAGGTAAACAAAAGAACATGAGAACCGTCTGTAAGTTCAGAAAATCACCTAATTTTACTGTAATGAAGCCTTTCAAGCAGGAAAAGACAACACTTACGCCATATCATGATATAACGATATCCAAAATCTGTCACGATATCTTGTCTCATATCACGATATAATACAGTATCAATATATTGCCCAGCCCTAATGTTACTGAGGGATCTCAATGCTGATTGATTATCACTGTATGAATTGGTAACTGAAGTTTAGATTTTTCAACTCAGGAAAAAGCAAATAACGCAAAATTCACATTATTTATGTCATTTGTGCCGCTCAATTTGCATCATTCTCGCTACACAATTCCCATCATGTGCACTGCCTGACAAAAACTGACTTTACATGTAATTCACTCGTGCAAATAACTTGATTTGCCTGTGATATTAACACATCTTAACAGTTAAGCAGGTAAAATGTTTCTCACCTTCTTATCATGCTGACATTTACTACTAAGCCTTGAACGCCAGATTTAAACTGCTGGTGGTGCTCAAGGAAGAGTCAGGGGATTTCTAAACAACTGACTTCATGGCACAACATTCAAAGTTATATAGTGGTATACTGTAAGATACTGGACCTCCTGATGACCAGCAGACCAACAACCTTCTCTTTTATCACTTAGATTTTTTTGTGTTCAGAAAAAAAGTCAGCAAACAAAAAATGTAAAGTTTTCTTGTCAAGTTAAAATTAATTTGAAGTGAGATTTACTGTATGTCCAAAACAGTCGTATGGTGCAGCACGTCTCTTGACCTCCCCCTCTCTGTCCAGTTGTCCAGTCTCTCAGAGTCTCTCGGGGCCAGATGGACGGGCCAAGTTCCCTCTCCAGCCTTGACCTCTATTGACCCGCAGGGTCAACCACAATCCATAATAACAAGGGAAGGAGGAAGCTGTGTGTGTGTGTGTGTGTGTGTGTGTGTGTGTGTGTGTGTGTGTGTGTGTGTGTGTGTGTGTGTGTGTGTGTGTGTGCACGCATTGGTCTTTTATGACCAGCGGTGGTCAGACAGAGAGGTGACTTCAATGACCCCCATCAGGCTGCAGCAGATTGTCAGCCATCCATCACCACCCACACAATACACACACAGACATGCACACACCTCAAGTGTCCCTGGACTCTGATGATTCAGGTCAACAGCTACAAATGATCTTATGAACTTTTGTAGTTTTAAATTAGTATTTTTTAATTCAATGTAAATGTTACATTTCGAGTCTGTGTGGTATTAATTATGTCATACCCGGTGTTTGATACTGTTTTAATTAATTTTCTTTAACTGATAGCCATCAGATGTTTTTACCTCTCTATAGTCATTGTTTATTCATCTATGTGAACTTTAAACTTCACATCCGCTCACAAGGAGTCACAGGAAGTGATGCATTGATGTTCTGGACACTCAGACCAAATCAAGTGCGTTACCAACAATCACCACAGGTGTTGAAACCAAACCAGGATCCAAATCTTAAGGAATACGTCAATATAGCAGTTTTTGAAAGGTAAAATGTATGTTGTTAAGTTAACCTTTTTATACGTTGGTCTCGCAGTGAACTTTTACCTTGGTACACACATTCAGACTAATGTTGTAGTTTTTTTTAACCTGAGGTTTCGACCCTCTCCTCTGTGTCTGTCTGACCTCTGACCTGTGGACTCCAGCCCCCAACATGGTAGCACACTCTTGAAGCTAATTTACATGGGCTGTTTTTGAAACGGCATACCCTTGTGACAGTACATACTGATATGGCCAAGCAGTAGTATGTACTATGCTGTATGTAAACACCATCAAAATCTGCAGTATGCCATACTGATTTAGAGGAAATCCCCAGTATGCATCCGACCAGTCTACCTCACTTACTGTTTCCCACAGTGCAGGGCACTGCAAAGTCACAACCAAAACCAGGCCAGCCATTTGTTGTACAGTTTAATGAAAACAAACAAACAAAAGAATCTCATTATCGCTGCTAGGCTGACATAAAACATGCATTTTGGGTAACCTGCTGTGTACTGCAGTATTGCATATGGATCGTTCATTTAGTGTTTAGAATGTAGTATGTACAGTATGCAGTAGTAGTATGTAGTAGGTGATTTTGCAAAAGAGCCATACAGTAACCCCACCGTCCTCGCTCCTCATGAATAAAACCTAATCTGCCCAAACAATGAGGGCAAACAGTCAGAGGAAGGTTAGGGCGAGTGTTGCCAGTAGAAGCAGTGGAAGCCTTATTAAAGCCCACAGATACTGAACCTGGATGTTAGCGTCGCACTGGTTCCCTCAGCAAAAAGTTTATGGGATTTTCGATTATCTCTTAAAATCAGCTATGTGAAGAATACAAGTTTATGATACTTACACACTTTGTTCAGCATGATGATCTTCACAGATAAACGCCACTTTTCTGTTTTTTGAAGCATCCTTTCAAAGATTTTATTTTCCTTTTCCTTTTTTTAAATCTCTGTCGGTGTGCTATTGGGATCAATGTGAACACTTATGTTCCACCACAGACAGCCAGATACAGATTTCTCACACTTTTAATCGATACCCATTAACAATCTGCTGCTTAAATACATACGACATGTACACACCATTCAGTAAATATATGTTTGTGTGACGCCCGGTGGTTTGGTTGGTGGAGCGGGTGCCCCATGTACAGAGACTGTGTCATCGCTGCAGCGGCCACGGGTTCGGTTCCACTCTGTGGCCCTTTGCTGCGTGTCATTCCCTCTCTCTCTCCCGTTTCCTGTCCACTCTTCAGCTGTCCTTTCACAAAATAAAGGCACAAAAGCCCCCAAAATATCTTAAATAAATACACGTGTCAAGCAGAGGACCAGTTTAGCTTTTTCCACATACATTGTCCCTGTCTGTTGAAATGGAACAACCAGTTTGACCAGTGTGTAATCTGCAAGGTTCAATTCTATCTACCTGAACTACATAAAAGTTTTAAACTTTTTTTGAATTTTAACCTTTTATGACCTCAGCATAACATCAGCACTCCTGTAAAGTCTCTGGTAACCAGAAATAATGCAATACAAGTTTAAAGGGAAGGTTCCAAAAAAACTGAAACGTTCACTTCAAACAATATATGATAATATAATTCTGTCATAATTCTACTGTTTATTCCAACCATGTGTAATGTAGCCTTCCAACTTCTAATGAAGCTACACTTTAAATAATTTAGCGTATTGACTCCAAACCAACAATATAAAAACTCCCCTAATTCATATTTTTGTGTAGCTTTCACACTTAACAAAAGAAAACAAGCAAAAATTAAGACAAATGAATAAAAAAGACATTAAAGATAAAAATGTGGTTTAAAATGAGTCCCACTGAGGTTTCAGTCAGAAAACTGTGGCTTTAATGTCATTATTGACTCTCAATCAGCCAATCACCCAAAGCACAAACTTTTGAAAATTTTAAAGTCAGAATTATAAAACTACTGGAACTAAAACAAAAATGTAAACTTATTAAACTTAATTAGTCCGGTGTTCTCCTGTCATACACAGCTCACAGCTGGCTCAAGCACAGATGTTTTCTTGTCTGCAGCTTGTTTGCGGTAGTAAAGAGCCTGTGGTGAGATTTCTCGTCAATACGTCTGGTCCTCTTCAAACACAGCCATTGTCTGAACCCCAGCTAATACAAGAAAAGGACTTGTATTATCCCCTGCACTGCCTCCCGCTGTGTCAGTTTTACAAGCATCCCTCTACAAAACCCCTGTGATTTTCTCCATAGCGTCTGTCAGGCTAGCCTGCTAGCAGCTGGCTGCTGGACTGGTCTGCATTCAAATCACTGATGTCCTGCCAAGGCCATACATCTCCGCAAAGCCGGAGAGCGGTTGGCAACGTGTTCGGATGGATACTGATGGATGTGCTGCACAGCAGGGATGTCTGCTTGTTCTTCAGTGAATGAGTGAAACTGTGAAATGTTTTTTAATGAGCTGCGTATTTATGCATGTGGCATCCAGGGAGTCTGATCGCATGCTTGCTCACGGACGCGTGCACTTGCATCTTGCGTTTTCTGACTGTTGGTCACAAAATCCTGCAGATTGTAATATTCTGCCTCTGCAGGGAAAGTGTGTGCTCAAAACTGAAAAATGTACACCTACCACTGACTCCAAAGCTTATGCTTTACCTTCCTAACAGCGAGTAACATTTCCACAAATATCAGCTATTCAGAATGGAGAAATTAATGAAATCCTCTCAATTTTTTATCTTGTTTTCCTCTCTTGAGAATGTTAATGTAGTTCAGCAATCAGATATTTTATTTGCCTTCACTAATTTGCAAGAAAATCATAACAATTGGGAAGACACAAGAAACAGGTTTTTTTTGTTGTTGTTGTTGTTTTTGTTTTGTTTTTTTCTCCTTTTGCTTTCTGTTTTTTGTTAGCCTTGTAATCCTAATGTTACATCACACAACAACAATACAAACTTGAAAATTTCTGACAAAATTTGTAAACGTGGCCGATCCTACATATATCCACTCTGTGTGCATGTTTTGTCTGAAGACGTTGGGTCTGAGCCCTGCTGAAGTCACTTAAAAAAATGACTGATGGCTGGAAGCTTCAATTAAATGCTTGCTTTAAGTTCTGTGAAAAGCAGTTAAAGGATTATAAAGATGTATATTAAGGAAGACAGTCTCATAACTATGAATGTCAGAGTAAAGTTGAATGATTGTCTGTATATCAAACATGTAAACTGTAAGTTTTAAAGCCTAAACTCAATAATGTAAAAAACTGAAGATGTCTAAGTCTGTTCATGCCAAATGATACTAATTCACCTTTTTCACAAGGGTCACCATTGTAATTCCAAAGCGAGGCTCGGTTGGGCTTGCACAGTGGGGGTTTTCACAGCAGAGCCACAATGTCAGAGGCATCACTCCACCCGCATGGATGTCATCTTACTGTCGTGCCCTGGGTGTAATTCTTACGAGAGGAGGGCGTCCTGTCGGGGTCCACCGTTTTCCAGTCAATTCTAAATTGTTGCGAGTGGACAAAGTGATGCCTCTGGCTTTGTTCCGCTGCTATGAAATATCTCCGCTGTGCCCCTCAACCGAGCCTCGTTTTGGAATTACAGTGACGACCTGTGTGAAAAAGGCTAATAGAGTGGCAAAGTCACACCCCTTCCGGACCCCATGGGACCAAAATTCCAAAAAATTTGTACAGTAGTCAATGGACAGAGACAAATTATTTTTTGATCTTGTTTAAATGTGGCTCTCATTTTCAAATATAATGTTTGTCATTTTTAAAGATTATTTACAAATCAATAAAGTGGCGGTTTGTGGTGAAGATAGTTAAGTGCCACTTAGTTTTTATGAAACCGCTCAGTGAACTACGTCTCTCGTCTCGCATAATATACGTCACCAACTCTAACATGGCTGTAACTTCAGCACCGTTTCTTTGGTTCCTTCAAAATTTAGGGAAAATAGATTAAAAGACATGAAAATTAATACAAGCACGGGCATGTTGAGAGCTGCAGCCAAGCAAACAGAGAGTTAGTCACTTCGTTGTTATAAGACGTCACTTACATGATGATCAAGATGTCGTTCTAAATACAGATTTTCATAGTTTTAAACTTCAGCACTGCAGAAGAAGAAGTTGATGAAAAATTAAAAGTGGCTGATGTCCTTTGTACATTAGGCACAATGAAATATTCTGTGTCGTAACTGAAAACTGAGCTAAATGCTCAGGAAGACTGAAATTGAAGACAGTTTCAGGAACCCATTCTGGTGTTTGTACTGTCTTGCAGAGAGTCAGAGTGTGGAGGAGTGTGGGGAAAAGATGAAGAGGATCCTCGAGTCTCCCAGCATCCCTCAGGCCAACCATCAGCTCCTGGTCCATCTCACCAGACACCTGGCCTGGGCCAGCCAGCACGGCCAGGCCGGTCCCCGGCTGCTGGGACAAGCCTTTGTCGAGGCTGTCTTCAAGCACTCTCCTCTCAGGTACGCAGGGTTCACCCTTCAGTCATTCATTTCAATTTTAACTGATTGCATTTTGTTTATGGGTTTACATTAAAACAACTTATGTCCTTTTTTCCATTTTATTGTTTAAAAGCAGTAACGATTCCTCTCACTTCCAAAAGTCCCACAGCATTTAGCCGGAAAGGATATTCAAAATAAATTTTTTGAATGCAGGACACTAAATGTGGCATTTTTAACTCCGTCCATAAATCAATCACTTCTCATTTGCTTCACAAAACACCAGTCAGTTAAAAAAGATCTTCTTAAGTACAAAGATCCTTAAATAACTCACTTAACATATTTGTAGAAAGGCTCTGCTAACAAAAACCATGCATGATATTTGGCTCAGCTTAAATATAAGCATTCTGCAGTTTAAAAGCTGGTTTGGGTTTGAACACTGAGTGAACGGCTTTAACAAGGCTGATGGTAATGATTTGTTTCTTAGTTCCATGCACAAGCTCGCCTGTGTGTGCTTTTCCAGAAATTACCAAGGAAATTCTCCTTGTGGCGTTGTGTGCGGTGGAGATGTAGGGGATTTGTGGAGGCAGTCAGTGAGTCAGAAGCAGCGGTTGTTTGCACAGCCCGGTCAGCCGATTCACCTCTGACGTGCACAGCGGGCGGAAAAAGAATGGGGTGGCGTATCATAGCACGCCATGCTGTTTCAACCAGCTCCCTTGTTTTGTGTGTGTGTGGAAATGTTGATAAAGCCTAGATAGGTAAGCAGTAAACACTACAGTCTGCAAGTATTTAGATAGTCACATATATGCAGTTGTTTGGGTTGTACTGCAGGTCAACTATAGAGTTCATCAAGAAGAATTGATCCTACCAATGAGAATTATGTGTATCTAAAGCCTGACATCTAATTCATCTGTGTAAGGGGTGGGATATGGACTCAGATGCAGAACATGGAAAACTGGTAAAGTTGGTAATGACCATTAATATATAGGAGGAGATGAAAAGACAGCACAGTTCAAAAAATGTAATAAGTATCTCTGTGTGTCTGTGGTGAGCCTGGAGCTCGGGCCAGAAAGCTGGTGAGGCAGCAAGAGCAAATTTAAGCCCTGACTCCACTGAGCGGTACAGTTCGGTTTGGTACGACACCGTACTCTTCGGAATGGTACCCCTCCATCTGGCTTGCATTTCCCCTGTCAACGGGGCCCTTATATGGTGGGCGGTGTTGTGCTGCGTGCCGTAAGGGCGCTCCGCCACTTTTTTCTCCAGGTGAAAAATTATTTCACCTGCATGAACGAGAGGAAAATCATGCACATTTTACAAACTTTTTGAAGATCCAATAATTACTAAAGTTTGCCATCATGAAAGAAAGGCAAACACAAATGAATTATTGTTGATGTTCAGACTTTTTATGTAGATATGTATTTGTGACAAATAAATCCTCCTAAATCTTCAAGTTGTCATTTTGTCATTTAAGGTGGGCTGATTTATTCATGGCGTAACTCAACATGAAAGAAAACGGTCCACCTTAACAGATGTACCTGAGCGGCTCAGTGAAAGAAATGATTTTTTTTCTTTTTTTTTTTCACCAGCAACATTGAACTTATGGCAAAGAATCAATGTGAAAAGGCAGCAAAGTGTCCTTTCGTTTTTGAATCATGTTTTAAGATGCTACAAAAACATTACATCCAGCGTTTAATCTCCACACAGATCATCGTTTTATCAGTTAACTTTCTTTTCAGGATGGCAATCTAACGAGGCGGGCTTCTGCAGCGAGCAGACAGGCAGGTCTCACCGCAAGCTGCAGCTCCACGCAAGTCAGAAAACTTTGTGATGGATTTACAAACAAGCATTATTTGGATAAACAGACTACATATTTTCACTCTACAGGGTAACGTTCTCACCTAAAAAGTACAGAAGCTCACTGAAGTGATACATGAACAGTTCTACAACACTTAAAACAGCTTTTTGCCTGCTTGCAGTCAACGGACTGCAGTGTTTGTGTAACTCCGCCCTCTTGGGACCCTTAAGGATGCTTGACACTCCAATGAAAGGGTGACTAAAATAGGTGCAGTACAATACAGTTACACTATGGTACCCTTTTGACAGTGGAAACACAAAAAATTGCCTCCCGTACTGAACCAAACCTAAACGTTCCGCACCACTCAATGGAAACGGGGTAATAGTGACTGGCAATAAACACAGCAGGGGCAAACAATAATCAGGCAGGTTAGTACTTTCTTACACAACAGGCAAGATAAAGTCCTCCAACACGGGGCAGGTAAGTATAATCCACACAACAGTGAAACAGGGAAATTTACAAAACAGGCTACTGGAATGATCTCACAGCCGTCCTTTAAACAGATCTAGTCTAACAAGCCGCAAACTCACAAGAAAATATTTAAGCAGGGGAAGCCAAGTAGCCAAGGGAAACCAGAAACTAAGAGGGGCCGAGACAAAACTCATAGTAGAAACCAGAAGGCTGAGACTTTTACAGGGGAATCGACAGGAAGAGTGAATCAGAAGTAGGCAGGGTTGGCAAAGAGTCATCAGTCCAAAGTAGAGTGCTGGTAGGTCTTGCATGAATGCGAAATGACGAACTGGCAAGGGAAGACTGGAGAGCAGAGGCTATGTAGTGGTGAGACCAGGTGTGAGACAATTGACAGTCAGTGATGAACAGAGCAGAGCTGCAGGTGTGTGTGATTGCTTCTGAGAGAGTGAGGCAAAGTGAGAGAGCTGCATTCAATGCTGCAAACAGTGAACAGGCTGAGTTGAAAATACACACCATGACAATCTGGGCCACAGAGCTCTGCTGTCATCCAAAAACCACTACAAACTGTCAGTGTAGTTTATCTGAATGAATCCCACAGCCATCCATCATCCTGCTGTTTATGTGTTAGCACAAAATAAACAAGGGTTCCCTGGATCCCTGACATGCTTAAAAGATTTTGAATTTGACAATTAATGTGTAGGACTTGAAAGTTTCTGAAAATCAACTTGACATGATTCAATAAAAGTGCTTAAAACTCCATCTCATCTGTGTTTCATTGTTTCTTGTGCACATGGTTCTGCTTTGCTGTGAGTGCAAGCAAGAAGAGAACACACAAGCTGTGTTTGAAACTGTCCCTTAACATGAAAACAGTGCACTGGTGTGTTTGACATTTTGTAGTAGTGTTTGAATTCTCAGTGGTTTATTTAATTCACTACATAGTGCACTACAAAATACCCACAATGCACAGAAAATTTCAGTGTACATACAATGTACCCTACATTTTACTCCTGTACACCACAATGCAATGCGGCCTTGTATTTCTGCAGGAGAAGAAGTAGTAGCCAGAAAGTCACTAGGGTTTGCTAACTTTAATTAACATGTTAGCTAATAGAAGTTGGTTGGCGAATTAACCAAAGACACCTGAATATATGCCTGAAGCGAGTTTACCTTTACCTCCGTCTGTGCCAAGAAGCAAAAGCTTTACCTAAAGTAGCAAAACAGTCAGAGGAATTCTATTCTAATAACTTCAGCCACCGTTAGCTAAATTAGCCGTTAGCTTGTCAGTTTGTGAACTATTACAGTTATTATGGGCTATTACAGCTTGGGATCAGGACTGATCATCACAACAGGACAAAAACTTACACATCACTGGAATTTCACCAGTTTATTTGGGATTTAACATTGAAAAAACTACCATGCCACACATCAGTACAACCTCCATTCATTTCAGTGCTGTCCTCCTGTGTGCTCAGTTTGTTTACATGATGCTAGGTACACCCACTTGCATCACACGATGTGATGGTTAGAAAATTACACTGTATTGTCAGAAATCTTGTTCATTCATTCCCTGTATGGTTCTCTATATTATACAAACTATATTGGGAGTAGTGAGTGAGTGACTTAAATGAGTGAACGATTCTCTGTAACAGCAGCACACCTGAGAAGTGTTTACACATTCAGGTTCTCCTCCCTTTATATTTGTTCTCTAAAGCCTGCTCTCATAATGAAAACTCTCTGTGTTTGTACAGAAATTAGCATTTACCTGTGCCCAAACTATGCCGCTTTGGATCCTTGAATTTAATTTAAAATGTTAATTCATGGTGACATTATTCAGCGGTGTCCTTTAAAGTTCAACCACAGTTTCAGTTCATGTTAGTGTTTTTGTTGACAGCGCCGACGTGAACCCAGAGCATCACGTCAGGATCATGGAGGCTCTGATTGCAGCAGGAGGTCTAATGGAGATGCAGGCTGCACCAGGTAGGACAATAATCTGCACACGCACACAAACTTTCTCTCCTCCCCATCTGCACACACACGCACACACATGCACACACACACACACACACACACACACTGTTTTTCTCTATACAATCTTGATATTTGCCTGCAGTTGTTTAACATTGTGACATGATTTTGTGCAGTACGATGTGGCTTGTATTGCCGTATCTTGTGACACTGAAAAGTCGAACGAAAGCTGCTGCTGCTTTGTCTCTCAACACACACACATGCATACACACACACACACACACACACACACACTCTCACGCAGTTCATCTCGGATGTATTCTGCTCAGTGACAAAGTGCCTGAAGTTTGCTTCTCAAGTGTATCAGTGTACTCTCCTTACACAGTGCGACAAAGTCTTTCCCTTCCTCTCAGTACCACAAGCTGCAGTGGAAAACACACATTGGGTTTATGAAATATGTGGAAAACACAAAGTTCTTCCTCAGTTGCTGTGATAAATTGGGCATGAAGCATGAAATAACAGTTTTAACTTTGCTGTCTGTCGGTTTAGTTTACAGTCTGGATGTACAGAGTTTATGGTACCAAAACACAGTGGTTTTAATATGTTTGCCTTTATGCATTCCTGCTTTGTGGGGCTGTTCAGCTGAAAGCGAGGATGCGAATGTGAGTGTGGCGGATCTGGTTTAGTATATATGGACTGAACTTTGTACACTTAAAAATTCTCTGACCTCAGCATCATTTCTCTGAAAGCAAAGAAAAACAACCTCCATCTTAGACTAAAAGGGTTTGAACCACAGGAAAAACGTTGTCAATTATGATGTTTGTAACTGGATATCAGGCGAGGCAGCTGAGGACAACGCCGATACCAGATGAAATTTTTACCCTGAACAGAGTCTGTATACGATATATTACACATAGAGACTGAAAGTAACTTGAAAAGGCTTGCAGATGTAGCCCACTGATGTCACCTGACTCCTTCTCATTCTCATCAAAAGTCAGATCAAACAGACAAAATTACAGTACTGCCAACAAAAAACAGCAGCACCAAGTGGCATTAGCAATCAAGAAAAATGTAATCTCATATAATAAATTACATTACTTTATTATAGATTACTAGTAATCTGTGGCCTATTACATTCTGAAAGTAACTTCTCAACATTGGCCTCAGGAAGGCAAACCATCTTTTTCGTGACAATTTTGGTCAGGATTAGCATTTATTCTAATAAATGTTAAAATAAAATATTATATTGAATATTAAAGGTATTTTTTAACTGAAGTATTGTAACAATTGTATGGTAAAGCTGGTTATTAGAGATACCTTTACTTTGAGGAAAATAAATTGTTGCTTCTGAATGAATGAAGCAGTCTGATTAAGTTTTTATTGATGTCAAACATGTTTCTCCACTTAAGTGATATTTCACTGCAAAATTCTGTTTTGTCAATCAGTTACTGACCCTTAGACGTCTTGAATTGAAGATTATTTTTTCTTCTTCCAGCATACTTCCAGGGTAAACGGGTGATTTCTAAAAAGCATGTTCTCTTTTGCTGACAGTTCCTTTTTCTTTATCCGGATCCCAATTAGCTACCACCTCGGAGGTTGCTAATCTTTGTGGGGTCCAACATGAAAACATGCAAACGGTGACAGTATACAGCAAGCAAGAAGACACACAAACACCATCTGACACCCTGACAGTCTGTAGAGGTCACTCTTGAATATATAATATAATCCAAGTAGTATTAGTAGTAGCAGTAGTAGTAGCAGTAATAGTAGTATAGTATAATCCAAGTCTTCTTTATGGAGTCATAGGCTCAATACTTCCAAACACTTTAATTTTGGCTTGAAAGCTGCGAAATCAAACTCATCCAAGCCAGTGTTTTGTGCCACTTGTTATGGTTATTCTAAACGTCGGTGAACTCCATTTCAAATGGTTTCACCTGTCTCTGCACCAGCCTTTTTTGTTCTCTTAATCTTGAGTTATTTTCTTCAAATATACTAAATAAATCATCCCAAACTTGTAAGCAAATGCTACAAAGAGGTGCAGAGAGAGAGGAGTTCCTGCAGTTTTTGGCAGAACCATATTTATTCAAGCTGGAAGTCAATGACATTTACAATAACCGCAACACCTGACACGAAACACTGGATGTGTTGGATTTCGTAGCTTTCTAGCCAGAATAAAAGTGTTTTGGCAGTACTGAGCCTACAACACAATAAAGACGACTTGGTTTATACCACATGAATCTGTTGAGAGATTTGGATGGACATGTTTTAGTTGGTTTTGATGTTTTCAAGAGTGAATCTCTTCAGACTGCCACCAGAAGGGAGCGCACATTTTTGGAATCATCCATTTACTGTGGAGAAACACTGGAGGGAAAAAAAAATTCTGTCATTTAAGACATCTAAGGGTGAGTAATTGATATACAAAACTAAATTTTGCAATGAAACGTTATTTTAATGCTGTTTTGATAAAGACTGCTCAGTCCAACCTCACATAATGTCCACTTGTGTGACACCTCTGACTTGACCACTTAATGCCATTTTGAAAGTCTGATACTAAGTATTTAATGCTGATGTCTGAGAAGTGTCCACTGCCACCGTGGCTTTAGATCAGAGCATCAGCGTGCAGAGATCGCTGTGGCTTTAACCTGCCTGAGTCTTAACTTCTGCACAAACCAAATGCCGTGGAGATCAATCAGGCACCATTAGGACGAAAGAAATGTCAGACAGCAGGTGTGAGGCTGATTGCAGGGGTCAAGCCAGTTTGCTGAGGTCATTGTCTGTGGGTCAGTGTATGCACAGTATGTGTGTGTTTGTGTGTGTGTGTGTAAGGTTGTACAGTCAGCTAAGGGCCTCCATGTTGAGACCAGGGTCAACATATTGGTTGTTGCAGTGATTACCGTGGCTGCTCAGGGGTTATGCCTCCTTTACGTGGAGCAGTGGTTCATGCAGAGGTGATGATAGTGAGGTGCCGGACTATTAACCAGATCAGAGTTCAGTGTATGGTGAAAACATGTCCTCCAAGGACACAACATACTTTAAAAAGGTTTTTTCCAGACATGTGCACTTTGGAACGTTTTGGGTATCTCTGTCTTGTTTTCTTGTTTTCTGTCTTTGTTTTCTGAGGGAATTAAAGGTGACGGAGCTTTATTCTCATAACACAATGAACTGTACAACAAAATTGCGAGGTTAGAGTGGAGGGTTAGTCCTGAGCTGCAGCGACAGAGCGCACCGCCACACTGGGCCAACCTAACCTAATGTGCCTAAGATGCTCGTTTTGATGGTGGGAGGAAACCCGCGCAGACAAGGGGAGAACATGCAAACTCCACACAGAAAGGTCCTACCCCAGCCGGGTATTGAACCCAGGACCCTCTTAATGTTAGATGAGTGGACCTGGGTTCGAACTCAGGATGTTGTTGCTGTGAAGCAACAGCGCTAACCAATAAGCCACTGTGCTGCACCATGTTACCCAGGTGTTACATACATATGAATGCATGTGCTTTACACTTAAAAAAGTTATGTGTTCAACCACGTCAGTAACTGTGTTTAAATTTAGCAGGGAAGGAAAAGTGTTCATACTTTGTGTGTGTGTGTGTGTGTGTGTGTGTG
>JAPQLA010000020.1:28599770-28610936 GCA_029822935.1 Naso vlamingii
TATATATATATATATATATATATATATATATATATATATATATATATATATATATATATGTGATACTGTATCTGTTTCCATCTGATATCTAAGCATGTTTGGGCAGTGGTGCCTCAGTAGGTAAAGCAGATTATTCACTCTTTTGAAGGTCAGTGGTTTGATGCCCTGCTCCTTCAGTTTGCTTGTCAAAGTGAATTTCAGATTGTTTTGGATGGTTGTTGTGTGTGTAAATGGGCGCTTAGGACAGAAAGTGCTAAATGGCCTCTGATGAGCAGGTCTTCACCTTCTGCCATCATGTGTTCATGCATATGAATGTGCATGTGGTTGAATGCAGCCTGTGTCGTGAAGCACTTGAAGTGGATTTTCCTCGGTGAACCATTTCAGCCATGTTTTCTTTAACGTGCACTTGAAATGTTGTTTGTTGGAGGGAGTGTTGGTCTTAATGTGTGTGTTAAAAATCTTGCTTCAGTGTGAACAGCTTCAAATGATATACTGATTCACAGCTTCTTGCTTCATCACTGAGAGCCAAGGGTCATTATTTCGATTTGAAATGAAAGCGTGAACACGATGACTTGAAGCGTTTGAAAAACAACCATGGTGGTGTTTTCTCATTAAGCAATGAAAACTGTTTGAGATAAACAGAAAACAAGTAACATGTGAAAAAGTTAAACATGTCCTCAGTTGCCCCTCAGTGAACGACCTCATTGTGCTGCACCACGTTATCAGGTGGCTGAGAGCGGCTGATCTGTCTCGAGCCCAATGCTGCGTTCAAGGACCTCTGATTAAATTAGCCTCCCAATGAGCTCAGTGTGCACTCTTTAATTCCAGACTTTCTGACTAATCTCATTGGCTTCAGTCTGACTGGACTCGTTCGCTCGTCCTAAAGGGAATCCCCTCAACATCCACACTCAGAGAAACAGTGGGCTAAAGGAGTTTTTAGTTCAAGCACTTAAAAAATAGGAGATGATCGTGCTGCAGTTTGAATGAAACCCGTGCACTGTGAGCATGCGTGTGTGAGCAAGAGTGTTACTGCAAGAAGTTCTGCTCCTCTGCTAATGAGATAACGTCCCTGCTCTGTGACCTTGTGGTTGCTGAATGCTCCTTTGTGGCTGTGGTGTCACTTCAGGCTTTATTTTGCAGCAGCACTGAGCCAACCCTTAAACTGAAGAACTTCACTCTCAGTAGGAATCCAGGGTTTTCAGAAGACACTGCGAAGCTTTTCTTCACACAGAGAATCACAACTGTATACCACAGATGCGTAGTAGGACGGAGCCGCTCTGCTTTGCTTCTAAACATGCGTAGTGGTCACTTGCGGGACTGCAGCTTAAAATTTCCCTGCAGCCCAAAAAACATTTTCTCATGGACCGCCGTTGTAAAAGAGACATCTGTAAAATTGTTGACAGGTCACTTTGAACTGCAAACAACCTTAATTACTGTCTGACACTTTCTATGCTGAATTTTTTTAATCCATATGAAAGTATTTGTAAAACTTTCCGCGAGCTGTGGAAAGTTATTTAAAATCAGTGAAGTCACTGCAATGTAAAGAATGTAAAGTGCAAGTCTATTGCAAAAAAGTCTTTAAGTCGTACACACTTTACTGCGCTTGTTAGGTGTAGATGAACACAAATGAGGTTTCATGTATTACATGCGGACCACTATAATACTACTACTAACTACTGATAGTGGTCTGCATGTATTACATTATGCCATATTTGTGTTAATCTGCCTAGAAAGCACTGTGAATGATGCATTTTTATGGCATTAAACTCTTCCACGATATACTTTGGCTTCACTTTTCATTTTTTGGATATTTAGGATGGAATTATTACCGTTGTCTTTATTCACAGTATTCAATCACAGACATCTTGGTCATGAACAACAGGTGAATCAAATCAAACAGCAGGTGATTATTGATGATAGTTTTGGCCATGAGCTGTGACTCTGTGCCATATTATTGTATGTTGAAAAACCTCATGAGAAAACCATGAGCAGCCTGTTACAGCTGCAGCTACTAGCTCGCTAAAACCCTACTAAGCAATTAGTTTTAACGGCAATGTCACATTGTACAGACGACCAAAACAGCCAAATAAAGTGTCTTAATGACAGAAAATGTGTCAGAAGTACATTACCTGGAGATTCAGTGAGGTAGCTGCATATGTCGGGATATGATGCCTCCAGCCAGTGGGTGGGGTCGTTCGTCCACTTTGATGGACATCTGTGAAAGGACACTCACCAATCCCTATTTCCTTCATTTTTTTCGAGGTAACGGTGCTGATCATTGATCCGCAAAGACGTTTAGATTTGGCTGGCCGTTAGTATGTGTGCTCCTGATACCCAAAAGAAATGCAGTATTCTTATTTAAGGCAATTAAATTTGCAACATCAGTTATTTTGAGTTTACCACCAGTCAAAGAGGAGGGTTTGTTTTCACCCAAACGGGCGTGGCCAGGAAGCGTTGCTCTCATGTACAAGCAGGGCTGGAATTTGTGGGTGGAGCCAGCGAGGGGAACTCGACTGCACATATTCAGTGGGCTGCATAACCAGGAAGTAAACCAGGAAAAAACAGAAACCTTTTCGGCGTATGGGCTGGATGATTTTTGTTGGTTTGAATGGGCGGCCATCTTTGCTTATGGAATCCAGTTTTAATACAGTATCTGTGCTATATACTGACCCCTTTCTCAGACACGGATGTTGAATTCAGTAAAAAAAAAAAAAAAAAAATCCTCCAGTGAGTCAGAGATGAGATGTTTGATGTAGTCACCTGGTTCTTGCAGTTGTTGTGTAGGATTCACATTGTAAGTGACTTTGGATAAAAGCTTCGGCTACATGAATGCATTGTTACATATAAAAGTTTTTAGATTTCAATTGTATACACTGAAAAAATAACATTTGATTAAGAAAACAAACACAATTTCGAATCAGAATGTACAATGTACAAATGAAATAACATATTGAGTTTCAGTCTGAGCTTTAAAGCTTCGGTTGATTATTATGGAGTTTTGCTCCAAAGCTGCAGAAGGGGAAAAATCCATTAATGTAATAGCCATGATGTGACTGTATAAATGAGATTTGAGGACATGTTTTTGCATCATCAGATCTGCCTGTAAGCTGACTTGAAGCTGGTGCAGGAACGATGTGGACAATTAAAGCTCTGGCTTCAGATTTCTTCTGACAGCTGCTTCTCCTGAGTCACGGTTCATAGTCACATGCGTCACGTCAGTCAGAAAAACCACTGTCTAAATCTGTGAAGGTGTCACTGAGTCCCGGCCAGCTGATAATACACTTAAACGTGTCTCTATTGGTCCAGATCCCAGCAGGATGATCACTGAAGGGTCAAAAGAACGAGGGCAGTATAAAGAGAAGAGAAGTTGGCAGAGAGCTAAAGCTGTGTCAGTGAAAATTTGTAGGTGTTTGCAGTTTTTGCCAAGCAGCATCTTTTGGATATCGATAAAAACTGGAGGTGACGAGGTCACTGCTCGAAGGAAACTCCTTTCTTCACATTTCGCCAGCTCCAGACAAGCTGTATCCTTTGGGTGCCAGTAAAGATTCACAGTCACTGTTTTAGTTTCAATGTGCAGACAGCATCAATGTTTTATGTAAAGAGAAGCTGGCAGCCCACACTGTTTCTGTACTTATTTATTATTCAAGAAGAGCAATGAAGGAATAAAAAGAAGAGTGTGAAAGTGAAGCACAGGCCAGTTTTCACCCCAGGATATGAGCACAGGGCCAAAAAATGTTGTTGTGTTGTCTTACTGTGGGCTTTGTTGACTCCTTCGGTGTCAATACTTCCTATTGAGTTGAGCTCAAGTCCAAAGTTGAGGAACTTTTCTATTGATTGAGGCTGAGAATTGACTGAGTCGACTGCTGTGGAATCTCCATGGTAGTCGTCTTTTATCTCAGGGATCCACAGCAAGGTTGTTTAATAAGTAATGAGGCAGCTGATGACTGTGACCAGCCTTCCTGATATAGATAATCCATATCAGATACTATATTCACATGCAAATACACACACAATCTCTCTGACACACAACGTATGGTCTTTGAAGAAGTCATCAGAAACATTTACCACATCTGCCCTTGTGATTGTACGCTATCATGTGCATTTTTGTGCACATTGTTGTAGAACACAGATATACGAGGTGCAGTCTAAAACTTCTGAGACTTCTCCTAAAGCTCTCAAATTCACGGCCATGGTCGAAACTTGTCTTTACGACCCAGAGACAAAACGTCATGCCATCAAGAAAAACCGCGGGACCCAAATCTAGTTGCCAGGACACCAAAAGTTCAGATTGTCAGCGCCAAATATTCTTTCTCCATTCATGATGCACAACAGTGCAAATGCAAACAAAAAACACCAATGTGTGCTTGGTTGCACTCTTGACCTGATGCACCTTCTTTGGTCTCGGAGCCTGCAGCTCTTTGAAAGAGAGGGCTGTAGTATGATCTCTGGTTTGCAGCTGTAGACGCATTCTCATCACCGGTGATGAACCCCAACATGAGGTTTGGGTCGTCCTCGGCCTGTCGACAGAGATCCTCACAGACTTCAATGCTGCTCTTGCTTGGGAGTCAGGAAACCGCAAGTGAGCATGTGCCTGTGGTGAAAGCTGTTTCACACCAAATGTGAATTTCCATACAGATTTTTAGCACAAAAAAAAATTCAAAAAATGATTTCATGTGTTCTAATAAGAGATGTTCCAGTACCATTTTTTCTTGTAAATGCGGCCGAGACCGAGTACTAATCCAATACAAGCACCTAAAAAACAGTTCCTTACACATCTCCTTTGACTTTCCAGTGTAAAATATTGCTAATGCAGACATTTTACTCTGCTCTGTCAACTCTCTCCTTTCTTCATCGCTCTTATAAATAGTAGTTGCCAGTGGCGGCACAGTGCAACATTCTGTGTGCTGTTTTAGAGCAACAAAGACAAATTGATTTCAGCAATATAACGTCAGTCAGAGCTAACTAAGCTAACTGGAAGGTAGCTGGGTACCATTTATAATAAATAATAATTACATAGTGTCTAATTGGTGCACAGCCTGCATACTTGCCAATACTGATTCCAGCATTTTTGTCGACATTGGCAGCATTTTCTGATACTGGTATCGTTTTTGGAACACTTTAGTCATAATAGAAGCTTGCACGGCAGGGCAGAACTTTGGTACAGCATCTGCAAAATGACACGCTTGACCAATGAAATTGTTTGTTTTATGTGCTGTCACGTGTTTTAAACACCTCTGATCATGTTATTGCCATTATGTTCATACCTCAGTAAATATGTGATGTTCTCTGAACGTAATTACACAAACAAACATGTTTTAGAACATGTGTGGTCTCATATTGAAATGTGTCCAGCCCCCCACCGGATAAAAGGGAATTGTGCTGCAGCCGTCCACAACTGCTGAGGATATATTTCAACAGATGAAATCCCAACATTCATCTGAGGGCAGAACGACAGTTATGGGCTTTCAATCTGTGATCTGCTGAGCAGTTACACACCTCTCTTCCAATGTGGGTATTTTTTTTATCTCTCAACGAAGGGAGTCACCTCCATCTGCAGCATGACACACATTTACTTATATGGAAATCATTCCCATAGTTGGGGGGTGTTCCCCAGAGATGATGTGGTGACGCAAGATCTGCTTTTCTCAAGGGTCATTTTCTCTCAGATAAAAAAAATGTGACTTCTTTTTCATTTGATGCAAAATTGGAACACAAAACTGTTAAGGTTCCTACTGAACTCAGTGTACATGCTCTACACGCAGAAAACTGCTGTACGAACATCCTGCAAATCTATGCCACATTTTTGTATCTCACCGATGTGAACGGGCTCAAACTCAGGTGCTGAGGATGATCAAGTGACGAATCTTGTTATACTTTCAGATTTATTTTCCTCACCTGAAACATGCACATCACATTGCAGCACTCCAGTTGTATGCAACAGAAGGGGCCTCTGAAGTTTTTGCTCTCGGTTTGTAACTTTAATTTGTCAGGTCGAAGCTGTTTGAATCCTGCAACAGTTGTGCAAACAGTGATGGTGATTATAATGTTGTTGATGAAGATGACATGGTGGTGATAAGGGAAACAGTGTTGACGGTGACATTAAGGAGGAGTAAAATAGTGTTGATGACGATGATGATGAAGGCTGCAGTTTAAGTGATTGGCTCTGTTTTATGAATGCTAAATGTCTCATTATGTGTCATAATTGGCAGCAGCTCTGTGTTCACATATGATTAATTACTCTAAATGAGGATTAGAAGTCTGCAATTACTCAGTGATAACACAAGGACTGAGTTCTGATTATAAGGGTTAATTATCATGACCCACCTGTACTCAGCTCTCTCTGTGTGTGTGTGTGTGTGTGTGTGTGTGTATTATTAACTAGGATTTTTCCTATTAGGGGTCTGCATCCATCTTTTTCCTCAATGTCAATTAGGTGCCTGTTAATTCTTTGTAAATGTCATTTAGAAATATCATCTCTCAAAATAATCAAATGAAGACACTGAGGTCTGTTTCTCAGCCCTGTCATTATTTTGTTACTTTCATTAAATAAAAAAAATTGGTTACTGCAAACTATCAGGAATTTAGAATTTATTCTAGTTTTTATGGATGCACTTAATACGTTGACAAGTCCATGAATAAATGTGTGACAATCTTGACCGATTAAACTTAAAATTAGTCATGTTCTATTATTGTACTGTCATACTTTGCATCATATATTTTTCTGGGTGAGGTCTGCATTTTCAAAGTAAATTGCTTGGGAAAAATCTTATTTAAAGTTCGGCACTCTGCCAGGTCAGCTTTTGTTCTAGCTTTCTGTTTTGAATTCATTCTTCTGATATTAAATGTTTCAATCTGCCTGAAAAGCAAAGACAAACAGTTTCTGTCCTTAAACTTAAAAAAATACACCAACTTTTTTTCTCTTTTGTTATTTTCCTCCCTCCTGAGTTCCAGACAAGAAGATAGATGCCATTCTTTCGACTGTGTGTGCAGTAACAAGGAAGAGACGGGCAGAGATCACCCACCGCTAATTAGCTTAGCTCAAACACTGGTAGTCAATGGGAAGTGCTAGCCTGCGTCAGCCTAAAGTAATCATCAACAACTCTAATCGGTCCTGTGTGCTTGTTGTGACTTGTTATTTTAACACGTTATGCTATTTTTAGACTCAGATTAACACTTTATATATCTCTTCTTCTTCTTCTTCTTCTTCTTCTTCTTCTGCTGCTGCTGCTGCTGCTGCTGCTGCTGTTGTTTACTGGCGTGCATGCGTCCTGTACTGTACTTGCAGTACATATTTGATTCTGAAATTACATAAAGTGCTAATCTGAGTCTAAAATTAACGATGTGGTAAATAAACAAGTCACAACAAGCACACAGGACCATGTAGAGTTGTTGGAAAGTTTATCTGATGACTTTAGGTGGAGACAGGCTAGCACTTCCCAATGACCACCAGTATTTGGGCTAAGCTAATCAGCGAGCAAGCTTTGCCCGTCTCTTCCTTGTTACTGCACACACAGTCGAAAGAATGGGATCTATCTTCTAGTCTGGAACTCAGGAGGGAGGCAAATAACAAAAAGAAAACAATGTTAGCATATCCCTTTAAGTGGCTGTTAAGACATTGCAACACCAAAGATGATGCTCAGCTGTTTTTATACAATTTAACAACTACAGCTACCATGACACATCTACAGTACTTCTGTGTTATAATACTTCAAAGAACAGCCAGAATATGAGCCAGACCTTATCAGCAGCATCAGTGTTTGACCTCACAAATGCTGCTGCGTCTGAATGGGAGTAAATTCCTGCAGTCAGGTTAAACATCTGCTGGAAAGTCAGTAAGCAGAAGAGTGGAGGCTGTTGTCTCAGCAGATTAAAACCTGCTGGCTGGAACTTAAGTTCTGTTGTCACATACAAGTGTAATGTTAAGGTGTCTGAATAGTTTTGTTCATGCACTTTCTTCATCTGTTAAATATTAAGTCCTCACATATGAAAATGTAAAAACAGCATGTGGTTTCTGCAGACTCGTCTGGTTTTCATTACTTGAATGAAGTGAGCGTTGCTGTCTGCATTGTGTGTTCATGTGTTTTAATGACTGGAAGCACGCCGGACTTCCCACAGTTCTACAGCGCTATAAATCTGGCACCTAATATCTGTTAGACTGTACTGCTTCTTATTAATGTATATGCACAGCCGCCATAATAACAAGGGTCGCATTGTTTGGGTGTGTGTTGTATCGAGCCTGGTGAATCCCCCTCCCTGCAGCTCTAATGATGTTAGGAACTGAAAAAAAAACAAAAAAAAAACATGTGGCTTTTCTTCGAGCCTTATTACTGCTCCCAGTGTAAGACTTTGCTGGAAGTAATGAGAGAGAGAGGATTGTGACCAGGGAAGAGGTAGGGACACACACATGATGGATGGAAGGAAGCAGCGTTATTTCTTTTTTTTCAGAGTTGAAGTGGACAGACAGATGAGAGGAAAATTTAAAAAAGAGGAGTAAACAGAAGAAAAGGAACAAGGTTTAAAAAATGAGAATCAGAGAGAGAATTACTGGGATTTTAACCTTCTAGATCTATTTTTCATTTTCAGTTTGCACATACAAAAACTGAGTGCGAACTCTGCAATTTAAATAAAAACTGTAAGTATTAAAAAAAGAGGTCTTCATGCACAGCTGAAGTGGAAGAGACAGCACATTGTAAAAGAAAAGATGTGATAGAGGTGAACATGAACCTTTAATTGGATAGACCTTGTCGACAAAACATTCATTTCCCAATTTCACATACTGTTAATGGCCTTCACTCCAGCACAAAGACCAACAGAATAAATAAGTTTTCATAGCCTCTCAGCTACCACAGAGACAACTTCTCTTTCAGCTGCATACTTTATCTCATTTCTTTAAGTTGCAGATTCACGTCCAAAACAACAACAACAACCCGTTTGCCCGTGACTCAAAGTCTGAAGTGAAGGTCGAAGGGTTTAGTGCCCTGCAGCACGCACAAGGTTTGTGTTAGCTCAGAGAGCTGCCATCCTCTGTGTTGTCCCTTTAGTGAAAACATGGCTGAGTGTGTGTGTGTGGGTGTGTGCGTGTGCTTGTGTGTGTGTGTGTGTGTGTGTGTGTGTGTGTGTGTGTGTGTGTGTGTGTGTGTGTGTGCGTTCAGTGTCTCGCCCAGCCTGTCCCTCCCTGCCAGGTCAGCCAGGCTGCTAATGATGTTGTCAAAGAGGAATGTGGAGCAAAAAGATCTTTCTGCTTCTTTGCACGCACGTGGACACACGCACAAATACACTCACACACGCACACACACACACACACGCAAACTTCAATTATGCCAAATAAGAAATAAGCATTCTGTGTTGTCACAAAGTGCATGGATGCTGTTTTTGAAGCATCTTTCTGTGAACGTGTGATTGGACGCACCACGTGTTTCCAAGGCCCGGAAAGTTTCTCACACACACTTTTCCTGCTTTTACTCACACACTAAACACTTCACTCAAAGTGTTTGTTGCAGCTGGATTGTGGCAGTTATGTTGGACAATTAAGCAGGGCACACACTGTGAGATTTATGTACGATACATGTTAGAGTTGAGCCGAATTTCAGCTTTGTCAGGCATCATTGGTTGTGCAGTTTACAGGGGCCGATTATACGCTCCCGAACGTCTGTCGGACGGTTGGATGAAATTCAGACACGTCAGAAATTTTGGTCGGCCGACTCAGGCTCTCACATAGTTGAAGCGGAGCAACGAGTTAAATCACCAACATCAGTGTCTATTTTTTCCTCACTGTCAAAGTGGCAAACAGAGCGTCTGAATGCCATGGCGACATGCACACAACAAGGAAAAAAATAAAATTAAAGGATCTAATGTTAGCCGTCAAGTTAACAGCAGTAGTTTAGCTAACTTTTCTCCAATTCTCTTTGCAAATTGGACAAGCAATAACATTACTGTCCTTGTATTTCAAGCCATCTGCGAGTCCATATTTTGCCAGCACATCTTTTTTTAGTCATTTCAGCACACAGGATAGCACAGAATTATCAAGACAGGATACATGTGCCTTGTTAATGTTGTTGCTAGTAAACAAACCTGCTTTTTGAGCTTTCAAACAAATCTGTATTGACAGTTGACCCTTTGCTAAGCTCTGTCCTCAAACACAAACAGGCCAATCAGAGCGTAGTATTTTCGTGCTCTGACCGGGGTCGACACCTGTAGGCTGTGCTCCACTGAAACCCATGCAGTCTTTTCAGATTCTCGTCATTTTCCGGCTGGTTTTGTGGATTTTGAGCTTGTTGTGGTTTAACATGGAGTCTGGGGCACTTTTAAAAGTGAGGCAAGGTTTTAAGGAGATATACTTTCTTTACCTTTCCAAAATCAAACACTGAAAAGTGTAACATTATGCTCTGGGCAAAACTGTTTGGGCATCCTCATTTCCTGTCAAACCCCTCTCATTTTAACAAGCACAGCTAACGTTACATCTGCTTTGCTAACCCTTTAATAAACATTGAGGCCACGTTCTGCTGTTCTAACATATTACAAGCTAGCAAGGATGTCACTGGTTGGCTCACAAACTCTGCAAGTTCTCACACAGTCTGAAAGCTGCAGCCCCATCGTTCTTTTGTCTGCTTAACCTGTGGTCGACCTCCACATTGCCAAAAAAACCATAGAAATAACACCTATGTCTGTAAAACTAAACAGAAGAAAAACAACCAAATTGTCCTTGAAACATTCGCAGCTCCCTGACTACATAGCCAAACAAACAAACAGATATCCTCATTCACGCACACGCAGTCAAACATATTTCCAGCCTCTCTCCATCTCTGTCTTTCCCTCCGTCTACCCACATATTCATGTTTTCACAGCAGCTGCTGACAAATTGACACGATCCTGGGAATTTTCCCCACATGGAAACCTACATTTTTTTGTTTTATTTTGGAGCTCTCAGCAGGGCGAGGTCACGCAAGGAAACAGAGAGGGAGCATGCTGTCCCTTTCAGTCTCCCTCTCTCACTCTCATTCCTTGTGGTGGCGGCTTTTCCCAGGCACGGCCTCACTGACGTATTGGCAACATTTAACACACACACAAGAAGTAACATATCAGGCCAAACTGTGTGTGTGTGTGTGTGTGTGTGTGTGTGTGTGTGTGTGAGAGAGAGAGAGAGAGAATTGAGGCTCACGGCTGCAG
>JAPQLA010000020.1:28638170-28649482 GCA_029822935.1 Naso vlamingii
TACTTAACTGTTTGTGGTGTTTCTGGTGTTCCGCATTTTTCTTAACAGAGGAAGCCAGTTCTGATGTTGTTAAATGTCACAGCGGTCACGTCTGATTTGAG
The DNA here is from genome assembly GCA_029822935.1 of Naso vlamingii. NCBI lineage: Eukaryota > Metazoa > Chordata > Actinopteri > Acanthuriformes > Acanthuridae > Naso > Naso vlamingii. Next base: position 28,638,272 of record JAPQLA010000020.1, read on the forward strand.
TTTGTGACCCCAGCTCACTGAATAAAATGCCCAACTGACGCGCTTCTGGGTAAATAACATTAAATTAACTGAAGGCGGGTTATTGGCGAGCCCTCAACGCGGCGCTGACACAGGGTCTCTGTGTAAAAACAGCCAGTTAACTGCATCTGTCTCCTTCTTCCAGGTCTTTGGTTTACCTGTTGTCTGTCACACCACAACCAACAGGGAAAAATTAAAAATTTCTCAACTCCCCTTCATAAATAAATAACCTCAGTCTGAGTATCGGAAAAGTTTCTCTTTATTTGTTTGTGTCCTGTTGGCAGGTCGACAGCATGCACCTGGTCATGGTAATCATCACCTCCTTATATGGTGCAAATTGGCAATTCAAGGGCGGAGTTGTATGCTAATTACTGACTGACGGAATTGCACTGACAGACGCAAACCCACTGTGTGTTTGGCCCTGTGAAACCTCTTTTATATTTATCCAAAATGTTTTCAATTTTAATTTTTTTTAATTCTGTGTTTTAGGACTTGAAGGGTTCGTTGAGTATTCTTGAAGTGGAGTTGAATGAGGTGTGTATGCATATTAAGTCTGTTACCTTGTGCAGATGGAGATCAGTGGTGTCACTTTTAGGAGAAGGGGAGAAAAATCTCTGCAGCTAAAGTCAACGTTGTACTGTTGCAGATGGGGTCAGCAGATAAACAGTTTGTAGCCACGTATATAAATGCTTACCTAAAAATCACAGTCTGCTCAAATGTATGCTAAATTTAGGATTTTTTTCACTGTTTTAGTTTGCTGCCAGACAGCCATTTATTTTGGCACTGCATTTTTTTTTAACCGTAGTCCCTCCGTACACTACTACGCCCACTAGCGCCGACTCAGCCTCACCCCCATCATTCCACAAATCAGCTGTTTGGCTCAGACGGTAGTGAGACCAGACTGATATAAACGGCTGTCTGGCGGCAAATTACAGTGGTGAAAAAAAAATCCTTAATTTAGCGTACAATTAAACGGATATTGATCTCTTAAGGTTAGCATTTATATATGTGGTTAAAAACCATTTTTCAGCAGTGACACCCCCCCCCCCCTCCAAAAAAAAGAAAAAAAAGAAGTGACCCAGCTGATCGATGTCAGCAGAAGGTCATAGACTCAATGTGCATAAACACCTCATACAACCCCTCTTCAAAAATACTCAACTGTCCCTTTAAGGACATTTTGTCATCAGATCATATCGAATCTGCAGCTCATCCTTTTTTTTACATTCGCTCACACACTCATGCAAGAGGCACACACACACGCCCAAACAAACACATACACACACCAGTGACAGAGTCATGTCGTTGGTTCTGCAGTGGGACTCTAATGAAGCTCTTTAGTGGCTAACTCTGATTGCAGCGTGGTCTCATCTTGACCTCAGGAAACAGACTTGACACTTTGTTGTGTCACACTCGTCTTACGTTCACACTGATCCAGCATCCTCTTCTCCCTGTTCTGACTCTGTCCTCGAGAAGTTGCGTCTCTGTGTTGCTACAATATATGCTCTTTCATATGTTGTTATGCTGTTTTATTTGTTGGCGGTTCTTGATGTGAGGCGTCAAAGGATGATTTAAGGCATAATACAGATTTATTACAGTATTTAAACTGAAAGCACAGCATTAAAACGATCCCCCTCACACTGACTAGTGTTCATAGAGGCTGTTATGGTAAATAACTTATTTTGTGATGTTGCTGAAGGTGTTTTTTTGCATCAGTTAATTTCTTGTTTTCAGGGTCCACAAGATGAGAAAACAGCGATTCTGTTACACAAAATAAAGTTTTATATAAAACTAGTTCTTCCAATCTTTATGTGTTTGCTCTCCACAAAGTCCTCTAAATTAAAACTGGAGGGAAAAGATCCATTTCTGGATGAACGGGTCAACAGTCGTGCCTGCACTGATTCTATTTTCTGGATCTTCTGGATAAATCTCGCCCCTCTTGACTCCTGCAGGATTTCTTCTGCACAGAATTTTCCTTCACATTCCTCCTTTTCTTTCCATTTCCTCTCTGTGCTCCAAAATCAAAATTGCTTTTGTTATTGAGGGCAGGATTGTGTAACTCTAATCTGTGTAATCAAATTGCAACGCTGAACACAAGCATCTGCAGCCTGCAGAGCGCCCTCAGTGTGTTTGCTCGCGTGCAGAGTCAAGTTCTTCAGATTTACATTATTGACCTCGTGTCTCAGGGTAAACGAGAGAGACGCAGAGAAGGAGGGAGAGAGACGTGTGCAAAATTACTGAGGCTGTTACATGTAGAATGGGGTTGTCCATCAGATCAGCCAAGTGTGCACATCGTTGCTTACAGATAGGCAGACAGACAGTCAGACAGACAAACAGAGAGACAGACAGAGAGAGAGAGGAGGACTGTGCAGACTTCCAAACCAATGCTCCTTTAGACTCACAATGCCAACCAAGATTAACCAGACTAGGTTTGTTGTCAAGAGGAAAACGGTTTTCTCTAATATATTTTCACAGTAAATGAATTTACTTTAATGACTTTATTAATTAAATACTGAAAAATCTGAATTTGGTTTTTATTTTTTAAGTTTTGTGCAGAGGCAGGATAATTACCAGTAAACGTGGCTGATTTTTTGCTAAGGTGCTGGAAGTATCAAAGTGTCTAAACTTTGAGAAGAGATTTCTGCACGCTTCGGTCCATCAAAGTGAACTACTGCATGGACCAAAGTGTGCAGAAATCTCCTCTCAAAGTTTTGTGCATGCAATATTTGAAAATCCGGTAAAATCACTGCAGAGAAGTGCACAGGAGCAGTCAGACATCAAACAGGTTGACAACAAACCAAGAGTTTATCCAGATGTCTAAACCAGTGGATCCCAGAGTGGGAGTCGGGACCCCCTGGGGGGTCGCAAGACACAGGGGGGGTTGCGAGATGCCTTCCAAAAAAACAAGTTATTATTAGAATAATTTAGAATGACATATATTAATCTGCTATTGAATAAATTCTAGCTATATTATTTCTTACATTCTTTATTAAATTACTTTAAAATAATATTATGAGTGTTTATGATTTTCTGTTCTGTTGTGTTGTATTGATGCCCATGTAGGCCTGATTGTGTGTGTGTGTGGCTGTGCACAACGTTTTATGCCACTTCCAGGGTCGATGGGGGTCCCCAGTTTCTGGCACTGTTGTTTTGGGGGTTGCAGGCTGAAAAGTTTGGGAACCCCTGATCCAAACCACCTAAAGTGAGCACAGAGTGAAATGCACAACTACAATAAGTCCAGAAGCTGAGGAAGGTTGAACTGCTAAGTTCACAAGTTAGCCTTTTCACTGTGAGGAGTTGTAGTTTAGTCGATTAAAGCTGTGGCAGGCAACGTATGGAAATCAAGCTAGCTATAGCATGAGACTCTTCAGGAAGTAATTCTGCCTCACCCTCCTCTCTCTGTTTTTGCTTGGGCTCATGCTTTATTTTATTTGTTGTCACTCTCTCTTTTGAGTCCAGTTTGTACCAAAGATTCACAACGAGACCAGACGGTTGCAGGAAAAGTAGAGGAGCCAAGGTGAGAAGCAGAAGTCTAGAGTACTTTCAGACCACCTGAATTACAAATGCTGTTGTTATGGGATTTTTGCTCAGTAACACCAAAGATAAACTGCCTACCTCAGCTTTAAGGAGAGAAATCACCAATAAGAGGAAACTATTTCTTGACCATTTTCCTTTAGCACTTTAGAGAAAAGGTTGTTTTAGACTGTGTTCATATTAAAATCAGATTTAAACCACAGTCAGGTTTGATGCACACACAAGTTATCACATAAAGAGACAGAGTTGAGTTCAAGGTAGCTATTATACTCATTTTCAGATCTTTTATTTTGATTTTGGACTCCTATAGAGCTGCTAAACACAACTGACTGAATAGTAAAGTCTGTAGATCTCCAGAAAACTGTGATTCTGGCTCTCTCTCTCTCTTCCTTGTATTTTCTGCATTCTCGCAAAACAGTTTGTGTCGGTTATTCCTCCCCCTTTCTCTCGTGTGCCTCCACACTCAGCTGTACTCACAACCCCTTTACTGACACAGAATAAACACAGCTAGGACACTGACAAAATTTTACTTACGGCTGGCAATTCTCACTCTTCAACAGGGCGAAGCAACATGCGGCCCTTTAGCAGCAGTTTAGCTGCAGCTCATGTGCTCATGTTGAGGAAGTAAATAAATCCACACGGAATAAACCCACAAGAAACAGGAATGCTTTCAATTTCTGTCTGGTGATTGCCTCTTTGGGAAAAGTTAACTGTCCTTTATTCACCCAAACAAAAAAACAAAAAAACACTTTATTGGAGCCAACCCGAACAAAGTGCTGATGGTAATCCATGAAGCAGAGATCAGAGCGCAGCGGTGTCTGAGCAGAGCAGGGGAGGGAGTTTTGTGGTCTTTCTGTAATCAGAAATTGCAAGTGAGCACATTCTGAGAAAATGGACATCATCAACCACCATGCAGTCATACAGAAATGTGGAGTTGAACTCATTGAACAGTCAACCTTAGACTACTTTGTCTTCCAACACTCTGAGTTCTGCGAAGAACTGATTCATATGCTGCCTGACTGCTGGACTGACTGTGTAAATGCTGGAAGTGGAAATATTGAAGATGTGCTGCATTTTCTAAAATTGACTCCTTCTACTGTGGGCCATGAACTTATCAATCACCTCTTGTAGTTTATGCACAATTCTTCAGTCTGCGAAAGAGAACGAAGCTCCTCAAATAATGATTTCATAGGAATCATACAGTAACATTCTGGCATTGCAATGTGACAGAAATCCTCATAAAAATTCCCCAAAACATAACTATGAACACATGTTACATCCACATGTAATCAGCTGGTTTATCAAGGAATTTAGAAGCAGCTTTCTGTTGCGGCAGAGTTGTGAAATCTGTAAAGTCTGGAGTGAAGATACAGCAGACAGCAGTGTTTCTGAAATGTGTTTGTGTTTTGGCATGTGTTTGTCAGTGAATATATATGTGAGGACATGATAGAGCAAGTTGCCAGCAGCAGACAGTCATGGGATTTTCCCAGCTCGGCTCAGATTTGCCTGATAACACCTCACTCTCTTTCCAACATTTATTTTGCACATGTGGATTTGATTTGTGCTCAGGCAGATAAAATGCTCCCACATATGATTATTGGGGTCTTCCAGAAGCCTTTTCATCCATCAGTCACCTCCCTATGGTATTCAGCCACTCAGATAATCAGCGTGGCTTTAGGGTGAGATTTGAATGCAGCGTCATCAGATATTTTCATTGATTGCATCAGTGACAGTTCAGCTTTTGAATACACTGGACATTTTCAATTCCCTGTGTGGGAAATCATATATATGATGAATAATAATTACACTAATAAAAAATGACATTAGCTTCCTGATAAAATCTTTTTTATATAAAAGAAGAAGTTTAACATTATTTGTAGATAATTTTTCTGGACAGATGTTGGCTGATTTCTCTTCCCTCTCCATCCAGCCGATGAATATTCCACACCATTCTCCTCCCATCTTCCCGCAAACCGCCTGAGGCCTGGAAGTTTTTACAAGCCGCCGGCCTGAGACTATTTGTCAGAAATGTCTACTGCAAATTTGTTGTCATTGCCAAATTTTACTAATGAGAACTAATAGAGACAGAATAAGATTAAAAACACATGTTCCTGCTTTCCTGTGCAGCAGCAGCCCCCCCCAGTAAACAGAAGGGGTCGGGAAATGCTGAAGAGTTTCAGACATGGCTTTCTGTTGAACTGCTCACAGTGCATGGGCAGACTGATCACAGCATGAGTTTGAATTTTCCACCAGTGACAGCAGCCCTTTTTTTAAGCTGGAAAATAAAAATAAAAAGCGCTAGTTGTAGCTCGGTGCTCTTTCTGATTGCTTATCTTCTGCTGGCTGTCTCAGCCGTCCCTCTGTGGTTGACATATGTTTCAGATTACTATATGACTGTAAAATAGTGATTTTATCCAGAGCCTCAGTGCAGCAGCCCGAGCATTAGCATCTCTCCTCTGTCTTCACTCTCAATTAGTGGAATGATATTCTGAGCCGACCTCACCACCAGAGGAACCCAATTAAACTGCACTGACTCTGTAAACATGCTGTGAAATGCAGGTGGAAAGCTGTTTCAACTGATTCACTTTGAGCTGAAGTTTCAAAATATCCACACTGTTTTTACTAGTAGTCTAAAATCCAAAAACAGCCTCACACATAAACCATCAGTCATATGGCTTCATTGGCTCTCCAGCTACATTACAAGATATGAATTTTACTTGTGCTGATAAATATATGTACAATATATATGTGTAGTTTATTTAAACAAAACAAACCAGAGTTCTTAAAGGTATAGTCCACATTTTTGGAACCAAACCCTTTTTCTTAACGGGGTCATACTCCTGTCTGTACAAGCTGACTGAGGCTCACTGAAATTTACTGTGTGGAATGTGAAGTAAAGTTTTTGTCATTTCTAACTAAGAAATAGGGCTTGGGTTCCAAAGATGTGGACTATCCCTTTAAATTTTAAATGTTGTCCAAACAGTTGCAGCTTAAAAAGAACTTTGCCCACATAGCTGTGCAAAATAAAGTCAATCACAAGGAATTCTGTTGGCACTGTAATTCACTGCACACCACATATGTGTGAGCCTGCTTTAAATTCCAGCACGTCTAAAGGTGTTTTCACACCTGCGGTTCGGTTTATTTGGTCCAAATCACTGGATGAGTTGAAACTCATTTGCATTTTCCCTTTGGTTTGGTTTCGTTTCACCCAGGGAAAATTTCAAGCAAACCAACGTATCAACAAAACCAGTGTGAGTGCTGTCATTCCGTTCACTGGTCAGAAATCATGTGGCTTTGGCACATGGTTTGGTGGGCAGAGAAAGCTGAAGAAGAGAGAGCTTCTCTTCTGGGACAGCTATCCAAAATGTACCGACAGAAGTGGCTTTTGTCTCTAAATGCGGCCATTATTCGGGCCATATACCCAGCCAAAATATATATACACATATTTTGTCGCTGCTCCAGGTCAACCCTCGATTCATGTTTGTGTCTCAACAAGTTGCTAGTTGTTTGTTAACAAAGTCGTCCTCAGCCCATAATGCACAGCGCAGCTGGCTACGGGAGATGGTTTAGTCCAAAAATGTGTAAGTCTTCCTGAAGTTCAGGTGGATCAAGGTCGGATCACATTCTTACCACAAACGAACCAAGTTCATTAATGGGGCCGAGACCACTTCTTCAAACAGGTCCCGCCCTGGTTGTTTTGGTTTGCAGCAGAGTTCCATTACTGTGTTCACAACAATTCAAACGAACCACGCCAAAGGGGAAAATGAACCAGAGTTCAATACAGCCGAACCAAACAAGGAAGGTGTGAAACCGCCTTAAAGGAGAAGTTCAGTCTTTTGCACATTAAGTCTTAAAGTAAGTATATTTACAGTCATATATGATGTTTTACAGCATTATTATGACAAACGGTGCAGTCCTGAGAGCTGGAGCTTGTTGCTGATGTCACTAGCTGAAAACAACGGAGGAGCATGTGCACTCAGACAATCCGTAGAAAAATACAGTAAACGTTCATTTTTAAAGACATGAAACTCTCGAAATGTTTAGTGGTGCCCTCTCACGTACCGACACTAAAACACGAAGCTAAACACAGATGTATAACCCTGAAACAGCTGTTTGTTTGTTACTGGCAAAAAAAGTTGTAAAGTTTTATGTAAACACACCAGCACCATTAATAGATGCTAATAACAACTTCTTTAAACTATGTAGTAGAAACAGTAAAAAGATTCGTATAAACGTTCATTTTGGGGGTAGAGTGGGGGCCTACACACAACCTTCCATCGAGACACTGGAGTTCAACACCCTACACAATCGAAAGTGAAACTTAAAGTGTCAAACAAATGTTCGTTTTTTGAGTCCAAAACAGCATTTTTTCCCCCTAAACCTAACCAGGTACTTTTGTTACTTAGACTGAACCAAACTGCATTTCTTTCCTGTTGTTCATGCGTAGAAAGAAAGTTAACCATGTGTGAAAGGCTTTGTGACAGGAAGGTATCACACTGATGCAAAGAGTTTCCTTTTGCATCTGTGTGAGACGCCAAAGGGCGTTTAAAAAAATAAAAATAAAAAAGCACATTGTTGCTGTCCCCAAGGTGGAGGAGTTAGTTCCAGAAAGGGGAGCGCCTTCGATGGAAGTGGTTTGGTTATGAAAGATCAGATGTGCAACAAACCAAGAAGACTCAAACATCACAAGAGGGGAATACAACAAACTTATTTCATCACCTCAGGCGAAAGCACCTTGAGTGTGAGAAAAACCAAAAATCCTGAAAGGAGAGACCGAAGCTGTTTTGAGTTCACAACAGAAATATTTTTTTGAAACTGCAAACGTCCTAAACTATTGGGATTTTTTTACCAAAACAACAGAGATAAATAAAAATCAATCAATAATATCTATTAACCCTGATATAAGTGCTGGGTTCTGCAGCAGATGTCTCATTTATTAAACAGGGCTGACCGGTGGCGTCACACCTGCTTCTCACTGGCTGTAACGGTGAGCAGGTTTTCCCGTCAGACGGCTCTTGTGTCTCAGGACTCGAGCAGCCTGGAACTCTGAGGTCACAACACTAATTGAAAATGCCAAGTGCTGATCCCTCAATTACTTTGAACATGGACTCTGTCTGTCTGCCTGCCCTGCACCCCCACCTTCACCCCCCCTCCAGCCTCCATATGTGATCCCCAGACCCCTCTCTCTCACTGTCCGGCCCATTGTTAGAGGTGGCACTCGCCCCCCAGACGCAGCTCTGCCTTCCCCCTCCCCCCCGTCAGCCCCCTCGCTGAGACCTGAGGAGGCTTCCCATGGACGACGAGGGCACAAGGTCAAGACACGGGCGAACATAAATCTGTGTCCTCGCCATCCATCCCCCGACTCCCCCCACTGTCCACTCACCCCCCCGCCCTATCTACAACACACACACATGAGTCCAGCTAACAATAGGGCCTCTCCATCTGGGTGTAAATAATGATGATATTGTGGTGGTGAATGGTGCCCTGTGTCCAGGCGATAAGCCCAATATAGTTATAGCAAAATGGGGGGGTGAAGGGAAAAGGGGGCATTGTCCTTTATCTGTGTCATGGCTTACCCATCTTGTGTGTGTGTGTGTGTGTGTGTGTCACACTCTTAATTATTAATGCTCAGCCTTCACCGTTTTTCCTCATTCATCTCTTCTTAGCCAGTTCGCCAATCACCTCCCCAAACCTCCCCCCCGCCATCCTCCCCTCTCACTCCCGGCTGACGCCTCACCTCATTCTAGACATTATTGCTTTTGTTCTCTCCTCTCTCGCCTGGTGTTGTGTACGTTCTGGGATTCCTATTGTTCTCCAATATCCCCTCATCTTCTTTCCTTCCTCATCATTAATTATCCCCACACCACCACAATGGGATGTTTAGCTTCATTTGCATGTTGCTTTTTATGCTTCTAACAATCAATTAGGCCGTGATGATAAAACCAGACTCGGGACAGGAAAGAAAGGCCGTGACTGCAGTCCGCTGGACAGGCATGAGCTTCATCAAATCACTAATGATTCTGGGGAATATTGGTCAAGCAAATTAAAAGAAAAATCTGAGTTAATGAGTGAGGAATCACTGAATGCTGATGGAATAAGTGTGAAAATTATGTGACAAATGACATGACTGTCTGTGATGCTGTTTCTTCCTCCCAGCAGAGGGGGGAAGGGATGGCGTATTTTTGGAGGCTAATCCAAAAGTTAGCATCGCACTGGTTAACTTTGCAAAATGCTGATGGGATTTTGAATTATTGCTTAAAATCACCTCTGTGATAAACACAAGTTTATGATACTTACCCATTTTGTTCAGCATGATAATCTTCACAGATGAACGCTATGTTTGTGTTTTTTGAAGCATAAATGAAATCGGCAGCAACAAAAAGCTTTTGTTTGGCTATAAACAAACTACATCATGGTCACATGACTTAACATCCCCATCCCAAAGCGTTCAGCTGGTGATTTGATGTAGCGCGCATACTTCTCAACAAACTCTCCTCTTAGCGTGACCTGATCTAGCTAGTGATCACGGCTGTCGTCTAAATATCTTTAGCCTGATTATTTCAGGCACTCAACCTAAAACCCATTCAAAACACACACAGACTTTGAAATGAGGTAACAGGAAGTGCTAACATGCTAAGTGGGTTCAGGTTTGTGGACTCATGACTTCACCATTCTGTTCTGGCAGTGTGATGCAGCCAAGAGGAGGCTGTGATGTCGGGGTTTTAGCCCCACCTCCACTGCTGACAGTCAAAACAGAAAGAGAGACTTTATCCTGTTCACACACCAACCAATTCATTTCAACAATCTTCTCCATCCATGCAAAGATTCAAGGGCCAACATTAATTATAAAGGATCTGTTGCCAAACTTTCAGAGAAATTACTTTTTTTCCAGTTAATATTAGAACCAAAACACTGATTCTCAGAAAAACCAATAAAATTTAGAAGTTATTTTAAACAACATTTTAAATGACTTTGAATAAACTTTCATAGATGTGTGTTCCCCCATTTCAAAACTATATAAGACAAACAGTCATTATAATACTGTTGGATAAAGAGTCCAGACTTCAGGAGTGCAGAGTGGGTTTCTGTCGAGCAGCTCTGACAGTGTTTGTTTAACATACTTCGAGCTCTGCGACGCCGGCGAGGAGAATCTTATTAGTGTAATAAATTCAGGCAGGCGGGCAGACGTCCTCCCTCATGTGTCACATTGGTTTGAAGGGAGCCAGAGCAGATGTCACTCCCTTCGTCTTTCCCCTTTTTTCTCTCTTTTCAGTGGAGAAATCTACATATCATCATTTTCTTTTTGTTAACATCCCCCCCGCTCCTCCTCCTCGCCCTTCTCCTATCAATATATCTCTTCTATTTCCACACCTCTGTCTGTCGGTCTGTCTGTCTGTCTGTCTGTCTCTGCTTCCTCTCTGTCCAGCTCGAGCACAGTAGGGGAACTCTCTGTCACATATACACACACACACACACACACACACAGATGCATACAGTCGTCAAGCATTGATGTGGCAGGCATTCATGCATCTGGTCAGTGTCAGTGTGAGAGATGTCACCAGCGTGTCATTGTCATTAATGTTGGGGTGATGTTCCCACAGTGAAGCTTGTGACAGGCTGATGGAGAGACAAACTGACAGAAAACACACACACACACACACA
>JAPQLA010000020.1:28654061-28666937 GCA_029822935.1 Naso vlamingii
AAAACCTTACCGGCAGAAACGCTGCTCCTGCTTCATGTGATGATGCTCTGTCCTCCCTCCTTCTCTCCGCGGAGCTCTGGTAAAATTTATGAACACATCTAATAATAACCATGTACTGCGTCTCATTTGACGTAAAACAAAGGATCGGCTTTCATCTGCGGGATTGTCCTGCAGTAAAATTGCAAATTTTCGGGGTCTTATTAAATTCTGTGCCGAATTTTAGGCCCTGGACTGCTCTGTCTTTGCAACATGATAAGCAGTGGTTAGACATATTTTAAATCTGGTTGTGGCTCTCCACGTGAAGTCTTGGGACACAACAGTCCATCAGTCCAGGAACAGCCTGGCGTTTTCTTGCCCTAACGGAAGCCATGTGTGGAATGAATTTAGCACAGCTCACCAAGTTCTGCTTCCTGTAGCTGTCGTTGCCGTAGAAAAATGACTTACTTTTATTGGCCTTACCTGGGAACTGTGCAGTACCTAGCAGGTATTGTGCTCCGAGTTGGTACTTGTCCAATCGGGCATGTCTGGGTAGGTTTTGCTTGCCTGCCGTTTTTTTTTGTTGTTGTTCTTGCCCTGGGCATTCGGGCAACCATCAGTGTCGGACTCTGCATCAGGTCCTGTATGTGGTTCTGGATTAATCCGTCTGTCAGAAACTCTGAAACAAATAAACTATTTCCTCCAGTGTGTTTGATTTAAAGAAACCACATAAAAATTATGTCCGAGAGGAGTTTTTAAAGATTTACATTTTCAGTCAAAACCAATGCTTTAAGCTGAAAGCCACAGACAGAAAGTCAGAAATGTCCTGAGAGACAAATACAGCTGGATCACTGATTTGTGTCTCTTCAATTTGGGAAAATTTGCTAACAAAGCAAACACAGAGTAACAGCAGCCTTATCCATTAAGTGTGAGTGTGTGCCAGGTAGCACAGATGCCTCAGTGAGCCATATACACACACACACACTTGCAAACACACACACAGAGTCATAAACACAAACACACACGCACACACACTGGTCACCAGTTGTCTGTAGCGTCTCTGCCCCAGGGCAAAGTTTTCATGCTACATTTCCACCAATCCTCCAAACCTCAGCCACTAATCCGTCATTTTGGACATTGTATGAACACACACACACGCGCACACACACTAAGACACACACACGGTATGCATACATGCACACACCTACACATACATTTAGTTGCCTTCAACAATACAGACCTCCACATCTTCCTCCACACACAAACTGGAGCATGATGTCTTTTTCACTTGTTCTCACACACACACGATGTCTCTGCCCTGTGGTCAGTCAGCCGGCCGCTGTCGCTGCCCATTGGGTTTGAGCAGGAAACAGCTGCTCAACCTGATAAGACCCCCAGACACACACACACACACACACACACATGGTTGCAGTCCATTTAAAATCATCCATGTCTAGATTAACACATCTCCTCATTCTGAGCTCTGAGTCAGTCATCTGGTGGGATGAGCCGACGTCACACTGTAACGGAGCTTCAGGCATGAAAATCAAAAAAGCTCACTGAGCTCACAGGAGAAGAGGACACTCACAGCTCTCTCTGTACGTTACAGGAACATTTTAGGACATTTACTCCAGAGATATTGGATATTTGTTTTAATTCTGTGTGTTCAGTACAGATGATAGGATGTGCTAAAATCAAATTGAAGTCATTTGGTGCAAATTCAACAAGAAAAAAAGCAGAACAATTTAACATGAACATCCAAAAAAATGAACCATTTAAAAAAGGAAACAATAAACAATAGTCATGAAACCAAAAGAAGAAAAACAAACAGAAGACTTCTCAAATTCCATTGTGCACATGAGAGTGATGTATGAAGTGAGCCTCCATGCCTTCACGCACACACACACACACACACACACACACACACACACACACACACACACACAAAGCCTGATTAATGCATGTTACAGCTGACCCCACTAATCTTATTATACAATCTGGCCATAGAGGAGAAGCTAAACCAGCACATTCAGCATCAGCACACACACACACACACACACGCAAACCACACAGTAAAAGTGGAGCTGTGAACTCTCCAACTTATTGTCGCTGCACACAGAACACAACAACACAACGACAACAACAACAAAGGCAGACAGAAGGTTTACTCGAATGAGAAACTGCAGGAGAATTTAATTACTTCACGTTTGCGTTTGAATGGCGGAAAACTGCAACTCCATGTCTTTAGTTTAAACTGTTCCTACTCACTACATTCACATGCACAGTTAAGTTGAGCTACTGTTAAAGCTTGATTAGACCATTTAGCTGGACTACTGTCCTTGTCCCAGTGTACAAGCGCTGAAGAAGAATCGATTTATTGTCGACTCCATGTCAAACGGTGACAACATGGACAAATTTCCAGCGCTGTACACTTTGTATCTACACTTTACTTTTGGTACAAATTTGACGCACACTTCCCCTTGTGCTCGTGGGATTCTTGTTTTCATACTGGCTTTCTTCTACAAATTTATGCTGCTCGAGTTTCAGGTCAAAGACGCCACGGGGACTATCGATCATGTGCCTAACGCCTAGGCCAGTCCGGGTCCAGTTGAGGCGGGAACATGCAGGAGTAATTTGACTTCCAATCACATTATCTGGGTGTGTTAGCTCGACTTTGAGAAATTCAGTCTCATACGATTTCAATCGGACTAACATGATTATGTACATTTTAAAAGTCTGCGCCGCGCTAACACAAAAAAATCAGTGTTCTGTGATGTCATCCAAATGGACTGACTGTACTCACTAACACTCTGTGGGAATGTAACAGTATGATAAAGTATAACTAATGTATACTGTGTAAGATTTCAATGACAGACTCTCATTCCAGGTTGATACACACTGACACTTCTTCACGTCCTTCTGTGTCTAAAGAGGTTGCACAACTGCCCTCTGACATCTCCATAAGAACACCAAATTTTACACAAAATCCAACTGAAACCACGTTTCATGTCGCGCACAGATGCTGTAGAGTATCTTGTTGTCTACATTAAAAGACTAATTGGCATTTATTTGCCCTGAAAACTGGTAGAAATGTTCCTAGTGGATTGGTCTAAAGCTCACTGGATTTACAAAAATAAGATCTTTTTCAGTAGGAAACCCTGCAAAAGTCATTAAAAACACTACAGCATTCAAATTTGCTAGTAGACATGTAAATTATACAAAAAGGCTAAAACATGCCAGAAGCACTGGTACGTTTTTTTTACATGAAACATGAAATATTAATGGACAGCAGGGAGCAGATGAAGCCGTCCGGCCCTGGTGTTCCTGCCTCATGCGTGCTGTGGTTTACATTTATCTTTTTAAATTTGTGCTCAGGATTTGTGGATGTCACTGTCAGCCCCCGTCGCAGCTATAATTAATCAGCAGACAACATGTGGGTGACAGCGTGGCCTAGATTGGAGTAAAGTACGCCGCCCGCCTGCTCACATGTACAGTACAGACAAAGAGATGAGACAGAATGTGTGTCAGAGAGAGGGAAAGGCAGAGCAGTGGTGGAGACAAAGACTGGGAATTCCATGGCAAACGGGTCTTTTGATAGTGCATTTTTTTAATATTCTGGTACTGAGACCTTTTATTCTTGACCTGGTATTGGACTTAACAACTGACAGACACAGATGTACTGAAAGCACCACTGCTAGCATGCTAATGCTAACCCATAATGATTTAAATTGGAGTCCTGGCCTGATAGAAAACATTATACAACCTCATCAATTGCTATATCTTCCTTAGATTATGGAGAGATGATGTAGACCTATGTGCTTTCTGCTTCCACTGCCCTGAAAGTGGCCGTTCACCCCAAAATTAAAACTGTTCCTCTTTTCTGTCTTGCCGTTTATCCTTCTAGATTGTGAGTTGTCAAGTTTTCATATTATCTGCAGCAAAGATGCCTTTCTCGAATTTAATGTAACCAGATGGCTTGTGGTTCTCAAAGTACCAAAAAAAAAAAAAAAGGATATGAAAAATTTAAGAACGATTACGATGTTTTAGTACTTTAAGAACCTCAAGCTAAGTGCCATCTATATTCAAAGGAAGGCATCGCCTTTACTGATACCTCCAAAGTTCAGCATCTCACATTTGAGACACTCTGGACGGAAAAATTTCACAACAAGTATGAGGAAATCTAAGTAATTTGGGTGTGAACTGTCCATTTAAACCACTGGATGGTATTTCATTGTATTAAATTTTCCTTTCATGTTAGCTTTGCTTGATGACTTTACAGCGAAATACCAATCCAGTGAGGTTTTACTTCATTTAAACCTTTATTAAGAACGAGATTAAAGTTGCAATAGGTAACTTCTGCTAACGAGCTAACGTTAGCTTTAGCATGAGACTTGTTGGGAGGCAACTCCGCTGCAGCCATTTGCTCCAGCTTGCATTTTATTTTGAGACCAAACGGTTGCAGGGAAAGTTGCAGAGGAGTAAACTGGTTCGTCTCAGCTCGAGCTCGAGCCGACTGACGGCGTGGCTTGCAGACACTCTGTTGTTGGCAGAGGCGAGTCAGAGCACGATGAGCTAATCAGCTCGTACCAACGTCACCTGTTGCTAAGAAGCGCAGCATAGACCGGCCGGTATTATGACATTTTTTCCATATAGAACACAGAAAAGTTATTGACGTTTAACCCAACCAGGAATTTTGTCATTTTAGGGGTAAGGCTTCTTGCCACTTGAGGGCACAAAGGCCATCAAATAAAACAATGTTTTTAGTCCATGGAAATACCGAAATTCATTTATGTATTATGATGATTCGTTTATTTTTGAAAAATATATAGTAGGCTATAACTGTGTAATAAATTATTAAAAGTGCTGTTCATTTCCCAAGACCATTTATTGGCAGTTTCTGATTTGTACAAAAATTAAGAAGGGTGACATTAAAAAAATAAATAAAAAAGAATAATAATGAAACAAATAACAATAATCATCATTTTTAATATAATTAATGGATAAAGTCATATTCTCATTAAACAACACTGAATACTTTTTTCACCGATGTCTCTAACGGGTCTGTTTTAGATTTAATCATAGAAGTCCAACTTTTTACCAGTGAGAAATATGCAAAATAGATAAATTAACTGCATTTGAATATTGTTTGACTCGTTAGCACAAATATAAACTTATATAGCCTAATGCAACAGTTTGATTTGCCACCGCTGTTTAGACACTGAGAGATTCACGGTGAATTTGATTATGTGCAGCCTTTAAGACCTTCATCCCAGCGCTCCCCAGCACGCTGTGACTGATTTCTGCCTGAGAAAATATGGATACACATCCAGTATTTTGCATTTTATTGCTGCATCCTCAAAACATTTTTAAAAGCTTCTCCCTCCACTGCTTGTTCAGCACAGTTGCTGTCTTGGTTACATTATGGTATCGGTTTTCAGTGTCATACCACGGTAGAAATGGAACTCATCCCTCGCTGTTTCCACAGCGTTTGACCAATAACAAATCAGAATCCAAACAACAGACACCAATGTCTAAATACTGTCATGAATTTTTTTGAGAGGCAAAAAGCCAAAATGAGGGGAGACTATGGCCATGGCCATCGCGAAATTCCTGCCCTGTGTTTAACCCAAAGTTCCCAACTGCAGCTTTGAATAAGGCGAGGGAGCAGACAGAGCAGCAGCTCTCCACCAAAAAGGTCTTAATCAGACTAAGTGAGGAGACCCTTCAAGTCTCATCACAATTAGATGCTTACTGAAGCAGCTCTTCTCGCCCCCGCTCAGTGTGTTTGTCAGAGTTTAAGAGTGTGTTTCTGTGCCCGTGTGTCACATTCATTCATTTATGGACAAGATACACCATTAAATTTCCATTTATTTGATCCGAGATAACAGACTCACCTGGATTACTTTTGCCGTCATGCTGTGAGGAACAGTCCTCTGTCTCTGCTGTCCTCGTCTGAACCGGGGGGGGGGTTATCCAGACCACCTCTGGTGCAAAGGGCTTTTCATTTCATACACAGCTGGGTAGAATAAAACATTGGTACTGTAGTCTTTTCATAGAAGAGCAGATGCTGAGGCTGTGACGTTGCTTTGTTGATTTTTATGGGGAGCTTATGTAATGGGACTCCTTGGTTGAGTGGTGCCGTTAGCTAAAACATCCATTTACTGCTTCACTACTCTCCCTGCTTTTCTTAACCTCACTGAAGTTTTCAGGTTTTTATTTAAGCACCAGTGAAATATAGAAAAACAACATACTACTGACTAGTAAAGGCAAATATTTGAAAACAAACAAGTTAAGTGCAATCTCATTCGTCCTGCATATAATACAATCAATTTATCAATAAGAAGGGGCGTAATGTGCATCCATTGTATCGATGCATTGATTCATATTCCTATGATCAAACTACATCGATAGGTAAACAGCAGATCATCCTTCTAGTGTGAATTGTATCGATCTAAGATCATTTTTAAAGCAAAAAATCAATTGTATTGATACTGAATGCATGTGTAGTTCAGTGTATTGAGCTTTTCCACTGTTTGATCTCCTCTACCACTGCAGAGAAATACGCATTTTCTTTTCCTCTATTTTTGGCAAAATAAAACGCTACTATATCGATTTCTAGTCATTGAGTCATATCATATCGTATAGCTCTAATGAGCCCATATCGTTCTTGTTTCTTATTGCCAACCATGGATTGTGATATGAATTGTATTGTTGAAAAAAAATTTCACTGCAAGGCTGCAGTGTGACCTGAGATGTCACCAATATCATAAGTGTCTCTTTCAGTCTGGACTTAAGGCCAATTTATGCTTCATGGCTTTACGCATTTGATAAGTGTCCATGGACAAAAACAGTGTAAACAGAAAAATGTGTTGTGAGACATTTTCATGTCATGTCGTGTACCTGGAGAAATTTGTTATGTTGCGGACATTGTTGTATTGTGTTGCGTAATGAGATCGGATAGTGTTAACGTCACCATGGAGATAGTTTTCACTCAACTTCCTTTCTGATATTCTATCGTTCATGTCAAATGTGGTTACCATGGAGATGACTGAAACCTGCGCTGAAGCATAAATAAAAAACATTGCACCACTCTCTCATTTCTGTGAGCGACTCAAATGTGTCAGGCATCCTGCCCCGATTGCCCTGTGCAGCTCTGTTTCCACGGTAACCACTGACTCACTACATGCCAAAATATTGGGACATTTTTGACAACAGAAAAACTAGTGAGATGAAGTTCCGTGCTGACTTACTGGTTAAAAGTACTGGCTGGTTAGAAGATGAATCAGTGTTGTCTCTGTGTGGTGTTTGCCTTCAAAGCAGAAATAAAACAGCTTTAGAGTTACTAGGAAACTACATTCATCATTACATACATTCAGTCATTTTTTTATTAGTAGTGTTATTATTTTCTCTCTTGGGCCTCTGCACCGAATCTGCTCCAGCCGCCTTCTGCAAAATGAGGAAAAGGAAACGTAAACTGTTTTGTCTTCTTGTATTTTCTGAGATATAAATTCTTTAACTTGGCCGTCATGTGCTGAAACTTATTTCAGCTTCTTTCATATGCAGTCATCCCTGCATTTCACTCTGTAAAATATTTTTTTTCTAGCTGTTGTACTGGCTGCTGAGTTGAGGAGAAGCTGAGGAAAGTTAAAAAGAGGTGAAAGAGTAAACAAAAAGGAAGAATTTTCCACATTACTAAGCAGCCCTTTCTTTCCCACCCTGCCACACCTCTAATCTAAAATGCAGTGGATCACAAGTTGATCACATTCTGCTCCCAGCTCGCTGAGAGCTCAAACACGCACACATACCGTTCAGCGTGACACCAAAGATCCTTTTATGTGAGACTAAAAATAATTTCAGGTCATTTCAACTTTACCGTCAGAGGTTGGGCCTTACCATAAGGCCCTTGTTACATTTGATGAGTAACGCGGTTAGAAAGTTTAAAACATAAAAAAGCGAGATCAAGAGGTTCCTCACAAGCAGCGTCTGCAATCAGCACAGCAGGAACCAGGGGAGGTTTTCCGAGGTGGGCCGTTTGGTGATAGAGGAGGTGGGACATGGACTTGCTGCTGTTTTATCTGGGCCTTTGGCTGTCACAACGATATTCAGATGCTCAGTTAGACATTCTGTTCACCCTCTGTTTGGCTTGCGGAGTTAACTCTTTCAGGGTCGCAGACTGCAGATGAGGCCCTGTTACAAGACTGAGTCACAGATTATTAATGTACTGAATGAACCCACAGGAGCACACAGTGTCTGTGGGCGAGTACAGCAAGCCAGGCATGACCTTTCATCGTCAAAAGTCAGACCAAGGAGTAATCTGTTCATTGTTTATGGTTGCATGTAAGAAAGATTTCACCATTTCACAAGTTTAGCTTAGAAATCTAAAGATCTACACAGTCCGTCACCTCACTGGTGTTCAACAAAAACCTTTGCACGTGTTGAATACTAAACACCATCTGCAGGTTTAAAAAGGCTGCCACCTTATGTCGACAAGCAAACCACAAACTATTCAGAGTCGCTACAGAATGCTACATGATGTTCGTTTACGGTTTTTGTTGCTTGAAGTTGCATCGTGCAAAAAAAGCTACAGGAGGGCCACGTGACCAAGTCCAGTCAACCTGTTACAACTAACTGTGACATTAAAATGATTTAAAAAACTGTTATTTTAAGGTGAACATGTTACATAATGTTGCTTTAAAGGAGGAGTTCAGTTTTTTTGCACATTAAGCCTTACAATAAGGATATTAACGATCATATACGATGTTCTACACCATTATTATGATGACCAGGGCAGTCCTGAGAGCTGGAGTCACCGCTACCTGAAAACAACAGAGGAGCATGTGCACTCAGACATTTCGTCAAAAAATAAACAATAAATGCCGTTTTAAAAAACGTAACATTCGCCAATTATTTAATGGTTTCCTCTCATGTACCGACACTAACATGTGAAGCTTAACATGGATATATAACCCGGAAACGGCTCTCTCAGCTGCTCCACAAAAACAAACAAACAGCTGTTTCTGGAATATATATCCATGTTTAGCTTTGTGTTGTAGTGTCGGTATATGAGAGGACACCACTAAACATTTCAATGTGTTTCAAGTCTTTTTTGACGAATTGTCTGAGTGCACATGCTCCTCAGTTGTTTTCAGCTTGCGGTGACGTCGGTAACAAGCTCCAGTTCTCGGGACTGAACCCAT
The DNA here is from genome assembly GCA_029822935.1 of Naso vlamingii. Taxonomy (NCBI): domain Eukaryota; kingdom Metazoa; phylum Chordata; class Actinopteri; order Acanthuriformes; family Acanthuridae; genus Naso; species Naso vlamingii. The sequence goes on from JAPQLA010000020.1 coordinate 28,663,235, forward strand.
TCATCTTAATAATTCTGTAGAACATCATATATGATGGGACTTAATGTGCAAAAACCAAACTTCCCCTTTAATCTGTGATTTAATTTTACCCATTTAATGATTGTTCAAGCAAACTCATTCCCTCCTGGTTGTGTGCGATCAAGGAGTTCGACTGTCACCTCTCGCAGGAAATAACACAACTCCGTGTTCCTGTTACTGATGGATTTCTGAGCAAAAACACGAAGATAAACAGATTTAAATGAGCCTTAGTGATGTGGGCAGAACTGAGCAACAACACACTACTTCTGTTGCTGTTGTTTTGTTTTTTGTGTACAGACTACTGACTACAAACACAATTCACTGTGAAAATCGTAACATATTAAACTGTAAAGTAGAGGTTTATATGGGAATGTGATCAGCATCACCTTCCTCGGTGGATTCTGTGGATCAGCTCTGTCGACGCCCACATTCAGAGGTGTCTGCTCATGATCACAGCTCAGCAGCTCCAGACCTGTTGGCAGTGTTACCGCATATTTTAATGCAACACAAGTCCATCATGTTACCTCACATGCTTCTCTCCCTTCCTCCTCTTTACTTTTCTCTCTCTGCCAGCAGTAAATCCTCCATTTCCGTGTCGGGGTGTTGGAATTCCTCTGATGCCGGCCGGCGTCGAACAGCTTGGCTCGCTCTGATGTGTTTCATTTAGTTTAGTGTAAGCTGTGGGTGTCATGAAAATACAGTAACTGGTTGTGTGTGTGTGTGTGTGTGTGTGTGTGTGTGTTTGTGTGTGTATGGGTGTGTGGGTGGGTGTGTGGTTGTTACGGCCCTGTATGCTGGGTGACCCTCCACCTTTGTCTCTACAGCAGGGAGTGTGTGAGTGTGACAAACACAGGCTCTGTCTGTCCCTTTTGGCTCACAGGGTGAATCTGTTTGTACACCTGCCACAGATTTCCCTCACTGCCTCAGCACACACACACACATTCACACACACAACATCCTGTAAATGCTGCTGGGGGTTGCTCCTGCTCCTTCTGCTGCTGCTTCTCTCACTGTCCATTCAGATGACCTGCTGTTTTGCATTACACCCCCAGCTTTCAGGAGCTCCTCTCTGTATCACTTCTACAGGAGGAAGCTGTTTAAGTCTGCTTCTCCTGGTTTAATGACGTTTACTGTGTTCTTATTACATGGCTTTGTTGAATACTCAACTCTGACTGGTCAGTCACGGCATTCTAAGGTCTGTTATTTTTGTATAACAGACCGTTGCTATGATTAACAGATCATTGTTAGGGACGCTGCTCCGATCCAGCTCATGCTCGGGCTACGGAGGTTCACGTCCTGTCATAACGATCTGCAGAAAGATGTAAAGTGAAGCAGCAACAACTTCTGCCCCATTTCCCAACCATGGTCTAGATCCAAAACAGGAAACAGCTAGCGTTAATACTACGTTGCTACGTGAGCAGTTCCAACTGTAGAATGGAACGGACTAGTTTTTTAGTGGAAAACATAGTGAAAGTACAGAAAAATGCATGCACATTCAAAGTTCTCTGAGTTGCGGGTGCTGATCCAAAGTGGAAGGCAAGGCGGAGGATCCGGTTAAGGCGTTTATTGCACCGAGGTGAACGTTTTTGAGCCAACAATCATCTAGCAGAAGACATAAAACTATTTTTAAATCAATAAAATAATATTTAAATCAATATTTTGTGTCATATTATCGATTTGTTCAGTAAATAGCCATGTAATAAGTGGGATAATGTTGAGTGAGCCAGTAATTATTGAGACAAGAACGCAGACAGGCTGATGTAGGACCCCGACGTGAAGCATCACCCTGTTGGGGTTCTTTTTGCAATAATGACCAGCTCACTGGACATTATCCCTTACTCATGGGTCTCCTAATCAAAATGATACGGATGATAAACTGGCCACTACATCTTCAATAATGCCATTTGTAATCTTTTGGAAAATGTGCGATATTTCTCTCAACCATGCTAAGATGTCATCCAAACCATGTTGCTGGTTTGACTGTGGACTCCTACAAGAGCTCAGACATGTGGAGGTTACGTTTTAGGATGAGTGCATGTGAATGCAGAATTGCCAGAGGAGAACTTCACCCACATTCACTTTGAACATGGCATCCGCAAACACACATGTGATCACATAAACAGGTTTTTCATCAATCAATCCATCCTCTGCTGCTGCTCGCTGTAGTAGCTGTGTAATGCCTGGCCCACAGCAAAAATTTTTTTAAATCTGAACAAATTTTTGAAAATGTGAAAAACCTCACACATGACGACAAAAAAACCATAGATTTGACAGTTTTGTCTCTATAGTGTGTGGAGTGCAACAACATGACCAAAACAGCACAGCACGCACCAACAGATTCTTTAGAGTAAACAAACATGGCCGACATCAGGAAGGAAGAATTGGCGATGGTGGTTTTTGGACTTCTTTTGACTGAAAATTCACTCTGAACAAAGAAAAAGGTATGGATGACGTCGTGGAGACAGCATGGTTTTATGCTTCATGTTTGTTATTGTTGCCATGGCTGCAGTTGTTGTGCTTCTGTCCTCAGTCACACAACAGGATATCTGATCGTATATATTGAACAACGCATTGGATCACTCTAAAGGCTCATTTATGCTCCCTTTACGTATGAAAACAGATCTGTATGGTTTAAACCATATAACCGTCACTGCCTTTGTACATCCATGCGTATCTAATGTTTGGATGGATGTTATGCAATACAGCCAGTAGAGGGCGCCCCTTTCAGCGAACAAACCAGTGTCACACGGACCTCCACTTCTCCTTCGCTGCTGTCCAGTTGACATTCATTTCCTGTCCGGTCTCTTCCTTCCCAGCTGTTCTGTTGGAGTTGTCTGTCCCTGTGCTGGGCAAGTTAACATCATAAATGTGTCTGTTATTTGGTACCATCTCGCACAGTCTTTCCTCAAAAAGTTAATTTTTCCAGAATAGTCTTCTTCATTTTGTTTTGCTGGTCTTGCTTGAACTGTAGGCTACACTGCCCGACACTGCTCCATCGGTTTCCGGTGGTACTGATATGTTTTATCCATATCCATAAGCTTCCAGGAGATGGACAGAAAACTGGACGAAATGAACGCAGAGTCCGGACAGAAGGTTCCATCCTTATCTGTATCCATATCTGACATCGAGCATAAATGAGCCTTAAGACACCAAACACCACAGGACAATCTGACGAGATAATCTCTAAAGCCATCAAACAATCGGAACTTTACTTAGGACTCTTGGGTGGGGAAATTTGGCCTCAAATGGGCATGATTATCTTGTAGTGTGTGCCCTGCTTAAGCAAACTAGCCATGACTCGACTTGCCCCAAAGTTCGACTATTCTTCCTATGAATGAACTTTTCTGCACCAAGGAAGCATTGAAGTTGGTGTTTAGGAGTCATTCAGTCACTTTCAAGCCCAGCTTTGTCTTGTTCGTGGCCCTGCTTAGATAACAGAAAGGGGTGGAGGCAGAGCAAGCGACTCGAGCAGAAGTCTGGGAGGAGCAGTGGAAGATGGGAGGTCGCCCTCCTGACTGATGTTCTGTATTAGAAATCAGGGGTGTTTGTTCTCGGCTGTAATCTCACTCTGCTCTGCCTCAGTGCTGCTGTCTCTCTGAGAGCCTGATCATTGTTCACTAGCTGTTGATAAAACGACGCCTCAAAGGATTGAATGGGAAGTAGACACGCACATGCACACACACAC
>JAPQLA010000020.1:28695347-28709847 GCA_029822935.1 Naso vlamingii
TTCACATCCCTCCTCAGAAAATCTCTCACAGGCAGCCCATAACTTTCACTCTGCTGTGTGTGTGTGTGTGTGTGTGTTGGCACAGAATAATTACTGTGATGATGTATGGGCTGTGTTTGTCACACTGCTGTTTGCCTGTGTGATTAATAACTGTTCGGTCACCAACTGCACCGCTGCTGCGTTTGTGTGCAGATACAAGTACAGCTCCAGTGATATTTGCATATGAAGAATGCATGTTTGCAAATTAATAGAAAAACCCCCGAGTAGTTGTTTGCGTTTGTGGTCGTACGAAGCAACATTTCTAAAAGTTAGTGGAGAGTTTTAACCTCTGCAGTCATGGATGGATGGGCGACCTTTGCTGCAGAGCTGTAGCAAAAAAACAAAACAAAACAAAAAAAAACAATGTCAAGTTATGTTTTCCTGTTGACCTTTTTTTTTCCCCAATAGTTACACATTGTCTCTTTCTCTCCTTAAGCTCTTCCTCCGAAGCCAGCGAAGCCCCAGCAGCCCTCCACAGTTGGAGTGGGAGGGGGCAGCAGCAACGGCGCCAAGGACGGAGGAGCAGGAGGGTCGCTGCAGGAGGCCGAGTGGTACTGGGGAGACATATCCAGGTAACACACACATGCTGTCATCTTATCACACATCTCAATCACTAATGTTCTAATATTTCTTTTAGCTCTGATCAACATTTGCATTTGTCTCAAAAGTCAGATTTTTAGGGCCCCATGAAATACGTTTTGTTTTTTCCCAAATTCCGTTTTTTCCATTTAAATTTATTGGAATATCATTTTTAGAAATAACTGTAAATTTAATGATGCAAGCAACATTGCACCAATAAGTGCTTCAAACAAACAAAACAATGCATATGCTATATTTTAATAAGCTCTGCGTTGATTTAAGTAAAAACAAAATACATGACTGCAAACAAAACAGTCCTTTTCAGATTTGTTGGTTTCACTTTCTTATTTATGTTTGAAATACATTTTTCAAATCAAATCATCTCAATTTCCTGTGTATGAGAGCAGCTGTAACATCACTCAGTTTCCCTCGGGGATCAATTAAGTTTTCTGTTTCTGATTCATTGCAATTATTGGACCACTGGGGGGCGTCTTCACATCCGAATTTGCATGCACACATTTCACGTAGCAGGTTGTAAAAAGAATGCAGGCTGTCAAGTTAACGTTAGTTTATCAGTGACGCATAGACGTCATTCAGAAACTGCTCGGCTCTGTATTTTGGGGTAAGTGATGAGTTTCATAGTTTGTTTGCAGACTTTGCTGGCATCTCAAGCGGCCCTTTTCAGCACGCTTGCATTGTTTTGGAGAGGGTTGAGAGTGTTTGTGAAGTGACGTACGGGTGGTCCCACGCATTAGCAACCCCCCAGGAACGTTCTCCCCAGAGAGATGTTCCTCTTTGTCCCAAAAACAGAATTTCGGTCAAATTACGGTCAATTCTGGGATATTAGGTATTTAACAATAGATTCCGTTTTTATTGGCTGGAAACATGTCAGTTTAATGTATGAAGAGGAAGAGATGGAAGTTCTGTCTTCAGATTATTAAAAACAACTTTCACAACATGAGGAGCAGGAAACAAAACTTTTTGCCTTGTTGGAAAAAAGTCCCTCTGAGAAACTGTGTGTGTGTGTGTGTGTGTGTGTGGTTTTTTTTAAGTAACTCTGTATAAGCTGTTAAGGCCTTAGTCACCGCTTCACCTTGGTAAGTGCAGGTTAGCTCTCAGCCAGTCTGTCATCCCGAGCAGCCTATCCAGTCGCTGCCTTCAGCTGACGGACTGTTTACTCTGAGGCTGCGGGGAAAGTCCTCACAGCCTGCCACTGAAAAGTCTGGAGGCAGACTTTTCAAATGAACACCATCTGTGCACGGATCACTTGACCAACTCTCTCTCTCTCTCTCTCTCTCTCTCTCTCTCTCTCTCTCTTCTGTCTTCAGGGAGGAGGTGAACGATAAGCTCAGAGACATGCCTGACGGGACCTTCCTGGTGCGGGACGCGTCCACCAAGATGCAGGGAGACTACACGCTCACACTGAGGTGAAGCCTTACTTCAGTTTGTATCAGAGTCATGTTTCAAACCACAGAGGGTGGAAGGAGCTGTAGAATTCTTTTTCTGCTCCACTTTTCTGCAGCTGACCCTCTAGTTAACTACAGATTGAAGGAAACCATGTGTTGATAAGCGTTTTGCCTACGCAGCATCCTGGTAAATTGGAGCAAATCGCCCACTGCTTTGGAAATAAAGTGCTTCAGTGGGAACTGAGCCCTGAAGGAGAAGCTGTTAGAGAGAGAATATTAAGGAAAAATTTCTGCTTTGGGATGCATTTTCAGCATTTCTCACTCTAAGGGCTTAAATATGGTGGAGATGCATGTTCATCGTCTCAATTTTCTTTTCATGTTCAGGAAAGGGGGCAACAACAAGCTCATAAAGATCTACCATCGGGACGGGAAGTACGGCTTCTCGGACCCACTGACGTTCAGCTCAGTGGTCGAGCTCATCAGCCACTACAGACACGAGTCTCTGGCTCAGTACAACACCAAGCTGGACGTCAAACTCATGTACCCCATCTCCCGCTTCCAGCAGGTCTGCACACACAAGCACACGATCATTCAAACATGCACGACATGTTGACTGGGCATTTTGTGTTTCATTCGAAGAAAATTCAAGGTCTTCACCGCCGTTTTTTAATCTCAGTTGTGGTCAAACATTTCTGCAGCAAACGAATGATGCAGCTGTTGATTTTTAAATGAGACTTTAGAGGAAAAAACACCATTCAACTCGTAACTTAAAGTGGCAGTAGATAACTTCTGCAAACGGGCTAGGAAGCTAATGATGATTTTTTATTTTTCTGCGAAACCCTCGTCCAGGTGGCAAAGCAAATATCGTGGTAAAAACAGGGCTTATTGGAAACCAATTTAGCAGCAAATGGTGTCATTTTTTAACCACTGTTACACTGTTTAACCAGGTTATACATCATAATGACAAAGTTAAGCCAAAAAGTCTAGTTTTACTTTAAACTGTTAGCAGGAGATATCAAATACATTGTGTAACTGCTTTGTAGTTCAGCTTTAATCTGAGTCACTCGGCATGAACGTAAGCCAAAAGCAAACGGACTTCCTGTCCACTTGCGTTCAGTCACTGCTTCTTATGCTTGGCCTCCAAAGGTCAAGTTGAGGAAACTTTCAGTGCAGTGATTTTCAACACTGGAGGGCAGATAAGGATAGACTGGAGGGCGTCGCCACAGATTTTGTTCAGTTATGATTTCAATTCAAAAATGAGAACATCTCTAAATTAAAACATGAAGTTACAAAAAAATGCAAAAATGAACACAGTTCTGAAAATATTACTCAGTTTCTCTGAAACAAAGGAAATACAGCTCAACAAAAATATCAAAACCCAAAAATATTTAACGTTTTTCATTGTTCATCACATCTTGAGGAGCAAAAAATGCAACCCAAAATGCTGCTTTTTCCATATAAAAGGTTCCTTGATTTGTGTAATTCCTACCACTCCTTTCTCATAAGTTTGGCATTTTGTCCGTCGCCATCGAAGTTCCTGAATCGTTAGTTCTGTCTTTGATGCCCCGCCTCCTCCTCACTGAGTGGTTCTTGCTGGGTGTTTCCACTCCAAACTGCACTAAGATCTCTGCTCGCTGAAATATCGCACACATCCGCAGGGTAAAAGGCCCATTGCTGCATTAATTCCCTTCCTCCCTCAACCACTCGTTTGTTTGGCAAGTCATTACTTGGAGCGATGCAATATCTCCCAGAGTGCACACCTTTGTCGTACACCGGGGGCATTGTGGGTGGTTTATTATCAAGCCAGTTCAGGAGTCGTCGTCTGTTAACATGCTCATGCGTTTGCTTCGTCAGTAATTCCAAATAGCTCTTCATTCTTTCATGTCTCACACTGAAATGCAGCCTTTTCCTTCTTCCTCATCCTGAATTTCTGAGTTTCTCTGCACTGCTTGCTCTTTAATGCTCTTCATATCTCCTCTGCGTTCCCTCAGGACCAGCTGGTTAAGGAGGACAACATTGATGCCGTGGGGAAGAAGCTGCAGGAATACCACAATCAGTACCAGGAGAAGAGCAAAGAGTACGACAGACTGTACGAAGAATACACCAAGACGTCGCAGGTACTCCTCGAGCTGTGCATTATGGCCACAGTTTGGTTGTTCGTGTGGTTTGAACATTTCCCGTCTGCTCCACTGACTTACCTTCTCCTCTCTCCTCCCTCAGGAGATCCAGATGAAGCGGACGGCCATCGAAGCCTTCAACGAGACCATCAAGATCTTCGAAGAACAGTGTCACACGCAGGAGCGCTACAGCAAAGACTACATCGAACGCTTTCGCCGTGAAGGCAACGACAAGGAGATCGAGCGGATCATGATGAACTACGAGAAGCTCAAGTCTCGGCTCGGAGAGATCCACGACAGCAAGGTGCGGCTGGAGCAGGACCTGAAGACACAAGCCATGGACAACCGGGAGACAGACAAAAAGATGAACAGCCTGAAGCCCGACCTCATACAGCTCCGCAAGATCAGGGACCAGTACCTCGTGTAAGTACAGATGACAGGAGTCCAGGACCAAACAGAGTGCGAAACATACTGATGAACCACAGCTCTGAAAAAAAAGCTTCTCACGTGATGTTTTTTAGACAACACTGTAGGGAAACGGTTTATTCACTCAATCATTATAAAAAGTACTTGAAGTATTACAATCAGTATTATGAATAGTATTAGTATTAATTAAATATTTATATAACCCAACCGGTGCTGTCAGATCACCGCCCGCCTTGAATCTTAGATCTGTTCCGAGGTTTCTGCCGGTCAAAGGGAAGTTTTTCCTCGTCACTGTCACCAAGTGCTTGTTCATGGGGGAATTGCTTCTAACTGTTGGGTCCAAAAAAGTTAATATATTTAAATTTTTGAGTGTGGTCTACACGTACTCTATATGTAAAGCATCTTGAGACAACTTTGTTGTGATTCGACACTCTGTTGACAAAATTGACTGGACTTGTCTCTGTTTATTACTAAAACTAGAACAACAATGCCGTGGTCAGCAAACATGAGGTGTTGAAACAGGAAGCAGGTGTAAGTTTGCTGGAAAACAGAAACAAATGCTGTGTTCCAAATCGCACACGACTATAGAGTAAGCAAAAAAAAAAGAATTAGTGTGTCCCAATACATAGTATGTCAAATGCAGTATGCCAAAAATACCAGGATGTCCTACTACTTCCAGTCGGATTTTGCATTATACAAACCAGCATGCTTTTCTGGCTATTCTTGCCCACAATCCTCTGCGACACACCGGAAGTGTGTCACAGATTATGCCATAAACAAAGCCGAGAGCGGAAACATTTGACAGCTCAAAGCCCCGATGATGACAGATGACAGCGCATTCAAGTCTGAGTACTACACAAATGTAATGCGACTCACGTGTACAATGAATAAATTATTTCTGTACAATTGCTGCGCAAAGTTCAGTTGACAGTCGACGACAAATGTCAACTTTTATTTAAAGGAATATTACCGCTTGGCTTATTTATGATTTTAATTCCACACAGTATATTATGTGAGGAAAATAACTGTTTTGCAAAATGAATCCTTCATATCTTATTTTACTGTTGTGAATATAGAGGGTCAAAAGTAAGGGCGCACTATTATGGCGAAGTAGTATGTCCCAGTTGTGTGCATACTGCATGCAACAGTGCATACTCGGTAAGGGCAGCCATAGTATGTACTGGTAGTAAAAGGACACAGTATGCGATTTGGAGAAAGTCAAAACCAAAACCTGGAGAACCAACGAGTCTAAAGCCACAAAGGTTCAGCAATATGTAGAAGCAGCAACGCTTCACATTAATGCAGTGTTACAAGACAAAGGAAAAGAATTGAACAAGAGTCCTTTTCTTCTTATGACGAGGTCCCAGACCACCTTTGATGTGCTGTGATGGAGTTCATTTCAGTCTGAAGTCACAGGACTCGATGGGGGAACAGTTGATAAATAATCAAGTCAAATCTGAAAATGTTTTTGGATGGTACATGGAATAACCTGATAACTTAAGTTAATTAATTACATATAGAAACATCTGATATTTGATAGCTTTTTGCTGTCTCACATTTCACTGTAAGAGCTTCCTGTCAAACGGGACATTTTAGTCCCATGGCCCGAGAAGAAGAAGAAAAAAAAAAACGGCCTGTGGCTCTTCTGCTCGATTAGAAACTTGTTTCCTTCGCTGAGACTCTGAACAAGTCGAACAGCATTTCTGCAGAGCTGGCCTCATTTTGTGAAGACATTTGTTGCAGGCTCGTTAATTTGATCTCTGTTCAGTCTTATGCTTGTTCACTGCACCATAAACAATGTCGTAAATGAAAGAAGCCTTTAAACTGTGTCCTAGTCCTACTCATGTCCCTTCCTCTCTCTCTCTCTCGCTCGCTCTCTCTCTCTAGCTGGCTCAACCACAAAGGAGTTCGTCAGAAACGAATTAACGACTGGCTGGGAATCAAGAACGACAACACTGACGAGTGAGTCTCTGAGTTTTTCTTCCATTCCTTTGCCAAACCCATGGCGAAAGATTAAAAAATCAAGTTAACGCAGTAACTACACTCGTGTTTGTGTGCACAGAGCAGCTGTCTCTTTTTTTTCAAAGCACTGAGATGTGCTGTGTATGTTTCTTTCTCTGAGATCCTGTTTGTTCATCGTGTATCTCTTCTGTAACTGTGCGTGTGGGTGCAGAGGTTACTTTGTGAGCGAGGAGGACGAGAACTTGCCTCACTATGATGAGAAGAGCTGGTTCGTCGGGGACCTGAACAGAACGCAGGCGGAGGAGCTGCTCCACGGGAAGCCAGACGGAGCGTTTCTCATCCGAGAAAGCAGCAAGAAGGGCTGCTACGCCTGCTCTGTGGTGTGAGTACAAACAAGATACAATTTCAGCGACATGCATCTGAAATGTCAAAATAATTTCCACTTTTCAAAATGCAGATTAGAGTTGAAACAGTAAAATCCATCCTGACTCTGTTTCCTGTGTGTGTGTGTCCACAGCGTGGAAGGTGAGGTGAAGCACTGCGTCATCTACAGCACACCACGCGGTTTCGGCTTCGCGGAGCCCTACAACCTGTACAGCAGCCTGAAGGACCTGGTGCTCCACTACCACCAGGCCTCCCTGGTGCAGCACAACGACTCGCTCAACGTGCGCCTCGCATACCCCGTCAACGCACAGATGCCCTCTGGACGCAGATGAACCCCACCCGCCCAGCCACACCCCCTCACATAGACAACAAACCACATCCCTCTTGGGGAAGGGAGTATGGGCAGAGGGCAGAAAGGAAGGGGGGAGGGGGAATTGGTTGAAAAACAAAGCAACCCCAACACCAGATCCGATAAAGATAGAAACGAATTAAACACTTGCTGCAACACACACGTCAGCCACCTTGGAGTTATATATTTTTACAAGAACAATTTCGGAGGGCATTCTTTCTAAAGACTGCTTGATTTGCACAAGGAAGTTTTAATTGTTTGTGAATGTGAAAAAAAAAATAAGTGACTGAAGGAAGGAAACGGAGTAGGAGACGTCAGAGTTTCAGGTTGACCCGCTGCTACCTAAACTCCAGCTCAGACTTTTTACCAGAAACTCAAAATCTACACGAATGACGACAACGACGACGACGAAGCATTCCCGTTTTCAATCCCCTTTTTGTTTTTCATTTTCAAACCCACCTCAGAAGGTTCTGTTAAGACCTTTTGTTTGTTTCTGGAGTCGTGTTCATGTTCTTGATGTTTCCTTTTTGTTTACTTTGTTTGTGGTAAATGCAAGAGGAGATGATGTCATCTGTCTGTTCTGTCCCTCTCCGTGCAAAAAGCAAAAATAATGTAGCATAACGAGACAACGGACACTTTTCAATGAAGTGTTCCTCCATGTAGACTGCTGCTGAAGGGGTTTTTTGGGGGGAGGGGGGGCACAGTGACACAAAACAGTTTGTAGTCTTGAAAGAAGGACAAAAGGTTTGCTTTTATACTAATTGTAGATGTTTTTTTAATTGTTGCTTTGCTATAACATTTCTTTCATTTGCCAATGTGTAAAGGCCGTGTCACAGATAAGAACCAGAGACCAAAGTTGATGTGGGTGGAAGTAGGGGGAGGAGTCAGCTTGTGTGTGTGTGTGTGTGTTTCCAATTTTTTTTTTTTTCTTTTTGTGAATGGAGAAAAGAGTGAAGAAAAGCAAACGACTGGTGTGTTTGAGACCACACATAAAACCGAGTTTTGGGCCATGTGCTCGTGCACCAAATAGCCTTTTTTTGAAAAACCAAATGGTAGGTAAACAGAAACGACGGCTCCCTCTGTAAATACAGATGGTCGAGTGAGAAGCACTTAAACGAGGCCCATCTGTGACCTCAGCACTCTGAATGTTCCTCTGTGATTCACTCACCGCGCTCTCTCTGTCGAGGAAAAGTCAGCAAAGGATGAAATGATTCGTCGATCAGTCAATTAGATGGAAGAGTAGTTTGCAACTAAAATTATTGCTCAATTGTTTAATTTATAGCACATTAAAATGAGGAACTGAGTTGCAAAGGAAAAACTTTTTTTTACCTGTTTCCCAGCAAAAAAGGTTCCACCTCCAGAGAGATTTTCTGGTCACGTCTGCTGTCTGCAGAGGAAGACAGAAAGTTTGCTCGCAGTGAAACCGAAGTTTAAACCCAGTTTATCCACACAGTAGCTGCTCCACTCTGCCACTGTAACAGGCCAGATTAACCTCCCACCGCACACTACACTCGGGTATAGATGGTTTAGCCCAAAACACCCCAGGGTATAAAATGGTTATGGTTAGGAAAAAGTCAGCGGGCAGGGCTTCAGAGCCAGCTGAAATCAAACAGGCCAGCCCACTTTAACCCAGGTATAGGCTGGCCAGGGGGGTACTTTGACTCCTTACACTGGGACAGTTTGTTAAATATTGGATTTTAAACTCTTGCATAGAGACCACTATGTGACTAAATCATGGAATAACATACAGAGTGCTGAGGTTGCAAGTGTTGCTACATGTATAGTAGACGCAAAAAAGGTTGAAAATGGTCAATTTCACCAAAATGATCCTTTGGAAGGAAAGCATGAAGGAAAACATGTCTGACCATGAAACCTGAAACCCATTTTATGTGTGGTTTAAAAAGAGAGTGAGAGATCCATGAAGATATGCTAACAGCTGTGGGTTGCAAAACTGGGACTGCTTGTGTCTTTCAGAAGTAATAAGCTTTGATTAAATGTTTTATGAGTAACAGAGCAGGTAGATGGAGGCGATGTCTCGAGCTGAAGACGCAGGCTTTAGAAGAAAATACTAAAAACTTGAAAGAACGTGCAATCTAGTGTTTGTGTAGTTCAGCAGTCAAGCAGAGAGAGTGAGATGCACTAAGGTCCGAGAGATAATCAAAGTGCACGATGAAGCTTTTGGAGTGAAATTCAGTTGTCTGTCAGATTGCTTTGTTTTCAAACTCAGTACGTTTTGACAGTGCTTGACTTCATAACCAGTGGAAGCAACAAACAATAAAAAGGTCTTGAAAAAACTGAAAAGAAAATAAACAACCAAGTTTCATTTCTATTCTTCCCAGAAATTCTGCACAACTGATTGGCTATTGTTGCGAAGATGTTGCTCAGTCATTGGCTGTCCTTTAGCAAGACATTTTTGTCATGAACGGGGTCAGGGTCATGTCTTGGGGAGACCTGTGCAGCATTTAAGTTCTTTTGTAATTGGCCCTCATTCACTTCCTCACAGCACCTTGTATTACGTAACACTGTAACACTTGAAGTGCCCAGGGGTTCAGGGCATGAGGGATATATAAATGCAGTGTGTGGAACAGACTCGCTCTTGGTGCAAAACCGTATGTGTCACCCTTTAAAATAAGTCCGTGGTCACTGTCTGCCAACGTTCTAGAGGTTCTTGTTACTCCGTAGCATAGCTGTGGATCGAGCATCTGCAGTATCTTTAGCTGTAAGTGCATTGCAGTGACTTTGTGTAACCTGCCAAACCAAATACAAGAAAAGATGCTATTTATACGAATGTCTGTAAGACATCGTCGTTTGATCATTTTGTTCAGGACAGAAAACAGCGCCAAATGGTGATGCATTCTGGTTTATATGTGCATCTCAAGTGACCATCAGAGTTCACTCGCTCCCTCGGAGGGCTGAACTCACAGAGTTACTTGACTTTTATGGAGAAATGGCATGGTACTTAATCTGGCAGCAGGGATTCCCCAGAGGGCAAGTGCTGAGGGGAAGTGAACGAGGACACTGGTGTCCACGGACAGTCAGCCTGATGTTGCCTGTCTGAAAAAATCAGCAGCTGTTTCAAGTGATGTGAATATTAGCAGAGCTGAGAGGAAGCTTGTGATGCCTTGACCCTGATTCACAGCAACAAAGGCAGCTGCCCGCAGTTCAAAACCATCGCTTTTCCACAGGAGAACATTTGAAAGGGTGTCTACCAAAAAACTCCTAAAACTTTTAAAAAGACGAGACGACGCTGGTTACAAAGTCAGACGAACCCTCCCCTCTCATCGTCTTTGGTGTTTCTCACAGTATGCTAAGCCTGCGTCAGTGTGTATGGGCCACAAACGCGCACACACACATATGCACACCTACACACACAGGTACGTCTGAAGGAGTGTATCAGGTTGTAGGAAGAGGGCCATTGTTTGAGAGGCTGCTGCGCAGTTGATTTGCATGAATGATACAACATTGGTTGTACCCACCACGTGTTTATCTATACCCCCGTCTCAATGTCCTCCACAACCCCCCACAGTGTAGTCACCCATGACGGTGTCACTGCTATCTGCCCCCAACACACCTCATCTCTTGACAAGTCCCCTCACACAGGGTAGATAAGTTTGGGAAGGCGAGGTTGATTGAGTAGGGAGCCATTAATAGTAGGCGGCCTCCCTTTTAGTTTTATGTTAGAGACTGAATCATTTTGTTTAGTCCAAGTCGGCAGCATGTAATCCACTTTGGCCTGTTTTCAAACCGGCTGTCCTCCTGTATAATCTTTGACAGTTTGACAAAAGAAAAATCTTTGTTCCAGTCAGCGAGGATTGTACGATTGTTTCCAAAAGGGCGTAAAAAAAACAGGGACGCTGGCTCGTCATGACGCTCCATTACTGCTCTGTAATCTACATTTTTTTTCATCAAATCTGTGGCAAACAGATAAAGACTACACTTAAATAATCCCCATGGAAACATTGCCACCTCAGCATAAAAATGTTATAGTGATATCTTTCTATTTCGGTCCATGAGCCATTTTGAAATGCACAGAAGAGGGTGGATTGAAACATTAAGTAGTTACTGTACCTGTAACTTCCAGGTCTTTTGTCTAACATCATTCAGGTTAGAGCTGATATAAATGGCAAGGTCTGAAAAAAAAAAAGTGAACAAACGTGAAAATTGTGGAGTGTGTTAACATAAACTAGTTAAAACAGCCTGCAGCTAGTTAAGTCATTTGACAGAGCAGCTGCTACAGGAATCAAACCCACAAACTTGTTGCCAGCCAGGACGGCCAAACTGGATTTTGATGGTGCTGACTGTCAGCCCCAGATGTTCCTCTCTACCAATCCATGGAGCTATAATCAGGACGCGTGGAGGAAGAAGTAGACTGTATGAACACAGCTGGACCAAACAGCTGCAGCAAACAGGAGACGTGTTAGCTGTGTCCTTTGTCAGGGGTTGTTGTCAAGTTTGTTGTCTCTTGTTTCACAAACTTGACTTAATTTTAATAAACCGTACAGTGGTTTACTGAGGACAGAGGTTTTCTCAACTTTTTCTCTGTCTTTGGAAAACTTTGCTTAATCCTCTGCAGATGCATTTCCATTTGCAGTGGGCGTCATTTTCAGTCCTCTGCCCCTGAAGTGGGACGCAGCCTTTTTGTGTGTTTTGCAGCTGTTTCTGTCGACCTGTGACGACACTCTTTGTTCTTCCTCGTGGACTAACAGTGGACAGCAGGGCGGGGTGTGTCGATAGAATCTTGAATGTACATTAAGGATCAGTCGGGTCCAAAATATTTTTTTTCTGCGTCTTTTTACAGCACCGCGTCATTACGGAAACAAGATGACGTAACTCTCCAGGTACTATCAGAAATGCAGGCCCGTTTCATTTGGCAGACGTTCAACGTTTCCGCTCATTAACCCTCAGGTGATTCAAGTTTACCGTAGAAACTTTCACAAAACAAAACCAGCGAGTTCAAAACAAACAAATCAGGGTTTTTTTCTGCATTGATACTTAAATCAATCTCAGCTGATTAAGCTAGAACCCCACAGCGTCGACTTCTGTCCCTCATTGCTTCCTGTAGCTTAGACACAACAGCATCACTAAAAGGATGTCGTAGTCTTTTCCTTCCCTCCATCACAACACAGTCTGAAGGTTTTTGGTAGGGTTTTTTTTTTTTTTTTTTTTTTTTTTAATCAGCTGAACTTTGTTTTCCAAATAGGGAACTCAAAAAAATCTCTGACTCTATTACTTGAACTATACTGCATTGCTCACTGTTGAATGTCTTTATATGAAAATATACATTTATTAAAGAAAAACAAAAAACAAAGAGTTCCCTTTTGTTTTATGGTGAGCAGGGCCGAGCTTTTAGAGTTTTATGACAGATGTACAGTACTGGTTACAGACAAACGTAGAGCTACTTTAGGAGGGAAGGAGGTGTCTTTTGAAACTTTTCTCAGAGATATGTTCGGATCTTTTCCTTCACACAGGGCTTGTCTGAAATTGCACACATTATCATCTACAAGAGACTTGTGTTAATATTTACCTGTGATGTCTGCGTATGCATCATGACTCACATTTACACAGATGTATCTATCAGATATATAAAGCTAAAAGATATTAACAGTTTGAAGGGTTGTTTTAAGTCGTAGTTGCTGTTTTTTGACTGTTGTCATTGCCCCCAAATCATATTAGACCAAAGATTTCAGTTCTTGTTAATTGTTCAGTTGTTGGTCATGGTAAAGGGATGTTTCAGTGACGTTTTTATCTACTTTGGCTTTGGCTACCATCACAACTCAGAGGATAAAACCATGATGTGTGAATGAGTGTCCCGAACAGCGTGCTAGAACTGTTGGATGATCCTTTTTTTTGTGTTCGTACAGAAAGTTTGTGGCATGTCAGGAATAATCCATCTTTAAAATCCTTGTTCAATGATGTCCCAGTGAAAAAAATCAATCAGATTTAACTTGATCTGCACTCTTCAGTTTATGCGCTGTTGATATAAACTGACTTTTTTTTTGAGGATTTAAACGAAAAACCACCAAAAGTCCCAGTCACAGCTTTGTCACTCGTGCTACTTTGTATATTTGCACATTTTGGCTGTAGCCAGAGTAAGTTTGGTTTGAAATTTAAACCTTTTCTACTTCTGTGTTGAAAACGTCCTGCAGAAACCTCAAGAACAAAAAGATGAGGTTTTCTTTAAAATGCATCTTTAAAGTTTTAAGTAGAATATTTTGTTTGCATGTTACTATATCGTTTTATAGGATTTGTCCTGAAAAACAATATTCACAAGTTACAATTTTGTTTACCCAGGATTTTGAATAATTGATAATTATTGTATGCAAGATTTGCATCTTTTTTTGTTTGTTTGTTTGGAACTTTGGGGGGCTCCATACATTTTATAACAGAGATTCAAGTAGATGGGGCTTCGTTCTGTAGTTGGGGCATCTTTTCCGTCTCATTCACCCAGTGGAAATGCTACGGAAGGTCAACAGGGACAAAAATATTGCATTATAGGATGTCAGTTTTAATGATAATTAACGTAACAGTTACGGACTTGGGGATTCTGCAGGATGATTTCTCGTCATGTCTCTTTCCACCTCAACATGCAACATCCCCTTTTCTGTTGGCGAGGGGTTCATGATGGAGGGGCAAATTTTGTCCCTCATCTGCATTGACCCCAACAGTACAGGTGTTTGTAAAGGGGCGGGGTTTCCCTCGTAGTGGTACTATGAGCAGGTGAAAAGAAAAGCAGTTAAAGAGGGTCAGTGGGGCAAACCAAAATATCTGTTTTGTCACATGTACTTTTACAGACTGTTTAGTTGAGTTTTCACTTTGGAAATCTCAACTCTAACTCAACTTTAACTCCAGGAAACACGTTTTAGCTTCACCTCTCAGAAATTAAAGGTACTCTTTGATTCAGAGGAAGGTGTAGTTTTTGTTTTTTTTTTCCTGAGTGTTTATACTCACTAGCACCCCAGGACTGTTACAAGAGCAACTGTCTGTTGTTTCTCTACTATTCGTACTACAAATACTACTACTCACTCTCAAGCAGTTCTGCAAAGTTTTATTTGCAGCCAGGTTTGAATATGTTTGTGATTCTCACAGAGGAGTCGTGTTGTGTTCTTACCACTGCTTATCTGATCACAGTACCCAGCACAGCTTCGAGGAGTAACAGCTTCGTATATATATATATATATATATATATATATATATATATATATATATATAGATATATATATATATATATATATATATAT
>JAPQLA010000020.1:28723376-28737752 GCA_029822935.1 Naso vlamingii
ACACACACACACACACACACACACACACACACACACACACACACACACACACACACACACACACACACACACAGCCTCTTGTTCAGAGGATCTCTGTAGCATCACAGGAGTTAATTGCCTGGAAGGCTCATCCTGCGCTGATCATACAGAAACCATGACACACAGTCAATTAGCATATCAATTAACAGGGCTTTCTCGGGGCTTTAGAGGGATCCAGCGCCCATCGCACAAACTTCATCTGCAGCATCATGAGAATTAGAAATCTGCAGATATGTTGTTTGACAAGACTAATAACTTTAATCCACAGATCTGGAGCAGGACAGCTGGCAGAGAACAAAAGAGCTTCATAAAGACGGCTGCAGCTCAATGTGTGGACAAGCAGACAGAGACGCTGTGTCTGAGCGCTCATCAGCTCAGATGACAACACACACATGCACTACAGGATTCATTCATTACGGATCAGCATTAGATTTATAGCTGTGCTCAAGCACTTCTGTCTAATCAAATGCATGAGGTCTCACTGTGGATTTTTGGGAATTTCTCTCCTATTTTTCCATTATTTCCCCTATCAAACGAAAGTAACGGCAGAATAAGTTGGCATTCCAGGATTTCGTGACACAAAAGGTGCATTTCAACTGCAAGAACCTTGCAAAGGAACTAAGAACCTTTTGAGGAACTTTTTGTGATTGTAGGAACCAGGGTCTAAATTTAGTCCCAGGTGAATCGATCTTCCCCCACAAAAGTCCCTGCTCAGAGGGCACTACTTTCCAAAGTTTCAGAGACTTTGGGGGTGGGGCCTGCAGGGCTGAACTAATTGGTTGAGTATTCATAACATTTTATTTCACCTGCCATGTTTAAAAGTTTGCAGCTGCAAGCCATGGATGTTTTAGGCCTCCTGCTGGATAGGACAGAGCCACTCCACTTTGCTTCCAAACTGGTGTAGTGGCCACTCGCGGTATTGCAGGAAAAAATTCCCTATGGCCCAAAAAGCATTTTGTCCATTGGCCGCCATTGTTAAAGCGACTTCTGTTAAACTGTTGGAAGGTCACCTCGTTCTGCAAACAAGCTAATTATGACTTTCTATGGTGAATTTTTAATCCATGGAGGTTTTAGTATTTGTCAAACTTTCTGCAAGCTGAGAAAAGCCATTTTAAAATCAGTGATGTCACCACAATGTAAAGTCTCTGGGCTGAGCAGGAACTTGGGGGTGGGGCCAGTGGGGGGAACTCGACTGTGCATATTCAGTGGGCCGCATAACCAGGAGGTAAACCAAGAAGCCAGAAAACTTTTGCGATGATGTGCTGGGTGAACAATTCTCATTGTTTGAATGGGCAGCCATCTTGGCGCACTGTAATCAGTCCTTTCGATACATCCATGCTGCAAGCTCACTGTTTTTTTTTTCATTGTGCTTCAATATTGTTTTTTGTTCCATTGTGCTTTGTGATGGAGTCACAGGGGAAAGCGTATGACAGATGGACCTATGACGAGGTGCAGGCTTTGCTGAGCATTTATGCAGATACATACAATCATCGACCTGATTTGCATAATCTTCACGGGACTTTCAATCGGCTACAGGAACCTTTTAGCTCCTTAAAAGGAACTAAAGAGAAGTCCCTGGAACTAAAGGTTCCTGGTACTTTTAGTCGAAATGCACCTAAAAACACTTTACCGTACACACCTGGTCTGAAGTGTGCATGAGTGTGCACACATTCTCAACTGAACATTTTTTCTTTATAAATGCATGTGTGGGAAAAGGCGTAAATATGGCTCTAGTGCGTGCCACATTTTTTTTAACTTCTTTCTTGCTGATGATTTAACTGGGAGATTTTCACATCTGTCTGAGGCTTGAGCTGCTCCAGCTGTCTGTCATCTGACATTATTTCTGCAGAAAATGAACCAGACTTGACTGAAAGAACCCTGAACGGCCAAACAACAACTCCAACTCTGCTGCTCCATTTCGCCTGAGCATGCTTCTTTGCACTGAATGAAAGTTTCCAGCTCATTATTCCCTCTTGCTGAAATCCTCTCTCCTTTGTTGAAGTGGACTTTTTTGACGTGTTGACTCTCATTCAGCGGAGCCTTGACAACCCTTGACTCAAGCCTTCTGTTATTCAAGACCTTTACAGATTTCTCAGATTCTGCTGTTGATTTCAGATTGCCAGCTCTTGTTTAGACCATTCACTTTTGAGATGCTTTGATAGTGTCAGCTGCAGCTGCAGCTGCACAAGCACTTTTGTATTAGTTTCTCTGCGAGGAAACCTTCATTCCTCCCAGTGATAACAGCTCCCCTCTTTGACTGTTGTGAGCTGACATTTGCCCCTCAGGATGACTGCTGAGTGTTGGACAGAGCTAAATGTCAGTTTAAGATGCAGTTCATTAATGTGATTTTATAAATACTTCAGTTTCGAACAGGAACATTGATTTTTGCTAAACACAGCCAACTAAAATTTCTTCCTTGCTCTCAGAAAATTATAAGACTTATTAGGCGTTTACGGACCAAACAGTTCTAGTAACTGAACACATTTAAACTCAATGAGACTGCCTGATTAAATAAAGATTATAATAATGATACCCTGATAATAAAATTGAAAGAAGTCATTCAGTGAAATATGTAGAGGTGGCAGAAGTACACACATTTTTTACTAAAGCAAAAGTAAAGATACTTGTAAAAAACACTGGTAAAAGTAGAAGTACTGACTCAACTCCTTTACTCAAGTCAAAGTAATAAAGTACAGGTTGTGAAAAGTACTCAGAGTATCAAAGTAAAAGGTTTCTCTTTGAAAGACATTTCTAGCAGCCTTTTCTGTGCAAAGCTAACTGAAGCTCACGTCATATTAATATAATGCAAAGACTATTAAACTTAAAGGTAGAATCAGTAGCATTTGTTCGAGCTGTTCCTGAACGCACCATTAACTGAGTTGATTGTTGAGTCTCATTCCCAGAATGTCAAACAGAGACATTTTGGGTTGGTAAAGCGTCCTGAGCACAGCCAAAAAGACAAAAGCATCCAAACTAAAGTAACGAGCCTGTTTTGAAAATGAAATGAGGGGAAAGTCCCAATAGTACAGTAATGAAGTATTTGTATTTTGTAACTTCCTACCTCTGCTGATAGCATTTTAGTATGTAACATTTCCACATAAAAAAATGATAAACATCAAAAAATGACAATATATTTTGTTGAGCTGTGTTGTTACATGATGTCATTTTATTTCATTTAGTCTCCTGTCGCTAGCTTCTGGGGTAGCAGCAGTCATGTGAGGAAGGAAGTCGTCAAAAGTAACTAAATGTAACATGAATCAAACTTTAAGGGGTTTTTTTCTGTTGGCATTCACACCGCCAATAGGAACCCCCTACATAGCTCCTTAAACTGGCCGGCAGTTGGTATACTAACATCACTTCAACTTACGGCATAACTGCACAACAACAATAAATGAAGGCTAACGATACTGCATTACCGCTCCAGTATGTGGTGATAACGTACCAAGAATCTCGTGCTGAACACCAGTATATCTCAGAGAAGATACAACAAAACAACAGCTATCTCGTTACAGGCTGTGGTTCGAGTTTGTGTCGTTTTATTAATGCAGCTGTTTTTAAAAATGGTGGTTGCGGATGCTGGCTCCTGAGTTTGAGCAATCAACTTTCACTTTCTTCACTATAATTCATGTGCTGCGAAAGGACCTACTCTGGAGTTGGGGCTAAAAAAGTTCATCAAAACGTAGTTCTAAGAACTAAAATAGTTCACCGTTCCTGCAGTGCAGCTGCACTAAAACGGGAAGCTCTTAAACTATGAAATGGTTTCTGTGGTCCGAAAACGCCAGTTATCTCATTTCCCAAAATGAGGTCTACATCTTGTTCCACATTCATTTTCTCAATGTCGGGAATGATATTCTACTGAGTAATGGTGTAAAAATACTGTGACTAAATACACAGGAATTCTAAACATTAAAACATGCATTTACTATAGACTTTAAAATTCCCCCAAGGTTGTTTAAACTCCTGAATTCTCAGGGAAAATACAAGGGCACGACCTCAGCACCCTCCAAGTTAAACTGAAACTGCTGAAACTGTAAAAAAGACAAAAAGGCACTTTTAAAAGTAAGAGGGGCAAATTCCTCTCAACCCATGGAAAATTTCACCTTTTAAAACTCAAAATGACAAATTAATACCATAGTATACCTTACAATGGACTCACTACACCTTAAATTTGTTTCTAATAATATTTCAGTAATAAGCACATTTATTTTAATGAAATGGACTGAAAGATAATTGCAGAGTATCATATCACCCCTGACAGAAAGTATTTTTATTATTTAAATGACTGAACCAAATGCCCTATAATCAACTTTATTTACTCTCCGCTACTCTGGTTGTGTGACTCAGACTATGGAGTTCATCTCACGGTCATTATTCTGCAATGTATCATCACCCTGACTTGACCGAGCTGCTGCAGGAAGACGTGGTGGAGGCAGATTTACCTGTTGACTGACAGCAGCTAATGGAGTCCAAATGTAAGACATAGAATCTGACTTTGTGTTTATGCTCCTGCAGAACAAAAACAGCCAGAATGGTGACTTATCTGCTGTACAACTGGCTCTCAGGGTCACTTCCCTGCAGCGGCTTGACTTCCCTTCTCCCAAATCAGCATCACTGTAATGAGCTCCTGCTCTGCCTTCACCTCCATCCATCTCTCCACACCTACAAATGCTCCCTCCATCTCTCCCAAATAGCCACTATTTTCTCTCCATCTCTCCTTCAGTACTTCCCAGTCCACCTCATCTTCCCACAGCCTCAACTTTTCAGCAGCGGGGGATTAAGGAGAGGAGGAGGAGGAGGTCCGGGCATGCTCTCGAGGCTCAGCAGGCAGGCACTGAGCACAGTGCCGACAGCAGGGGAATAAATTAGGGGCAGACACGGAGAATAATAAAGTGATAATGAGTTTGCAGCTGGCTGCCATGCCAACCCCGAGCACAGCCCAGCAAATATTTACCACTCTGCTAATAAGTCGGGATAAAGTCTGAATCAGTGAGCATGCCAAGGAGGGCAGCGGGCCGACCGAAAGACAGAAGACAAAGGAGGTATGAAGAAGAAAACGATGGAGGAGGAGGAAGAAGTATTGTGGTCAGACTGCAGAGCTGCACACTAAGCAGAACAGACCAAACACAGACACACAACTACACTCAGGGGAATTCATATGTATATATGCAGGTACATACACTATTACACACGTGCACGCTCAACGGCACACATTTACAAATCTCACACTGTCAGAGTCTTAACTCTGGGTGTGTGTGATTTGCAGACTGTGCATTTCTGTTGCATGCATATACTGCATAATTGCATCATATTTGCATAGAGATATTGCACATGCATGTCTGAGTTCTGATGCAGCAGCGTGAACATCTCTGTACTGTATCTGCATGGGACTAAACCATCACCATCTGATTTATGTCTCTTCCGTATGTATCAGGAGTAGTTTTGTACTGTATATATCAATATTATAGACAGCCTACATGAAACAAGATGTTAAAAAACTACAAATTATTCCTTCTGCCAAGTCTTCAAAGTATTTTGGTAAATAAGGAATCTGCTTACACAGAGTTTTGTAGTGTAGAAAAACTAAGCAATGTTGTGAAAGCTTGCACAGCAGTGATAAATTATTTGTCATCAGTTCATCACTTTGGTTTGAACTGAAAGAGAGCTCAACAGCTTTAGTTCCCATGAATGTGCTTACACACAATCATGGTCCCAAGAGATGGAATCTTCCTTTATTTTCATCCAGCACAACTAAAGCTGGGCATAAACTGTGTGATTTAAGCCTGTTCTTGACCTGCTTATTGAGCCACACGACTCATTTTAGAGTTGGGCCAAAATTCGGCCTCGTCAAGGGTCGTTTGCCATGCAGTGTACAGAGCCGATGCTCCCCTCCTGAAAGTCCACTTCATGTCACGTGAATTTATGATAATAATAATAAATTATATTTATATAGCACTTTTTAAAACATACATCTACAAAGTGCTTAACATGGCATAAAAGAGATACAAACATGCGAAAACATTCAAATACGCATACTTACACACATGCATAACGAACATGCTGACATACATACACATACATACAGACTTACATGCTAACATACATACATACATTCATACAAACATATCTACAAACATATGCCAGAGGCAGGATATAGGTTGAAGCAGATAAATCAGAAGGCAGCACTGAGGCAAGCAGTGAACAATCAAGAAAAGGCTAACCTATAAAAAGGGGCTTTCAACAGTCGCTTGAAGCATACCACAAAATCTCAGATTCAGATTCAGATTCAGAAAAACTTTATTTGTGCCCGGGGGGCAATTTAAGGCACATGTGAGCAGCATGACTTGAAAGCAGGACAGTATAAAAAAAAGGCACTTATTAAAAAGATTAAAGCAGACCTGCAGACCTAATCGAGAGAGGAAGGTTATTCCACAGTTTAGGAGCAACAGCTGAGAATGAACGGTCACCCCTAGTTTTAGAGTGAGAGCGCCGGACAGATAGAAGGCCTTGATCAGCAGAACAGAGTTGCCGAGAGCTATTGTAGGGACTCAGCAACACTGAGATGTATGGAGGGGCCAAGCCATACAATGCTTTGTAAGTGATTAACAAAATTTTGAAGCTGGTACGGAATTTAATTGGAAGCCAGTGAAGGGAAGCAAGCACTGGGGTGATGTGGGAACGACGACTATTGTTGGTTAACAGTCTTGCAGCTGCAATTTGGCTTAGCTTAAGACGGGCTATGGAGGGAGGCAAGTGTAGATTGAGTTACAGTAGTCTAAGCAAGAAAAAATGAATGTATGTACTAAGAGTTCTATGTTTTTGGCTGACAAAGCGGATTTTAATTTTGCAATATTTCTAAGATGTAGGAAGCAGGATTGAGTTAACTTAGTTATATGGGAATCAAAATTAAGATGCTGATCAAACAGAATACTTAGATTTTTGGAGGTGGATTTGATGTTGCTAGCAAGAGGGCCAATACAGTTGCTAAGTTCTTTGATAAAACTGTCAGGACCAATCACAAGGACCTCAGTTTTGTCAGGGTTTAGGTGTAAGAAATTTTGACACATCCAGTTAGTGACAGAAGCTAAGCATTCATGGATGGCAGTTAGGTTATTTAAGTTGTTGGGTTTCACAGAGAAATAGAGCTGCGTGTCATTGGCATAGCAGTGATATGAGATATTGCTAGAGGTGTTAAGCAAGTGGCTTAGAGGTAACATGTATAAAGAGAACAGAATGGGTCCGAGGATCGACCCCTGAGGGACCCCACACAAGATAGGAGCGGGGGAAGAGACGTAATTGTTGATATGGACATTGAGATATCTGTCAGATAAATATGAGGAGAACCATTTAAGTGCAGTACTAGAAATACCAACCCAGTTCTTAAGTCTATTGATTAAACTGGCATGATCAATGGTGTCGAATGCAGCTGATAGGTCAAGTAAAAGTAGTATGGAAAATTCACCTTTATCTGCACGCATAAGAATGTCATTAGTAACTTTGAGGAGTCCTGTTTCAGTACTATGCTTTTGATGGAAGCCCGATTGAAATTTATCAAAGATGTTATGACTCTCAGTCAGTCGGAGGAGTTGATAAGTGACGGCTTTCTCAAGAATGTTAGAAATGAAGTTTGGAGATGGGCCTGTAATTAGCAAGATCTGTGGGGTCTAGTGTTGGTTTTTTAAAAAGGGGGAAGACACAGGCTGTCTTGAAATAATCTGGGATGCAGCCGGAGGAGAGTGACTGGTTGACAATGGTGAGAAGACAGGGAGCTATGACTGGGAGAACCTCTTTGAGAAATTTAGTTGCGATGATGTCAGTGGGACAGGATGATGGATTCAAGTGAGAGATTATGTCAAAGAGATCTGGAGCAGAAATCAGGCTAAGAGAGAGCTGTCGGATATCTTCTTTCAGGTCAGTGGTATTTTTGTTGGCTCTAAGTAGTAGTGTGCTGTCATCCCTTTACATACTGGTGGAGTCCGGGCCACTTACTCAAGGATCATGTGATGGCCGGAAGCAAAAATAAAAGAAGTCCAGTACAGGGCTAAAACTGTGTAAATTTTAGCAACTGACTGATCAGTTGTTGATGATAGCAGCCGCAACAGGAAAGTCACTGGTACTGACACGCAGGGGCTCCGACATGGAGCCCGCAGCGTTGATAAGGCTTAACTGAGGTAGCAGAGGAGATTGCAGAACAGTAAGCAAAACGGACAGCTGGAGACACTTACGCATGCATCTGACATGAAAGAAATTTTGGACGGCCAACTCAGGCTCTTGCTCAGTTGAAACAGAGCAATGATTGAACTCACCACCGTCAGTACTTTTTTCCACACTGCACCTGTCCAAAGTGGCAACATAACGTCTGAATGACATGGCGACATGCAACTGCACAACAAGGGGAAAATACAGTAATCGGATCATAGCTATTGTTAGCCATCAAGTTAACAACAGTAATTTAGCTAACTTTCCTCCAATTCTCTCTGTAAAATGGACAAGCAATAACGTTACTGTCCACGTATTCCAAGCCATCTGCGAGTCCATATGCGCCAGCACTTCTTTTTTTAGTCACTTTGGGACACAGGATAGCACAAATTATCGAGGCAACACGCTTCTGCCTTTGTGAGTATTGTTGCTAGTAAACAAATCTGCCTCTGAGCTTTCAAATTAATCTTTATTGACAACCGTCAATAGCCAGGATGGTCTGTGGGGCAGACGGGCTGTTTTTACACATCTAGTGTGAGCACACAAATCGTGAGCTTTGGATTTACATTGAGGCCGATTTTCTCGTACAGTGTGAGTTGGAATTAGACAACAACATTTATGACATTGTACAGTGTTTGCCCAGCCTTAAAGGTCAACGTTTTCTCTGTTGAATAAAATGCGTTTGGATTGCATATTAGCAGGGTAACTTTTTTGGTTCCAAATGAAATGTTTCAACAACTATTCTCAAGATATGAAAAATTCATGCTTCCCTCAGGATAAATTATAGTGAGTCCGTGATTTTTCAGCCATCAACTTGCTTTGTTGTTTAGACTAAATAAAAAGTGTAAATAATGTAAAGAAGTGCTAAACTAAGATTGCAAACATAAGCCTGCTAAACATCAGCATGTCTCAATGACTGCGTTCGCATGACAACCACTATTTATCTCATAGTGACTGCTGAGAGGCTGAGAACTAAAAACAAACTTTCATCAAACCTTTCTTTCTTTCCTTTTTTTCTTTACTGCGAGATTTACTTCTGTACAGAGTTGCTTGCAAATCTTTAGGCTCTGAGTATGTTTAGCCAGAAAGCCATTTTACAGATTCATGTGACAACATTACATACAAAGTCAATGCAAAGAAGCGATTAGACATGATTTCATGCCAGCCATTACTCATGATAAAATCATGTTCATCGCTTTCCGTCTGAACACACCTTTAGCCTTGTGTAAGCTTTGCTGCATCCTGTGTTTGTTGTGATACAATTTCCTTTCATCTTAATCAATTCCCATCAGTCTGGCCTTACATTTGTCATCATATCACTGATTTTGCCAGTGTTGTAGCCAATTTTGTTTAGGCCCATTTTGCTGATGTTTTTCCTGTTTAGATGGGACTTGGTTAGCAGTTTCCCCCGTTTCCAGTCTTTGTACTCAGCTAGGCTAAAAGCAACTTAATGTTGGCCTGGATGCAGACGACAACTAGTTTCCTGGACGGATGAATGGAAATTTGCTTGAAGTGGAAGAAAATAAGTGCCGGCACTCCCCTTATAGGGTTAGGGTTAGGGGTATCAGCAAGTCATCAAATAATGGTCTACGTTCTGAATTTTACAGTGAATAAATGATTCTAGAGGATAATGCTGATTTTCACAAAATGAACTTATTGAACAAACCACTTTTAGTTTTCTGCCTTGGTATTTGACTGTGTACATTTGACTATTGGAGAGCTGTCTCATCATCATATGACTCGGTTCGCGTGCTGTTTGTGCACTTTTGGAGTCACGCCAACATTACTGTTAATTTATCCCTTTGTTTTTCCCCATTTATTCGGGGAAATTTTGACTCATGAGTTAGCATTGATTTGAAGTTCCACGTCCATGAGAACAAACGAGTGAGCATCACGTATTTCACAAGAGAAGAGAGAGGCAAGCTTCATGTAGTGCACCCTGATGTAATTTAAGTGTCATTATGAATCACCAAGAGACACTGATACAGAGAGGACAGGAAAGTGTAATGGGAGGTTGTGAGAGGTCCTTGTGCACTCTAAAAAGTCCCAATACGCCAGGGGATAAAATCTAGAAGTGGGAGTACTGCGTCCAGCCCACTTAAAGCACTGCTGACCAGTCAGCATCACAGCATCTGGGGGTTGGATTGGCAAATGTTTTAATAACTTAACTTGTTTGCCAAGTGTCGCTAGTGGTAGCTTGCTCTCCTTGCAGGTTTACATTTAGATGCCTCAGCTGAATGCGGTTCTTCGTCACTCCGGTCAAGTGGTTATATGTGAACTTTTGCTTACACAGCCGACACACGACCTTGTTATCACTTTCTTCTTCATCAAAATGCTGCCAGACTGACTTGTTTTTTCTTCAAGTTGCCATCCCTCT
Source organism: Naso vlamingii (assembly GCA_029822935.1). NCBI lineage: Eukaryota > Metazoa > Chordata > Actinopteri > Acanthuriformes > Acanthuridae > Naso > Naso vlamingii. The sequence continues at coordinate 28,733,989 of JAPQLA010000020.1, forward strand.
TTGTCCCACTTCACTTAAAGTTTCACTTTTTTACTCGTTGGAGTGTGCGGGAGGGGGGAGGGGCAATTGCCTGCAGTGGAGGCTGGCTGCATAACACTGAGACGCAGCTTTCTACATTTTTTATTGAATAATTACTAACTGTGGGCGTATTTCTGGTGCCCACTTGCAAGGGAGTGGGCATTTAACACTGATCCACTAGACATGACATGAGCAACCTCTAGCAGATGAAGCGCGATACATTGTCCAGACTGACTACAAGCGGCACAGTTGCAGAAGGAGCAGTTGAGTTGGCTGTTGACAGGCGGGGGGCAGAAACGGAAGGATGTCAGTGTCGATTTCGACCAGTCCAAATAGGCCGGAGGTGGACCATGTGAGAGAAACTTTGCTCAAATTGAGCCAAGGCTAGCAATATTTCCAGCAAGCAACACATCGCTGCAGCTGTTCACTGTCGCACAGCGCCAGTTAGGACACCCTCATTAAAAAAAAAAAAAGCAATCAGCTGTTTGCTCGCTCGCATCGCATCTAGTTAGGAATCTGTGCGAACATTTAACTGACTAGTCGCCTACATCCCAAATTAAAATAATATTAATTTTCACACCTGACTCCTGAAATGTTATCAGGGTTAAATGCAGAGCTCGCTCTCAGTGACACATTTACATCACCTCTTACTAAAAGTCCAGATCTGAGCATGTGAGGTTGTTTTATTTGGACAGCACGTGCTGGGCAGTGAAAGCAGCTATGCTGAAGCTCCATCAGGGTAAACACTGGCAGGGCGGAGCCCACCTCCACCCACCTCATCCTCTGCTCCTTTCCTTTCATATTTGGTTTTCTTTGACGCTAAATAAATGTTGACTTTATTTTGGTTCTGCTGAATTCCTTAACGAGGCCCTTGGCTTCCACTGACCGGGACGGCTGATTTCAGCAGCCTTATAAGGACTCGACTGGCAAAAAGAAGGTAACACTTTCCTGTTTGACAAACTTAAAACACAGCCCACCTCTGTCTCTTTGTTTACTCTTCATACTCCTTCTTTCTCAGTTTATCTGCCTGTTTTGTTCTTTTTAAAATGTCTTTGTTTGTAAATTCCTCATTTTTTTAAGGGCAAATCTTATTTATTTTAATTATTAAATTTACATGGATGTAGATACATAAGAAAACAAGTTAAAACAAAAAACAAAAAACTAATGACAAAAGTAAAATGGGTGGGGGCTGGGGCTGGGGCTGTTTCCTAGGCGCTTCAGTTTCAGTGAAAGGAAATCTAACACTAGTATAATTTCCCGCTTTAAATGCAGTCGTGCACAAAGCTGGTCCCATAAAGACATGTTTTTTAAAGTTTGGAATCAAAGAAATTAACTGGCCTGCACAGAGCCCTGATTTCAGCCTCATCCTAAACCTTTGGGATGAACTGCAACACCAAATGTAACAACATCAGTGTTGGACCTCACTGATGCTTGTGGGGAACTATGGGACAAAATTTCTTCATAATTTTGGCCATGTCTTGTTTTTTTTAACACAAGTAAAAGAAAGAATGTGCAAAAGGTTCTGCAGTTTTTGCATTATGGCTCTGGGATCTCTCTGCCCCTCCATGTGCATACATGGAAAGTATGAGGCAGAACTGCAGCAAAGAATGTCCCACAGGATGCAGAGCAGCAAAGGAAACAGAAACAGAAATGACACTGATTAAGTCAGACAATATGAAAAGAAACATCTGGGGTGGAGGCAGGTTGTAAAGCAGCTTACAGAGAAAGAAGCAAGGGAAGCAGGTTAAAGCAGCTTTAACAAGGCGCCCTGAGTGAGAGCTGCATGGAAGAGAATCAGCTGAGCCCTCAGCTGATGGGGGCTGGTGTACACAGGTGATGTAGCTGCGACTGTGGGCTGAGCCTGACTTTGTGACCTGCCTGAATTAACTTAATAAATTAGTAACTCTGTGAGTATGGAGTGTATATTCAACATAAAAAGTCCCCCTGCAGTCCTCTAAGGATACAGCAGAATGAAGGAAGGCAGATGACCATGTGAGCACACGTGTGACATTGAGTGTCTTTGTTGGAGAATGTGTTTCCTACAAGCTCACTAGAAATCTAAATGGCAGCCAATCCCAGAAACATTGAAAAACTTAACGATGTTGTGTTTGTGTTCCTTACATAATTCCATGGTGTAAGGTGACGTTATACAGTTTGATGTACAGCTCCGTGGTATTCACACACAGCAACAGATGTTTTAGTCTCAATATCCAGACGTCAGTGACGTTGGGAGAATCTCAAAGTTGATTGGCTGTTGTGACAAACATACTTGTCAGTGACACTTTGTGTCACTGACAAGTGTGTTTGTCAGGAGCAGAAGTCTAGTGTTCTTTCAGACCATCTTGAATTAGAACATGCTAAAAGGTTATTATGGGATTTTTGCCCGATAACACCAAAGATAACCTGCGTACCCCAGCTTTCAGTAAAAGAAATTTTAAATATACAAAAAAAACAGATCTCCTGACACTACCTTCATGAACTTCAGTTTGTGTGTGGTCGTCCTTGCAGATAGTCATAGATGTTTACATTGTGCAGACCTCTGCAGCCATGCTTACATGTGTAGTTTTGATTAACCCCTAAATTAAAGAGTTGAACAGACAAACAGACTGTTGACCATCATATCAAAAAGGTGTCCAAATGAAACCTTAGATGCCCCGCAGTGAGGACAAACAGCATTTTGTATCAGAATGTTCTCCTTCATGTTTGCAGCCAATCTGCTGACTCACCTCTGACTCACATGTGACCACGCAGCGATGACACTCACCGTTCCCTCGTCCCACTGCACTGATCTGTCTAAAGGCTCGCTGCTTACTCTGCACACCCAGACTGATAACACTAATCAGCCGTACTATCTTGAGCATATGGTTATCTTTGTGTGCGTGTTTGTAAGGCCCGGGCAGTGGGCAGTGAGACAGACAGCCTTGAGATGGAGGTCCTGACGGGGACAAGGCAGAAGGCAGAGACGTGTCAACCAGACACTGATTAAGAAGTGTGAACTGAAGCAGGAACACAGACATCATGCTGACTAAGCGCTAAATACTGTATTTATTCAGTACGTATGAGTCAGTGTGACTGAACTTTAAATGTGACAGACCTTTAGGGACATGCAGCTAATATAACCTCAGTTTATTCAGCTCGTCTCATCAAACTGAGATCTGATTGTTGTGAAACTTTGTGCTGCATTTGGAAAAAACAGAGAAGAAAATACTCTTCATCTCTGTGAACAATGACAGATGTGAGCTTTTACATAATGTCAAGTAATATTAATAACAATATTACATTTTCCTACCTTGTGAAAGTCTCTGAAACCTTTGGTTCTCAATCCAAATCAAAGTCCTCAATTGCACTGTGAGACACATGCACCAGCCAACTGATGAAGCTTTAGGGACTGGAGGCATTTTATTGTGACAGCTATTAATCCCACAGTGAGCCCGCTGCTTCAACCCACATCTATACACCAACTAATCAGAATATGAAATTAAATTACACTAAATATACTAGTCACCAAGACTTAAATGCCATTTTTGAATAAACAGTAGCAAAATATGAGCTAGTGTGACAGTTTTCTTACATTGAAACTAGACAACTTTTTTTTGGCTTAACTTTGTCGTTATGATGTATAACCTGGTTAAACAGTGCTATAGTGGTTTGAAAACACCACCATTCGTTGCTAAATTGGTCTCCAATAAGCCCTGTTTTTACCATGAGATTTTCTTTGCCACCGCGACGAGAGTTTCAACAGAAAA
>JAPQLA010000020.1:28754188-28765229 GCA_029822935.1 Naso vlamingii
CACACACACACACACACACACACACACGCATACACACAAAGAGCATCACCACCACTGCCAGCATCATTGCAACCTCAGTGTGTTTACAGCTGCCGTCACATCCTGACGAGGCACTGAAACATCAGAAACGTTGTGCAGTGAGTGATGCGTCACAAAGCCATTTTCTCACTTTTCTATGAGTCTGTCAGACGCGCCTCAGAGAAGGACGGGGTGAACGCCGGGTCAGCGCGTCTCACAGCATTCCCTGAACATCATCAGCGTCTGGGTTTTTCTGGAAGAAGAGGTTTGTTGTGAGGGGGAGAGTAAAGGAGCCAGTGGGGCAGCAGTGACAGCTGCCTGCTGCAGGGAGCTCGCAGGCTCCAGTCAAGTCGTCAGTCTGGTTTCTTATCAAAGAACGAGGCTTTTCAAGTGTGCATCCAACCGCCCGGCTCTGTTTCCAGACGCTGCATCGCTCTGGTTTTAATTACCTCCTGTGAGAATGGAACAGCCGTGTTGCTGCATCATTAGGTCTGTTAGCAGGACGAGCAGAAACCTGCAGTGACCTGCATTAACCTCTGCCACCTCTTCCCTCTGTCTCTGCTTTCTCACTCACTCCTCTCCATCATCAACTCTGCCACATGTTCATCAGCCCACTGCAGGAGTTTGGCTGTGTAAGAGTTTTGCTGTTATTTAAAATTATCAAAAGATGATTGTTAGGCTTTGTAGGCTGATTTTGGCTTTTAAAATACACAGTATCTTTAGTGATGTGTCACATCCACTGCATGGAGAATATGACCTGTTACCATCAGGACAGAGGTACAGGGTACTGCCCTTTTGGACTACCAATGCCCAGAGATCATTTATACTTACCTGTACAGGCATATTAAACAAAGGGGTAAATTTGGGGTTGTCACAGGATAGGCGTCAATGCAACGTGACTGAAATTGTCTCTCCAATACCTTTTTCTCCTGTTTTTGTTAGATTAGGGAGTTAGGTTTAGTTGGTGTCTTTTTGTTGTTTCTATTGTTCCTCCCGGGGCTCAGATAAACTGGTCGAATAGGTAGTTGTGTTTTGTTTGTTTTTTTGGCCTCTATGTTCACCTTGAAGAGAAGCTTCCTCAGATAGTTATTTGTTTCCTTTGTTACACTGTGTTTTTTTGAGATGTAATTTGTTATTGTGCGAGACAAATAAATTGCTCGTTTGTTTCATACTCATCGTGTTTGTCTATATGTCGTGTCTCTGCTTCCCTAGACCACGGGGGCATAACAGTTCTATTGTTGCTTTTTTCTGTATTGTTGCTTTTTTCTGTATTTGTCTGACTTTGCCACAGATGCGAAAGAAATTTCAGAAAGGACAATAAATTTATACCACTAATCTGTCATTTCTGCTTCTAGAGGTCCCTCTATCAAGACAATGAAAAACAAAAATGTAGTTTAATGACTTCATGAAGCCGCGTGGGATCACGGGCCTTGTTGTTTAAAAGCCTTCATGTCAGATGAAAATCTGGCGTCTAGGTAACAAGTTTTTCCTAGGTTGCGCAATACACTATGAACTTGTTCTTAATCCTTTAGGTGGCAGTAATGTAACATCAATGGATGCCAGCTGCCATAAAACCCAATAAAGAAGAAGAATCTGTGTGAGTGACACTGGTGACCTGTTCCAATATACACACCCTAAGGTCTTCCTCAAGGTGCGCACTTGTGTGACGTTGAAGAAATGTGCACTCAGGGGCATAAGTGTGCAAGGGTTCGAAGCTTTTTCAGAGCAGAGTTGAAACAGGTCTGTTCAAGTCACTTAACTACATCACTTCTGTTAGGATCGCCTAGGAGACGAAAATTGCACTGACCATGGTCACACTGTTTGCAGTACTGCTGCTAAAATTAATTAGAAATCACTATAGCAGATTATTTGGAAAATTAGGAACTGCAGGAAAAGAAGGCTTCATCTAAATACCAATGCTGATGTCCGACCAACAGGTGAGTAAACGGTATAATAGTAACAGTATAATATATATTAGTTGGCGGGCATGGACAACTTCATTTTATATTTCAGTTTAGCCGCTCACTGGGTGACATGGTCCTCTAAAAATAGTGTAACATGACACTTTTTTTTTTAACCTTTTTTTGTAACTCCATTTTGTTTTTCCATTGGTTAGCCGTTTAAAACATCATGTTATGACAGCAAGTCTTGGTAACGGCCTTCAGCAGGGTGTGGTTTGATGCACACTGGTGGAAGGGGTGCATTAAAGGCCCAGAAGGGCGGCTGTGATCACGCCTGGAGAGTAAAACTAAAGAACTGGGATACCTTACAGTGTTACACGTGAACTTTAGCATGAACACACAGTTGAGGGACACAAGGGCGCCAGTGACGATACTGGGAGAGGGTGAGGCAGAAATGTTCACAGAGGAGGTAATGTATTAAAATTTGATTAATGTTATATTTTGTCACGTTTGCTGACTTCCTTCCTCACTCTCTGACTGCTTTTACCCTGGATGTTTGTGACACTGGACAAAATGAAATATCACCTTGAATAAAATCACAGAACTGTGAGCGAGTTTGAACGATATTTTTTAAAAAAGATATAGTCATTTTTAGACATTTTCATTTGAAAATGTTGCATACTGACTTAGACTTTGACTTAGACTTTGTTGTCATTCAGTATACACAAGTGTATGCAAACGAAATTTTGTTGCAAAGGCTCGGCACAGAAATAAATATGTAATAAATATGATAAACATACAGACTAACGCAGGATATACAAGAAATGCAGTGATATGTATAGAATAATAGAAAAATTTAGCAGCGGAATATATGGTGATGTATACAAGTATAAACAGCAGACAACAGCAACAGCAGAACTATAAACAGTCACATCAGAAATATAAACAGTCAAAGTTATTTGAGCGCAATGTGACATGAGTGACATGGGGTGCGATAAAATAAAATAAAATAAGGTGCAGAATGCTTATTTAGTGATCAGAGTTCAGCAGCTTGATGGCCTGAGGGATAAAACTGTTGCAGAACCTGGTGGTCCTGCACCGAATGCTGCGGAACCTCTCTCCAGAGGCCAGCAGGGAGAACAGACCATGGTGGGGGTGTGATAAGTCTCTGATAATGTTTATAGCATGGGACATGCCGCGTATAGGTGCAATGTCCTGAACGGAGGGGAGAGAGGTCCTGATGATTCTCTCTGCTGTCCTCACCACTCTCCTCACATTCTTCCAGTTGGCGGCACTGCAGCCTTCACACCACACAGAGATGCAGCTGGTCAAGATGCTCTCTATGGTGCTCCTGTAGAATGTAGTGAGGTTGGGCAGGGGCAGGTGGGCTCTCCTCATTCTGCGCAGGAAGTGCAGGCGCTGTTGTGCCCTCTTGACCTGCAACGTGATGTTCACAGACCAAGTGAGGTCGTCTGTGATGTGCACCCCCAGAAACCTGGTGCTGCTGACCACCTCCACGGCCGAGTTGTTGATGAGAATTGGAGCGTGGCTGGGCCGGTTCCTCCTGAAGTCAACAATAATCTCTTTGGTCTTGTCCACGTTCAGGATCAGGTTGTTGTCACTGCACCAGCCCACCAGCCACTCCACTTCCTCTCTGTAGACCAGGTCGTCATTGTCCCTGACAAGGCCCACCACTGTTGTGTCATCTGCAAACTTCACAAAGTGGTTGGTAGCGGCCCTGGGGACGCAGTCATGTCATCAGGGTGAACAGCAGAGGGCTCAGGACACAGCCCTGAGGGGAGCCTGTGCTGAGGGTGATGACACGGGAGGTGTTCTGTCCGCACTGACTGTGGTCATTCAGTGAGGAAGTCAAGCAGCAGTTACACAGGGGGTTGCTGAAGCCCAGGGATCCCAGTTTGTCTACCAGATGCTGTGGGATGATGGTGTTAAACGCTGAACTGAAGTCCAGGAACAGCATCCGCACATGGGTGTTTTTCTGCTCCAGGTGTGCAAGGCTTAGGTTGAGAGCGGAGGAGATGGCGTCCTCAGTGGGGCAGTTTGGCCGGTAGGTGAACTGGAAGGGGTCGAGTGTGGAAGGGAGTCTGGAGATGATGTGCTCCTTTACCAGCCTCTCAAAGCACTTCATCATGATGGGAGTTAGTGCAATGGGCCGGTATATTGTATGTTTAAGTAAAGTCTATTCTGTCATATGTACCCAGAAATCTTTAAAATAATTTTTTTAGTGCTTTCATGCCTCATCTTTTACACAATTACATTCTGAAAAGTTACTTTTCTAAATGATAACGCCTCAGGCTTTGGTTGGACTGGATTTGTTCACTTGAGTTTGTAAAAGAAATGTTTCTTTCTCTCTCTGTTTGTCTATTTGTGTCAAAAGACAGACTCCAATTTTGTGATTGTACTTGAAAGTTGTAGCATGTGTCGTCTCTGTCATGTCATCACATGTCACAGTGTTTGTATTTGGTGTATTCGATTTTTCTTTCTTCCTCTTCTCTTTTTCCTGTGGACTTTTTTAATGCTCTCATCTTTTTTGTTCTTAAAATGAAAAGCTAATAAATATATTGTCAAAGAGAAAGTAATGTATTAAACATAGCATAAAGCATCAATCGTCAGGTCTGGTTCAGGTCTAACATGTGGCAGCAACGGTTGCATTAGGAGCGATCAGGTGTATAAGATGAGTGTACAGCTTGAAAATGAGTCTAAATATTGAGACTGTGCACAACTCTGATCAAATTTACAGCATCAACTTTGTCTAGTAAAAGTCTTGATTCTTTTTAGTGCATTAATCTGTATTTTCTGTCAAGTTTGATTTTAATCTGTTTTTTAAACACAACGAACCCTCCATTCCCCCAGATGCTTGTTTGGTTGTATTTCTACTCCGTCAAGGTACAGACACACTTAATCTGTTGACATAGGTCAAGTCAACAGATCCAATTCATTTTCTGTGGAGAGGAGGTGATCCAGCTGCGCAGTGCATGATGGGTACAGTGCGGTGAGTTGACAGACTGCTATGAATTTGCATAATCACCACGAGACCTCTACTTTATGCAAATGAGGTCCGTCCAACACAATGTAGCGGACTCATGAAAGTACGTTCAAACTGTCAAACCAGGCAGTGCTGATCAAATATGAAACAAGATTCTGTTACTGCATTGCCTATTTCTTGCTTTAACTGTTTTCAGAAACATATTTTAGTGTACTGAAAAAATGAGAGTTTGTGACCGGTCTGCCTTCTTGAAAAGATTTGAGCCAAAATCAAGCACTGCCCAAATCGCAGTACATCTATCAAACCTGAATACTGCACCACCCGCCCGCATCAATGTGGGGTGTTCAGCTGCATCAAGAGCCATCATCACCAGATTGGTGTGTCTGTACCGTCACAGCTACGACAACAGATACCCGAGGCTTCTGTTCATGCAGGATGCAGGAACACAGTGAAGTAATTCAACACAAAGCAGATAGAACTAGACAGGAAGTCAGACACAGATACAACATTAAAACATCTGGTTAATTTTTAGAATAAAACACCCTGTGTTTACATAAGATCATATTTCACTAAACCTATAAACAAACGTCATTATGTGCAGAGCCAGGCCTAAGTCAACAGATCAGAAGTTTTCAGAGGCCACGATTGCGTCTGATTCTGTGATTACCACAAAATCTCGCGGGTCTCACAACTCCAGCTGTCTGAACACAGCCGATGGGTGTTGACGGGCAACGGAGCATGGAGCAAATCGCAGCAGAGCCGTTCTGTGACACATGCGCAACCAGTGGAATCCACTGGTGACTTAATATTATTATAGGTATAAATTTTTATTTATTCTTGGAAAAACTTATGTTTTTTTCTGTCCAGAAGTTGGAAATCTAGTTGGAACTGTGGATCTTTTGTTGAGGTAAAAAAGTGAAATGCTTCAACTTCAACCTTCCAGTGATCAAAGAGAATATCATGTCATTGTTAAAGTGCTGACTTTCAGTTCTCAAAAATGTTTTTACAAGATCATTTTTATCAAAACCATGTTTACCTAGTCTCTGTTTTTTCCATAATTTTTAGACAACTTTTTCGACTAATTGATAATAAATATTAATATCAGGAGACAAAAAGTACTTTGTAGTGCACTGTCTCGTCTTGCTGCTTTCCATGATTTAATCCCCCTCCCTCCCTCTCTTCTCTCTCATCTCCTCTATCTCCTTGTAAAAATTGGTTATTTTGTGGATTTGACAAATGCACGAGTCAAACTCCGGTCACTAGTTCCACCACAGCGGGAGCCTGCGAGTGCTGCAAGAGCGAAACCGATCTGCTGCATTTCATTTCATCTTCCATACACTGAGAGAAAATTCTGACACCCAGCAAGAGGGGGAAAAAAACATGCTTCTTTGAGGATGCTGTGAACACGGGTTCACATCGAGGTCGGCGAGATAACGAGAGCAGAGAGCGAGGCAGGAGCTTGTTGACAGCGAGCTCTCTCTGCCTCCCCCTCCCTGCGTCTCCCTGATCCTCTCTGAAGTCTGAATGGAGTCCAGCAGGAACAGCCACAAGTAACAATTACCAGGGAATGATTGCTACCTGTTGTTGACAATGATAAGCCCTAAAAACGCTACTTCTCAGGTTATTAAATAGGCCTCCACATCTGAGATGCAGCTTATTGTTAAACCCGCTGGAGCCAATCAATGCACAGCGCCTCCAGCTCCCTCTCCATCATTTAATTACTGCTCTGTCAATCAATGGAAAGCACATTTTTAGGAAAGCTGATCAATATGGAGAGGTGACTTAACTGACGAAAGGGATTGTTACCTGACTGACTGACAGACACACTGACAGACAGACAGACACACACATACACACACACACTGAGCTGTAATGGAAGTAGATGTATTGATCGTGATACAGTTTAATGTAGGGCAGCGTTGACAACTAAAGCTCTCTTGTTTGTTTTCCTGTTTGCAGTCGAGCCTCCTCACACTGTCAGGTGTTTACATGCGTGTCTACAGGTTATCATTACCAAAGTTGCAAAAACACTCAAAAACACACACATTAAGACAGGACGGACTTCTAATGGGAGCAGCTGAAATCATATTTTCTCCTCCCCTCTTTACATTTTGCCGGAGCAAAAGGAGGTCAAACATCAGAAAAGCTCCTTCAGCCTCTGAGCTGACAGGTCAGTGCTCATGTTTGACTGACAGCTGAGCCTGCAGGGATGCAGAGACACAAACAACAAAACAGATCTGTAAGGCTACAGGTTGAATTACCCACATGGCTGAGGGTCTTTGCTGAACTTCATCATCATATCTCTGTTCTCTCGGCCGTCTTTCTCTTCTGTACATCCTAAAAAAGTTGCCTTGTGAACAAAAATGAGGACAAACAGTGTTTTGTTTTAAATTGGCGTTACATCTTAGGGACCATTTAGCACCTACAGTAGTGATGTACAGTTTAGATGCTAGACGTGTCCATGATTGGAGATAATTATTGTTCTTGCTGTCCAAAGACTGTGAAGGCAGCCAGTGACAGAGCAGTAATTAAACTGTTTTACTAAATACTTGATTTTTTTTTCTTGGTTTAAAGGGTTTAAATCTTGGAAAAGGAGACAAAAAGTTTGTTTTTACAGTTTTACAGTTTGGTCAATTGTGCGCCTCTGGCAGTGAGAAATATACCCAAGCTTTGCTTATTAATGGCTCTCAGCAAAGAGGATGAGATGGATGGATTGCAGCAGCAGCACAGGCTGTTGTTAGCAGGATTTTAACCATCCTGATCACATCAACATTTCTGATTGACTCTGCAGATGAGTCTGGACTTCCAGACGCTGAAAACGATTTCAAAAATCAGAGTATGTACATCCAATCAGTGACTGTGCTGTAGTAGTTTACAATGTAACAAGCCAGTAATGGACTGAGCCACTTGCTAAACAGTAACGGCGGCTCCCAAAGCAACAAGTGCTAATGTCAGCATTAGTAGATTAAACGGCAATAAATGCAGTTAATGCAAAGATGGACTCAACAACAACAATTAAAAAAGAACAAGAGTTTGTACTAACAAAATTTCACAGAGGAAAAGACGTTTTTGCTGTTTTTTTGACTGGATTTATCACCTTGCTCCGTTGGTGATGTTCCCTGTCACAAATCAAAATCTTCATATTGTTTTGCCACTCCTTGCACTAATGGAGGATCAGATTTGAGAAGCTTCAAAGCTGTATGGGTATTGTAGCCATGCAAATCAGTGTTCACGACGCTTCAGACATACAACAAGAACGCTGACAGCTGGTATTCAGCATAAGGTGACCAGACGTCCCCAATTTCCGGGGACAGTCCCCGTTTTGGGTAACCTGTCCCCGGCTCTAGTCCCCAGAAATGTCCCCAATTTCAACTGAAATACAAAGTGAAATAGACGCTGCGGCAGTGATTCTGAATGCGTGCAAATGCAGTACCACCTTCAACCACAATGTGGGTTGTAATGGCAGGGTGGCGCTTTTTGTATTTTCACTCTTTCACTCCATGGACAGAAGAAGCAAATCCACCTTATTTATGAGGGCAGAAGAAGAAATAAGTCAGAATTGGAGTGGACTGAAGACCTTCTTCACGACAGTAATATAAACTGTCGTTGGTGTTGCTGTAACACGTTTATATAAAGATTACCACGTGATAGCTATTACAGTATTTTATGACATGGCTCTGTTTTTGGAAAGAAGGATTAGCAATAGAAAAAAGAGTAAAGATGACTGGAGGAGAAGAGCGGTAAAAGAAAGTGAGCATGAAAAATTAATGGAGTAAACAGGTCAAGGGAGGAGAGTGTGCAAGAGTGAGGTGAAAAGATCAAGTGAAGAGAAGAAAGAAGGGTGAAGAAAAGGAGAAGAAAAAGTTAAGAGGGTAAAAAGAATAACAGAAGGAGAGAGAAGAGCAGATGAGGAGGTTTGGTTCTTTTAAAGATGTAAAAATGTCATTTTAATTACAAGATTAAAAAAAATATTATATGCCCCTGTTACCCAGACCAAGATGACACAATGGTCCACTGTGTTCTTTGCAATTCTGCGAAATACATTAAACAGTAACTGTCCCCATTTTTTATTTCCTAATGATAATATTTGATGATTTTTGTACACTGAACTGGAAATGTTCCCGTGGCTGCAAGTCCAGACTGAAACGTAGAGCGAGACAGAAATGTTGAGCTCCCATGACGAGGATGGTTTTAACCAGGCTAAGTGGTGATAATTGATTTACTAAATTCAAATTTCTTATATCAATGACCCAGCATGTAATTTATTTCGAAACAATATTAATACAAACCAAGAAGCTTAATCCTTTTGTTAAAAGCAGGATGCAGGTCCTACACTAACGGAACGGTTCCTGCTCTGAGCTTTGCTTGTGCCTGTTTTGGACCCATGTTGGATTCTGCCGGTGATGCATTACAGTTACTCTGAAGATTAATTAAACTGATCCAGACTGTTCAGACATAAAGACGAAAAAATGAAAAGAGGGAAAGATCCAGATCTGATGAAATTAAATCTCACTGACACAGAAGAGCTCTCTGATGCTTGATTCAACTCTCTCTCTCTCTCTCTCTCTCTCTCTCTCTCTCTCTCTCTATCTCTCTCTTACGCACACACAGACACACAAATGTTTGACTGTAGGGATCTTCCATCATTTATTGGAGATATGCAGAGGTTTAATACTTCTATGACTATCATGAAAGGTGTAGAGTAATTGACCTCTGCTTGGCGATTGATCTGGTGATGACAGATGGGACAGATCACATGGCCAAATCCATGTGTGTGTGTGTGTGTACGTGTGGGTGTGAATGTGTGTGTAAATGCTGAAAGTAATTAAATCTGCTCTCATATTGTTGTTACAATTTAATCAGCTGAAGGTCGAGTTAACTTCATCTTCGTTGGTGATTTCCTCTTGTCTTTTGTTACTGTCTTTTAGCAGAGGGAGTCGGTAAATGCTACTGTTGCCGTGCCGACCTGAATGCATCATCTGCAGTTCCTCACGCTGTATAAACATCCTCCTGTGGTTCATTCAGAACACAAACTCTGAGCACAGACCTGTCGTGATGACAAACTGCAGGCAGGAATACATACACACACACACACACACGCTCAGAAGTCCTGACCTTTGGGACTAAGGCACTTGTCTGAGCTTTACACAAAAAGGCCAAAAGCCACATGTGAAGCACTTTAAACTGTTAAGCCGGGGATGTACTTTTAAATGCTTGGATAATCGTGACAGCTTCCACGGTTCTCCCGCTTTACCTTTGAACTTTAATAATGCATCATTAAATATGCTTAGAGAGCTACACATATGGAACATCCAATTAGGCCTGTGAAGGGTGGAGACAGTAAATCATGACGTGAAGTTAAGACAGCTGAAGACTGAAGGAAAAACAACCACAGAAAGTTTTAAAGAGAAGCTAACACACAAGCTGCTCTTGTGACAGCTGCAGCTTCGCTTCAGCCTCGATCTGATAGTATTTCATGTTCTGTGTTTTGTTTCACATGCTCACAGGTCAGCTGTTACAGATTCCAGGTTTATAAGTGAACTTGTTTCTAATAAAGCAGCCTTAAGGCCCATTTACGCTCCTTATACGCCTTAAAAGTACAAGAGCTAGGGTTGTGAACCCAGACGGCAACAGCAAGGATTTTGACATCTTAGCAGCAGCGCTGCAAGGGGACACCCTCGCCAAATTCCTCTTCATAATAGTCCTGAACGATGTAGACGCACAATCAATTTTTAAGTAATGATAGCGCAACTGCGCTTCTCCGAAGCGTAGATGGTGTGACCGCAGTGAACTGATGCGTTTCCCCCAGCCAATGAGAGCTAGGGTGACCATTTCCATAACACCAAAAAGGAGGACATTACACGGCATATCGTGAGGCAAGAATAATTATATAGGACTCTGTGTACTCCCATCTACAGTACAATTTTGTGTGGTTTATAGATGATGTTTGTGTAACTGAATAGGAAAAAATATAGCCTAATAAAATAATATATCGAAAAGTAAAAATGAAAAGTCAAAAAGTGTTTGTTTACAGTATTTGTATTTATTCAATACATTGTGGTGTTCAAAAACTGACCACTGAGATGAATCTCTTGAAGTGCAGAGTGCCACAAAGCAT
>JAPQLA010000020.1:28765329-28777154 GCA_029822935.1 Naso vlamingii
CAAAGAAAAGGAAATATAGCCCTAGTGAGCAAGCGGATAAAACTTGTTCCAGAGCGAGAGTGAGTCTCGGTTTGGCTCTCAGCCGTTTGGGAACACTGAAAGAGAGGCTGGGAAGAGTGAGGCAGAGCTAAATTATCAACTTCTCCATTAAACAAATCTAATATTCCAATGTAGCTTGCTGTGTAACGTTAGGTAAGCGGTATAGCAGTACATTTAGTACACGCTAAGTTACGATACTTCTGGTGCATTGAGCCAGGAGGAGGGGCCCAGTTTGAATGTTGTGTTTATAAACGACAAAGAAAGAATTCTACTGACTCCACCTTTAAATAAGACTTATTGTGTCCAACCAGCAGTCAAAACCTCAAAGATACTAAATCCATGCTATAAAAGAAAGAAAACTTTAAATATATCATATTTAAATCGGGAAAAGGCAATAGGCATTTTGACAGAGTTATTATCAAAATAGTTTTCAGTTTTCTTCTATTAAACCAATCAATTAATTAACTTACTAATTGTTTTTGTATTAATGTCAGGATTGTTGTAAAATATAAATGCTGTAGACAGACCTGTTAAATTTAAGATGAGTATTTTAATACTCTGATTTTAAATGAATCAGACTCAGAATATCTCGAAAAATTTGTGACCAGGGATAATAAGCAGGACTTAAACAGAATGTTTCAGCCTCTAGAAACAAGGAACATGAATACTGTCTGTATTTCTCATCTTGTTTTTATTCCCTACAGATTCAGATCCACAGAGGGGGTTTTTTTAATATGACAAGAGCCATAACAAGCCATTTTTAATAAACCCCAGTCCTGCAGGGAAAAGTCTGAAAATCTTATTTGAGTCTGGGACTGAAAGAACTCCCTCAGCCATCACTCTCATTTTTTATAGAGATTTCACTACTTGTATCATCTGCATTTCAAAATTAACAAAAGGTGATTCATTCTTTGAAGGTTTCAGCATAAATAAGTGAAATCCACTTGACAGATTCTCCTTAGAGGAACCAATTACTCTGAATTCATTACGGAGGCAGAAAATTATTCAGAATATTTCATCACAACTTGAGTAACTGTTGCTAGGAGGGACAGGAGTCACTCAGTCTCAACATGAGGAATTTAAATCTTAACTGAACTCAGTCCTCACTTTGAAATCAATACTGAATGTGGAGAGATTTCTGTAGCATCATGCAGAGAAATCAGTGATTTTCAAAGGAGATCTGATGCTTGTCTGAATGTGGAACTTCGTGACCTGTTTCTTGATAAATCTCGACTGTCAGCTCATCCTTCACTCCACACATGACTCCATAAAAAGGTCGCTGGTTCACACAGTGATAAATCAATTGGCTGATAGAAGACCTGATCAATCGGTGGATTGATTGGCCAGTTCAGAGGCTAGCTCAATAGATTTATAGTAAATAAAATTCCCATGTGGACGTGTGTAAGATGAAGGTGGCCCTCAAGGTGAACGTTCACTCACTTCTGCAGGCTGCTAAACTCACCAGTGACTGAGCACATTGAAGGGACGGCAGGTGAGATACTCTGCAGGTGCTGCTCTCCATGTGGGGGCATTTTAGCAAATACAACTATTATAAACCGCAATATGCATGCATGTAAATGATTTGTCTCACATTTTCCTCTGTTCCATTAGGCCTAAAGATGCGATCAAACAAAACAAGATTAAACACAAAGTCAATGCAAAAACACAAGCTGACGTGAATTTAATGTCGTGTCCATCACAGCAAGTTGAAAATGTTTAACTTTTTCGGCAAATCATGCTATGCTATGTTACTGACGCCCCAACCTCCTGATGGCACTAACGTCCTGGCGTCCAGATGCTGAATCAGACTTTTCCGTCAAAATAACTGTTACTGTACGACATGACTTTATCGCAGGGTTGCCAACTTTGGGTACCTGGCTGGAGTGAGGTTTTGTTAATTATACGTGCGAGCACCCAATCATGGGCACATACTTGGACTCAATTTACCATTAGGGTTTAAAAAGTATGTGGCTTACACAGGCCCTAACCATCAAGTTACAAATCCCAAATGTTTGATGTGCCCTAAGCCCATCAGCCCTTTTTTCCTATACATAGCATACAGGACCATTGAAAGTAAGTGTTACAATAAAAGCCTTAAAGAGCGTCCTTTGCTTTTTCATAATGATTATACTGTTCAGTGTAGGTTCTTTTCACACACACACACACACACACACACACAGGTTTCTCGTTAGCATAGTTCATTTGGTCTGATGTGAATGCAGCAATCGAACTCGAATGTGGATCAAAACAACCGGACTGAGACCTCCTTGAAGAGGTGGTCTCATGTTATGAACACAGACCACTGTTTTCCAACATTTCTGGGACTTTCCTCAACTGATAAAGTGCAGCAATAATGGTTGTATCAGCTGTAGTTAATGACAGAGAGAGATGGCAAGCCCCCCACTCCTCCTCTGAACAGGCTAATAGTGGTGGGCTGTGTGTATTCGCTTTACTCATGCGAATGATGCAGTTGAAGACAAAATGATTCCTTGTTGCATGACTTTACTCGTCTCTGATTGGTCAATCACGGCATTTTAAGGTTCGTTATTTCTGTACAACAGACCGTTGCTATGAATAACAGACCGTTGTTAGGGACGCTGTTTGGACTCGCTCATCGCTCACGTCCTGAAGTCTGGTGTCTGTGTATATATCATCCGTTCACTGTGTTTTGTGAAAAGGTGAAGTGACAGTCTAAGGATGGCATGTTTTCAGTGCCTTAATCAATGTCACAGTTTCAGGCACGTCTGCTGGGTTGGAAGTTTATTCTCTGAAGACAGAGCCTGTAGCCAACTTTTGCAAGAGTAGCGTGGCTCCTTTAAGAGAGTGTGGTTAAGCAAAGATGAGAGAGCGGTGAGTTGTGCGTGTGTGGAGCGACTGGAAGAAAGCAGGCAGTTAGCGTTAGCAGTTAGTTTAGCAGTTGTTTTGATGAACTGTGCCCACTTAAGTTGTCAGTAAATTAAGACCACAGCTTCTCAAGATCAAGGTGGAGTCTCCTGAGTCCTGTTTGACTGCTGCTGGTAAAGTGAAGCAGAAACCTCGGTCCCATTTCCCAACCACAATTCAGATCCAAAACAGGAAACAGCTAACGTTAACACTACGTTGCTATCCAAGCAGTTCCAACCATAGAATCAAACAGACTATTTATTTAACAGGACAAATAAAATCATTTTAAATCAAAAAATACTTAAATCAATATTATGTGTCATGTTATTGAAATCTTTAGTAAAGAGCCATGTAATAAGTGGGATAATGTCCAGTGAGCCAGTCATTATTGCGAAAAGAACCCCTTCAATCTGATCAGCATCATCCTGTCTGGGTTTTTTTTCACAGTAATGACCGGATCACTGAACATTATCCTTTACATAGTGTGCACTCCCTTACTCGCAAGTATTTCACATTAAACATGGTCTGTCTAAAAACATCTTTACATTAGCATGTTTTATTGAATAAACTGCCGTATTGAAAATAGTGAATTTGTGCCGAAAATGTTTGCATTGTTGTTTAATCTATGGGTTCAAAATTGGAACAATATTGTTTTGTTTGTTTTTTTTTAAGATATTTTTGGGGGCTTTTGTGCCTTTATATACAGGACAGCTGAAGAGTGGACAGGAAACAGGGGAGAGAGAGGGGGAATGACATGCAGCAAAGGGCCACAGGTGGAACCGAACCCAGGTCCGCTGCACAAGGACACAGCCTCTGTATATGGGGCGCCTGCTCTACCGACTGAGCCACCGGGCGCCCCAAAATTGGAACAATATTGTGAGTTTAACAAACAACCATAAATCTAAGCGACCATAGCTGGAGGAAGATAAGAGATTTTCTTTAACAGTTTCCAAAAGCGTTATAAGCTATCACTAAAACATTACACAGGTTTTCTGCACAGCTCTGGGATCAGCTTATCATCAATATTTTTTCATTCAAAACACAGCATCCAGCTGAGACTGTAGACGGAATAACAACTAAGGGATGCAGCCATCACTCATTGGTATGCAAAGAGACGTTTCAAATCCTTGAGTTCAGCGTTATAGACAGTGCCATCTTTTGTTTGTTTGTTTGTTCGCTTATTTGTTTTTGCAAAATTGACCATACAGGAAGAAACACCTTGCTACAGCCGTGGGCAACGCCTTACCGACAGCTAACAGCTGCTGTCACTCAAATAGGACAATTATGCATCACAATATAAACAACAACAAGTAAGTTATATGAATTGAGTATGAAATGGTGAAATCATCAAAAGAGACCAAAACTGTGTTTAGTGTCAAGCTGTAAACATGTTTATTTCTGCTGAAAAGTTGAACATTTCAACACGGAGCGCCACAGGAACTTACTGAATTTTTGGAGCCGGCCTCTAGTGGCCTTTTGAGGAACTGCAGTTTTGGCACTTGGTATTGGAGTCATTTTTTTAGTCCTGGAGGTTGGTTGCTACTTGGAGACTTGAGGTCACACTGTTTAATATAGTCCAGTTTTCCATGATGAGTGCTTGATATTGTAATAATAATAAATATCCCTACAGAGTTACATTCACTTTCCAGCATACATACATACAGAATTAGCTGGTTTAGTGATCTTTTTTAATGATTATGATTATACTCAAAGTTCAGTAGCAGCCGATACTGAGTAGTGATCCAATTCCAGCGCGTAAAAATTATATAGAAAATTATAAATTATATTACATATATTACATGTATTATATTATATATATTATATAACTAATTATTTTACAACATAAGGTGTCATCATAATTTAGTAAAATGAAAAGATTTAAATAGAACACTATAACACAAGATTGCAACAGCAACTTAAAAACTAAAATCTATGAAAATACAATTTCTTACACTATACTAAACTAAGCTAACTGGGAAGTAGAAGGGTACTTAGCGGCTAACAAATCACATGGTATCAGATTGGTACACAGACTGGTACTCACCAATACTGATACCAGCAGTTTCGGCGGTATCCGAGGCATTTTCCAATACTAGTATCGGTATGAGAACAACTGTAAATTTTTCACCTTAAAAGCATCTTGCAGTTGCTGCTAGACAAAAGTAGCTAGTTGTGAAATTTTCAACGCTTTGTGCCAAAGTTTTTCTTCTGCGTTGGCATCAGGCCACGTGAACTTTAAAAAGAACATAAATACTCTGAATGTCTGTTATTCTTTTTTTTCCAGCATTGTTTGTTTGTCTTTTGCTTACATGTAAAAACACATCAGCACATGGGCAGAGGTTTTGAGAAACCTTTAACAGGACAGATTTCAGCCGTCTGTGTTTTACACATTAGAAACTCAGCAGATTCATTAGAGCTCTGCAGGACTGAAACAAAAGGCCCAATCAGGAATGTCCATTTGTTGATGGATCTTGCACACACACACACACACACACACACACACATACTAACACAGGATCTAATTTAGCATTTATATAGACTTGGAAACACATACAATAAGGAGGTAGTAAGGTGTGACTAGCATAGTAAGAGAAGGTATTGATCAGTGGACTGTGGTCATGATTGTTGGTAATCTGACTGCCCAGCTGCTCAACACACACACACACCCATCAACACACACACACACACACACACACACAAAATACACTATTCCCACATACAATAGCACTTAAATTAGCACTAAAAAAACCTCCCAACAACAAACGTGCAGCTCGTATTTCCTGTAAAACACAAACACACTCATGCTCTGAGTGTAAATGGTGAAACCCTGCAGTAATTAAACTGCAGTGAAATGTAATTTCTCACAGATACTTGAGATCAACTTGGGTGATTTATGTTTCTGAACGCAGCAAACACACCCACACACACACACACACACACAACACTCATCGATGTTAACACTCGTCCTCCTGTGTCCACTCTACCACCCACACAGTCTCACTTAATAATGATTAATCTCATAAAAAGCCCAGGCATGCTGAATAATGGATGCTTGTCTCCACTCCTGCAGTTTAAATATATACATATCAGCCCATGAATAATTAACACATTCATTTCACAGCTGTCTCCTAAACTCAGCATGGAAAAGAGAAAAGGACTCGGTCCTCCATTGTTCTCGCTCTCCTGCCTCTTCAAGGCCAAGAGGCCGCAGAACATTATTCCAACAGAATCTAGTTGGACACATAATTTTTCACAGCTGATGTCCTCATTCAGGTTCTTAGCTTGCACACACCAACATGCACCACTAACTGGCAACTTTTATTCTTTCCGTTTTGTAATGAAATTTCATTTCTTGATCATAAGGACAGCAGCAGATGTTGTTGTGGTAAGGGCGTGTACCATTCAGTCACCTGTCACTAACTTTCATAACTCAGAGAGAGAAGAAGCGAATCACAAATCATCACGGTAACTGAGTAAATGAACCTTTCACCACTGAGGCTTTGCACTCAGTTTTGTGCATCAGCCGCAAAATTTCACCCAAACATTGTATTTTCTGCATGAAGTTAGAACAGAACCGCAGCAGAACATTAATGTAACATCAACCAAAGTTAGGGAATTAGCATCAATGGCGCAGGAAGCTCCTGCTTTTCTGTAGGGTATTGTTTAAATGCAAGTAAGTAACATTTGAGAGCTATGAAGGCCCACAGACCAGGAGCCTGCCTCCTGTTTCTGTAGCATGAGGCAGCTTGATGTACAAGTACACGTCCTGGACATGATGCTAGTGTATCACAGGGACCTACCCCCAATGCAGCGCTTGATGCCGAGTGCCAAGCAGGGAGTCATTTTTATAGTCTTTGGTACGACTCAGCCGGGGATCAAACCCCGACCTCCCAGTCTCAGAGCAGACACTAACCACAAGACCACTGAGCTGTTCTTACTAATTGTAAACTAATTGTACACTTAAAAGCAAGAATTAATAAATTAGTTCAAAAATCCATTAATTAATCCATTGCTAATAGGATAAGTAAAAACAGCTAGGAAACGAAAATGAGAAATGGAATGGCTCTTTTAAATGCCAGAATAAAAGCTGTATTCTTAATTCAGTTTGTGAATACAATTATTTATTTCTGTTTTTAAACTGCATTTTCAAATTGATTTTTAAATTCAATTATCTATTTTCGAATTGATTTATGTATTTTTAAATGATGTACTCATTTACTGTTTTAAAGTATCATTTGAAATTTCTTTTCATAATTGCTCTGTTTATTTATGGATAAATAAATGGCTTTGCAAACTAATTAATTAATTCTCATTTCTATTTGTACAATAAGTTTTTAATTAAAGAAATTCTTTATTACAATTTCCGTGACCCATGTGGTCCTCACAGGAGGCTAGTGCCTAAATTTTACCGTGTAAAACAAAATTGATCTAGCTCAGCATTTGTGTTTTTCTGAGTGCAGTATTATTTAGTTCCTCATCCTCTCAGCTCTCATTCATTAGTTCTGTGCAGCAGTCGTGTAGCAGCTGTGGTTGTTTTGACATATGTAACATTCTAAAATAAGCCTAAGATCTTGATATTAAGTTGTAAAAATATTTGATCCTGGCCATTCAAATAATGCAAATAATGCAAATAATAATAAAGTCACGCAGGTTTTGGTATGATGTCATAAATAGACTAGCACAAGAGGTTAGCATTGTTACAGAAAAAGGCTTCTGTTTGGACGATAGCTTTTAGTTTTCACTTTCCAGCCTTCAAACTACCTCGGCTGCATCTCTATGTTGCTGAAACTTAGACAGCAAATAAAGGACAGATGACTGCAGCCAGAGCAGATTACTTGGATTAAGTAGATCACTAAACAGATTTAGACTTCTCAGCAGCATTAGTGTTGATACCTGTGATCATCAGGCCATCTGTGGGGCGGGACACGGCTAACACAAACAGGACTAAGACATCACTTTAACAAGGATTTGGCCCAAATACAGAGGTAAGCTAATCATCCTCCTATCACAAGTTATTGGCTTAATAAACTTTTCTCCGCTCGTCCGGCTTCCTTAAGCAGCAGATAGAGCAGCAGCAGCAGAGCAGCAGATACAGGACAAGGCTGGTTAATGTGCTGGATGGGATCTTGCAGAGGTTAATCTCATAAAGTCAGAACTCCTTCTCGTCCAGCTAGAGATGAAAGAAAGTCTGCACAGAAAAAAAGTGTGACAGCTGTTCAAATGACTTGCTGACTAACTGAACTTTAGCGCAAACAATCAGATTCATTTGCAAGTTTTCTGCTCAGCCGCACGTCTCTTAGATTCACCAAAGTTCAAAATAGATGACTCAGCTTCACTCCTTCCTGTCTAATGACATTTTAACGTGAGTTAACATGTTCTCCTCATTCTTGCACGGGTTTTCTCTGAGTGCTTCAGTTTCCCCCGCTACCAAAAAACCATCATCTGATCAGAAATTTATATTGAGAATTGAGTGTCATACAAATAGCTGCAATCATCAGTGTAGCTGGGTTTTTCTGTCTGCTTTTTACGAGCTGAAGCAAAAGGGCCCATCCAACAGCAGCCAAGCTCTTTCTTCCAGCTCGTCTTTCCTGACAAACACAAAAACTTTGTGCTCAGTTGGAACAGTTTCTTTGCCTCAAAATGCTAAAGATCTTCACCTGGAGAGAGAAACTTAGAGTGAGCTGCACCTGTTGCCGTAACTTTGCCACTAGATGTCCCAAAATAAAAAACCTGGTCCTTAATCACAGCCATCAATCACCAGAAAAAAATCCCTCTGAAATTCACAGTAATTAACTGTTTGTTACGCAGTTAAATATTGTAAACAATTTTTACAGTAGAGTACCATATATACAATATGGTAAAAATCACTTTACTGTAGAAAATCACAGTAATCAAAGGATTCTTGTCAAAAAAAAACAAAAAAACAATCACACTAGTGATGGACTCTTTCTCTGTAAAAGAAATTACAATAAAGAAGCAAGCACTACGAATACATCTTACAATAAGGAACGTAACTGTAAACAAATATACAGTAAAGAAATCTGCACTGTAAAAGGAATTACAGTAAACCATCCAGTACTGTAAGTACAACAGTAAGCTACATGTTTGTTGCTCCCCGTAGAATTGGGGGGCATCTGAGGATTAAAGATGCCTGTCAATATTTGCCCTTCACAGATCTGGGAAGAAAAGAAAAGAAAAACTGGATGCAACAAATAAAGTGATTTCTAGTTGTGACGGCTTGCTGAAGCTATTCGCAGCAAAATTAAACCAACTACTGGTAGCAGAACAGAGATCGTGAAGCAAAAACTGCTTCAACCTTTATGAAGGAGATTTATTGCAGATTTTATGCAGAACTGCATTTAGTTTTGGCAAAGTGTCCCTGTTAAACTGGCAAATGAGTATTTATGCCTGATAATAAAATGAGACTGACTTACTATATTGTAGCAGACTGTAAATACACAGCTGTACCATCACTGCAACTTTAAATGATGCATTTTTTACCAATGGTGACAGGGCAGGAGCTGTCATTGCAGGATGTTTTTGCCCTCAGTTCTTGCTGTAAGGCTGGCAGGGTAATTTTTAGGAAAGTCTGATGACCCCTGAGGACAGTGGACATGTTTTCATCCAGAAGCACAGGATGTGCAGCTGCAGAATTTATTTAACACAAGTAGTTTGCTTTTACATAAAATTTTGTTTATAAATGACTTCTACATGAAAACAGGCCTTGTGATCTTATGATGTAACATAAATAACTTGTAAACACATTCTGCCTTTGAATTGCTGCACAGTTTCATCCTGGCTGACGCTTTGAGTTGAGACCGCTCCGTGCTTGTGGATCTCACTCTTAAATAATAAAGCTGATTTTCTGTTGGTGCTGCACTTTCGGTTGGAATTTCAAAGATGTTCAATACAAGGACGGCACATCTCACATCACAAACCGATTGACCGCAGAGCAAACAAACACTCGTGAACTCTCGGATGGAGTTCAGCCTATCAACACTGCATCTCTACAGCCAAGCATCTAGGAGAACAACACCTACACACACACACACACGTATCGACAAGCTCGACCTCAATCTCTCTGCCTCCATGCAGGCACTGTGGAGCTCCAGCCTCCCCCACATGCCCTCAATCTACAGATTAACCACATTCATTGTGTGAAAGAACATTTTCATAAAACTTCAGGACACCCCAATTAAACTTTAAATTTTTTTTTTAACATATTAAAGGTAAAAAGAGCATTATCTCTGATGTAAAACTAAAGCACTCAGTTCATTAAAAACTGTTTATGACTAAAAACAAAATCCATCTATCATCATTTAAACCAGGCCGCACCGAAGACCTTCAGGGGCCCCACAAACCTGTGCAGAATGTATTGGTCATTTTGTTGACTGCCAACTTGTTTGGGTCTATACATCATTTTTATCTGATGTAGAGAATCTTTCATGTACACAAATGGTTAAAATCTTCATTATTATTATTTTGACACGATGCATCCTCTGAAAATGGCCACAATCTATATTTTTTAAGCATCAAACACCAATTAGACTCTAATGTGCCAGTGTGAGAGGCATCTCAATTTTCAGCTTCACTCACCTGCACAAAGATTATTGTTTAACTGTCAGGATTACAATTTTATTTCTCTCATAAAGTCATTATCAGTCCCTCCCCTGAAAACGAAGTACAAATGATATTCTCCTCAAAAGTTTTTAGAAATCAAAAGCAGCCAAAAGAAAGAGAACATTGGTTTATCACTAAAACCAAATACAACTCCACATGAATGACCATGTTTCTCTGTGACTGAAGGTCAAAAAATCTTGAACCAATCGGATCAACAAGAAAAGAACTAGACACAGACATTTTAGACCAAAACAGTCGAGATAAGGGAAACCTCTTCAGTGCTGCTCTTTGCAGTTCTGATAAAACTTCTGCTCTAGCTTCAGTGCTAACTTCTTCAAGAGCCGCCAGGAGTAGGCGGTGTAAGTTTGTATTGACATACCGTTGGAGCTGCTGAAGTTGTTAACTTCCTGTTGCTGCTAAGCCCTAAGCAGTCACAAAATAAAGAAATTCAGCCGTAGCTCAATTTCTTAAAATGTTCTACCAACACTCAACCTCAATAGACTGTTGTCATATTCAACTTGCTTTGGGTGCACTGTGGAGTGTTTAATCAGAGTTTAGTAGTGACTATTGCGGAATACATTGATTTGTGCTAGCATTAGCATTAGCATTAGCATAGTCACCGCTGTCACAGGCTTTGCAGTTTGCCAGTTTACACAGCCGGAAAGAAGGTTGTGGTTTCAAAAGATTGAACTCTTGAACCCGGTTTCAAACAATTGCTGTTTCAGGGGCACCAGCATGTTGTTGTCATGTAAAAGGAAGGCCAAACTGCAAAAAAAAGTGTTTCATTTGATGCAAAAACATGTGTCGTGTAAACTGCCCCTGAGACACCACGTCTGCAGGCAGCTGCCATAACTTGAGGCCCAGTAAGATGGATCCTTTTATGTGATTTCACACATTCAGTTGCTTCACAAAGTAAAGGTTAAGTTGCACATGAACAGAGCTGCCTGAAGTTTATGATGGTTACAACAACTTGGATTTGGATGGCGCCGCTCTAGTGGCAGCTTGTTACAGCAGCTCCCGCTCACTGTGAGCTTTTTCTTCCATTTTAGTTCGTCTTTTTATTATTTTTCTAACTTTTCTCACGTGTTTTGTGTTTTTAACTGATCGGTGCACTATGGAGCCCAAAATCGCCGTGTTTGCTCTGGTCTTTCTTTTGTTTTTTTCACCGTTTTCGACCGTGTCTGGGGACCCCATACGCAGCCATGGCCCTATTGTTTACAGTAGGGATCAGCTGTTGGCGCTCCGTAGCACTGCGGTGCTGCCCCATGAGAGACCCGACGTTC
>JAPQLA010000020.1:28777254-28790730 GCA_029822935.1 Naso vlamingii
GCAATATCAATCTATGTGCAATAACCTATGGGCAATTATATATTATATTGTTATCCCTCCCATCTTCCACATCTTCTGTTTTTAGGTTACTAGTTTCTGTATTTAACCTGTTTAGATTGTACATATTGTTCATATTTTTTTTCTATATTACTTGTTTATATTGTTTATATTGTTTATATTTTGCTATTTAATGTCTTTTCTTTGTACTGATGCCCTCTTTTGCTGCTGTAATACTGTAAATTTCCCCACTGTGGGACTAACAAAGGAACATCTTAATCTTAATCTTAATCTTAACAAACAGACTCACATCGATTCCTAACTGGACACACTGCAGATGTAGTTCTATGTATTGTCCAGACTGATTACAAGCAACATTGCAACAGAAGGAGCCGTTAAGTTGATTGTTGACACAAAGACGTAAAAAACAGGAGGCGGAGACGGAAGGATTGTCAGTGTTGATTTTGACTTATCAAAATAGGTCTGAGTGTGCAAAACTTTACTTAAATAGAGTCAAGACAACACATCACTGCAGCTGTTTACTATTGCAGTGCTGATCAGGACATCTTCATTAAAAAAAACAAAAGCAATCAGCTGTGTGCTTGCTCACTCGCATTGTGTCTAGTTAGGAATCGGTGTAATTCTCATGGACTCGTGGCCTTTGACACACGGTTACCTGAGATGGTTTCTACCATTTAAAGTTGCAGTAGATAACTTCGGCAAAGAAGCATCATGGAAGCGAAGTTATCTACTGCAGCCGTTTGCTCCGGCTCGTGCTTTATTTCGTTTGTTGTCTCTCTCTTTTTTAAGTTCAGTTTGAACTGAGACCAAACGGATGCAAACTGGTCCATCTCAGCTTGAAATCGAGCCCTACTGACGGTGTGGCTTGCACACACTGTTGTTGGCAGAGGCAAGTCAAAGCACATGGAGTTAATCAGCACGTACCGACATCACCTGTCACTAAGAGGCGCAGCCTAGACCGATTTAGCAGCAAATGGTGTCATTTTTCAACCACTATTCCACTGTTTAATCAGGTTATACATCATAATGACAAAAGTTAAGCCAAAAAAGTTGTCTAGATTCACTCTAAACAGAAATAAAGGGAAACATTTGAGAGCAGTTTCTTCATTTCTAAACTAAATTTGATAATAATGTCCAACACAATACAACTATAATACAATGCATAATATATTTGACTTGTTTAGATGTGCATTCATTATTTAAGTGCAGTTGTTTAATTTTTATTTCTGCAGTTGTATGAAATTTTATTTTTGTTTTCTCTTAATAAAACATAAATTGATTAGCTTTTAATGCGACCTGTTCCAGGTGTTCCTGTCTTTCAGCTGATGTCAGGCGGGACTGTGACCCAGCAGAGGATCAGCGGTTATAGATAATTGATAATTTATTACTGGGAGGCATTAGAGTAATGTTGTTACTTTTTTCTGGAGCAAACAGTTTGCAGCTCAACTGGAGGTTCATATCTTTTGCATCTGTGTATTCAGTGGTCCAGCACTTGCATGGCACAGAAGCTAGAGGCGTAGAAAGGCAACTAACCTTTGAAAAGAGGAGCAGAACGTCTCCTGCTGCCTCCAACTGCACTCAAACAGGTCCAGTTGCCTCCCAGATTTACTGTGACCTAGATGACCGAGAATCTTTGCCAGCATATTACTCAAAACGTGTTTGAGTGCATGCAGATGTGAGCAAACAACTCACGTTACATTTTCCTCTGTGCAACCTGCACAAGTTTCTGGTTTTGCATCTGCATCAACCGTCTGAGCCCTCTGAACACATCAGCTCTTCCCTACAGCAACAGTTCTGTGCCCGAGGCTTCGGTGGAGGCAGCACCGTGGGCTGCAAAGCCTGGTTGAAAGAGGAAGAGCTGTTTCACATCTCATTTAGTCCAAATATCTCTTCTAACCTCCCAGTGAACTGTGATGTTGGAAACGGCCTAATGGCTGATGGCCCGCTCTGGTGCTCAGCATATGAGTGATGAGTGTGTCCCTGCCTGTCCACTCCCATGATGCTCTTTAACAGTCTGTCAAATTAAAGTGTGTGATATCACTGCAAGAATAAAAACTGAGAGAGTTTTCAAGCTGAGAAGGTTGGATTTGGCTTCAGCTGGATGTCAGTATTTTCTTCAGTTTGGAATCTTTGTGCCATATATTTCACACAGTTTTAAGTTAGACAAAGAGACAAAGAACAAAGGCAGGAGTTCAAAGCAGATTTCATGCTGTAGATTTGAACGCACAGAGCTGTACATTTGAGAGTAAAGGGCAAATTCAAAGACTGTGAGAACATCAGGAGGGGACAGAGGCAGAGAGGGAGAGAGAGTCGTGCCAGTAAAGCTTGTTAAATTCAGAGAGAGAGTTGTGATTCAGCGGGGCAAGTTTTGGCTGCCAGACAGTCGGTGAGATCTCCTGTTAATCAAAGCTCAAATCATTCTTGCTCTCTTGCTCCTGCTGGAACTGCTGGACTTCTCCAAAGTCCAAAAAGCCTTTGTGCAGTAGCTGTTAAGGTTCTCAACAGAGCATCTTTAGCCAGTGTCCAAGAGTCGAGATGGACTGGTGTGTTGGCGCTAAGGTCATCTCGCAGAGGCAGCTGGAGGTCTCTGTACAAACCAGTGAAACACAGTGCGGGCCTTCAGTGGAGGGTGGTGGCTACAAACAGATACGTGACATGCATAGACCACAGAGCAAGAAGTCACCATGCATTCTGCCGAGCTGAGAAAACTTTACAACACTTTTTTTTCCTCTGCAGATTGGCTCCGCTTTTTGCTTTGCTGCAGCAGTGGCTTGATGGGTTGGGGAAGGTCTCAAAGGACAGACTTCATTTTTGGTGAAGGTGCTCAGCAGCACAGTGCAGGAAAATGCGTCTTGTTCACTTTCTGATAGGGCAGGCTGAGAAGTTTATGTCGTATCGATACTCGGACACATGCGGGCAAGATACGAGTGCATAAGCAGAGCAGCTGTGAATGGATGTGATTTTGGAAAGAAATTGAGATGCATCAGTTGTTAAACGTTTGCATTGGTAAAATGCAATCTATTTGACCATTAGGTGGCAAATTGACTGTATTTGTGTAGCACTTTACTAGTCTTTCAACTACTCAGAACACTTTTGCAACACAAGTCAGCATTCACACACCAATGGCACGGCCATCAGGAGCAATTTGGGGTTCAGTATCTTGCCCAAGGACACTTCAACATGTAGACCAGATGACACGGGGATTGAACCACCAACCTTCTGATTGGTAGGCAACCCAATCTACCCATTGATCCACCACCCCAATGACATTTTGTTCTGAAAAGTAACCAACCCAATAATTTGATGTTTTGATATTTTTATTCCTCCTAAATTGGACCTATGATACGTTAACATGCAACGTGGATGTGAGACTCGGCTTGCTGTGCACAGCTGTGTCTCAGGTCCATCCTGCACAGGTTGGTAGACAGACTCCTACTGAAGGCTCCTAATCTTCCAAACATGTAGTAGTAACAAATAAACAGTACTTGCCGGGTCTCCAAGGTTGTTGTCTGTCGCTTCAGAACTTTCCTTCTATTTAACAATGCACAGTTTTAAATAACAAGAGGTGTTCTGGTCTACCTGAAATTCCTCTCAAAACAAAGACAGCGCTGGCCATGCTCAGGGTTAAAACTTTACAACTTCTACTCTACAGTGGCACTATTGGTTAGGAGGGTTTTCTGCAATAGTCATATTGAAAGGTTTAGCGGTCAGCCAAAAACAGATAAGAACACATGAATATTTCGTAAGACATTTACAGCAGACAAATTGTTTAGCTCAACAGGTTTTGGGGGGCTTTTCTTTTCATTTTAGCTTTTATTGGGGGATGCAGCGATGGTTGTATGTTTTTTATGAATGTTTCTGTGATCTTTTAACAATTGTAAATGAAAAGTTGACCAGTAAAGAGGTGGTTAAGGGTCAAAGGTCTCTCCTGCTCTTTCTCTCTGCTCTTTCGTTCCTGCTCTCCCTCACTGCTCTCTCGCTCCTGCTCCCTCCCTCTCTCCTCCTCTCTCGCTCCATCTCTCCTCTCAACTTCTCCTCACATCTTTTTTGACAGTGTTACCAAATCCCCACAAGTGCCAGTTGCAGAAGCAAATCAAATATTCTGTATAATCTGCTGATGCCAAGACTTAGAAAACTTCTCATGGACTGACATCCAAACACATTTCTGACATCTCAGAATGTGCGTCTTCATAGTCATTTAGGCAGCACAGAGCTCACATATACAGTATACAGTTATATAAAAATATATGCTGGAAATCTCTCAAAGCACATGATGTAACACAGAATCTGGGTCAATGTTCTTAAACTGCATGAAGCTGAGTTGATTTTTACAAAGAGCTACTCATCTGATGCAGATCGCAGCACTGAGAGGATTTTAAACATCCAAAAAAAGATGATTTATGCTGCAACATGCAGTGATAATGTCAACAGAAAATACAGTGAAAGATATTTGTCTGCTGTGTTTTTTTCATCAAAAACAAAACAGACAAAGTCAACATAAAAACATCATTTTAAAGCAGACACCAATCGAAGACACAATTAACTGATTATTTTTTCAATGACCTGCATGCATCTGCAGAAATATACATCCTATGTGCATGAGCTGCTGTAGATGTTGCTCTTTAATCAGCATCTTTTCAATTAAGTCATGACACACCCACAAATTTAAGTAAAACTGTTGCTTCTTGGCAGGAAAAAACAAAGAAATACTTATTTACTAAATGCACTCACAGGTTCACTGAAAATTAGACAAGAAGCATCAACAAACAACAAGAACAAACATGAAAACATGCAGAACAGAAAGGCAAAGGAAAGCTAACATTTACGTTATGACCTTATTTTTTACATTAAACTTAAAAAAACTCAAAAAATCAACACATTTAAAATGAAATGAAAAACATTTGAAATACCTCTTTAAAAAAATAATTACATTGAAACACACAGTTCAGAAGCTTCAGGTCAAAGCAGGCAAACACCAGGTAACGACTTTGATCCGACCTTTCAACGAAACATCAACAGAAACTAAAATCGTGCTCAGTGTACCAGGATCTGTCGTCAAACTGAGCAGCATTGCACAGATCTTTCATGATCAATTCATTATCTACTGTAAGAAACGAGGCCACACACTGAATCTAATCTGCATACAGACGGCAGCTAATACAGCAATTTAAAGTTAGTTTTCGCTGGGGAGGTTTTTTCCGGCTCCTCCTGAGAGCCGTGGCCTCCTTTAGATGAAGCTCCGCTCTGCCAAAAAGCTTTTATTTATTTACTGACAGCCAATCTCTGCACGAGCACAACACCACCCTCATTATTCTTTTTGCTGAGGGGCTATCAGCTTTTGAAAATAATATGTTTTGTTCGCAATTAGCATTTAAAAAACCCGATAAATCTGATCTCAAATGCTCCTGCTGAACAATAAAACGAAGGCAAATACCCATTTCTGACTTATTAAGTCATGTTCAGGTTTTTTGGCTGTTCAGCCATTTATCCTCAGCAGGTCTCACAGGAGGAAGCAAAGAGAGAGAAAAGCAGAACATGATGAAAGAAAAAATCTGTCAAGATTCAATGAACCAAACTTACAAACTTCTGTCATCTCACCACTTCATCAGCAGCCAAAGCACAAAGCAAAAAAACTCTGAACACGAATAAAATAAATTCTCATTCATGAGGCTTAAAGGAAATAAAAGACTTGTTACCTCTGAGTGAACGGCTTTGAATCTCTGATTATTTGTCATTTCAACAGGTGAATCACAGCAGCCAGAAACCAGAGATGAAGATGCGTTACTGTTTCTAAACTTTGATCGTTTCCCATTTCAGTCCTCATGAAGTTCATGTGAAGTCAGAGTTTTCCAGGTTAGTCTGAATTTTAAAAAATAAATAAATAAATAAATAAATAAAATAAAATAAACTGGTGAGAACTGAGTTTGATAACTGAAACAAAGACATGCTTGTTCAGGAGCCACTTCCTGGTTGGGTCACTCAGGTGTTTGTGGTTTCAGTTAGTGTGAACCACCTTCTTCACACTGCGTATTGTATGCAGAAGGGAAATTACAAAGTACAAATACTTTGTTATTAGAATTTTCAGGTATCTGTACTTTACATGAGTACTCATTTTTCTGCCAACTTTTGACTTTTCCTCTCTACATTTGAACTCAAATATCTGAACTTCCTCCTCGTTACATTTTCCAAACAGGCTCATAAAATTTAGTCTGAATGCTTTTGTCTTTTTGGCTGAGCTCAGGACGCTTTACCAACACAAAATGTCTCTATCTGACATTCTGAGAATGAGACTCAACAATCAACTCATTTTCTGGTGCGTTCAGGAACAGCTCAGACAAACCCTGCTGATTCTGCCTTTAAGATTAATACTCTTTGCATTATGTTAATATGATGTGAGGTTCAGTTAGCTTTGCACAGAAATGTCCTTCAGAGGGAAACTTTTGACTTTGATACTTTAAAGAGAAACTAGACAACTTTTTTGGCTTAACTTTGTCATTATAATGTATAACCTGATTAAACAGTGTAACAGTGGTTGAAAAATGACACCATTTGCCGCTAAATTGGTCTCCAGTAAGCCCTGTTTTTACATGATACTTTCTTTGACACCGGGATGAGGCTTTCAACAGAAAGATAAAAAATCAGTGACACTCTCTGTACTCTCTGTCCTGATTGGCCGGTCTACGCTGATCTCTTAGCAACAGGTGAGGTCAGTATGAGCTGATTAGCTCACCGTGCTCTGACTTGCCTCTGCCAATAACAGAGTGTCTGCAAACCACACCGTCAGTCGGCTCGAGCTTGAACTGAGACGGACCAGTTTACTCCGCTGCAACTTTCCCTGTGACGTTTGGTCTCAGTTCAAACTGGACTTAAAGAGAGAGACAACAAACGGAATAAAACGCAAACCAACACAAATGACTGCAGTGGATTGCTTCTAACAAGTCTCATGCTACAGCTAACATTTGCTTGCTAGCTCGTTTGCAGAAGTTACCTTCTGCAACTTTAAGTATATTTCAAAACCTGTACTTTATTACTTTTATGTGAGTAAAGACGTTGAGTCAGTACTTCTGCATTTACCAATGTGTGTGCTCTTGGCACTTATGACTGTATGTAGCCTACTGCATACTGCACGTACTACACAGGAGGAACGATCAGTGTGTGGTACACAGTCAGGTTACCCAGAATACATTGCCTGTCTTTCTTTCTTTCTTTCTTTCTTTCTTTTCCCATTAAACTTTAATAACAAATGTCCAGTCAGCCCTGCATTCCAAAGCCCAAAGGCTGCTACCCTGATATTTAGTATGCCAAAAAAAGATTTAGTACGTCCCAATAGCCTACATTTTGGTTGAGATGTTGCGGCGCATTGCATTGTGGGAAACAGTAGGCAAGGTAGACTGGTCAGAATCATTAGGCTATACATCCAGGATTTTTTTTGGCATACTGCAGCGTACTACATACTACTCTTTGACCAAATCAGTACACACTGCTGTTTCCAAAACTGTGTATGGGTTGTCTGTCACTTTGTGTCCGCCAGGGGCGCAATAGTAGCAGCCAACAGTGGATCACATAATCCAGTGGATTTACATCATTTGCATCTGAGTGACTAAAAATGAAACTTTTTATTTTAACTTTATTTATAAAACGCAAGGAAAGACAGGGACAACGTAAACCACTATTAGAAATAAAACATCAAACATCAGTGGTGGAAATGAAAATATGTCTATCAAAAATACGACATGAAACAATAGTGTCAAATCAAAAATTGGAAAAGCATAAACATACAAAAAAAACCCGAATAAATAAATAATAAGTATAAATTCAAAAGTAAAAGGAAGCAGAAAGGGAGCACAAAGGAGCAAGGTGTTACATATAATAAAAGCAAAAATGAAAAATTCTTGAGCCAAAACAAATATGAGAAGACACACATCCTGTATTTGTTCTCACAAAAGTGGAGGCTGAAGAGGAAGAGTCATAAATTATAAAACACTCTTCAAACATGAAAGCATTACATAAAACCACAAATTAGAACATTTTGAACAGGTTGATTCACCTGTAGAGAAAGATCCTCCTTCACTGCTGTTAAGAGGCCTGAATGAGGAAAATCTGCTCCAGACCAAACAAAAGCATGTTCAGATCAGTGTCTGCATACTTTTGGCCATCATGTAATAAAAGCCTTTAGGTCATTACATCACTATGCAAATTTTGGGACACATTTAATCTGAGAAATCCAACTCACTATAAATGCCAGGAGGTAATTAGTTTCACTCCAAAATAAATTCAAACCTCTGCACCTCCTGTGAAGCTCCCTCTGGTTATTTTGGGCCATATTTGGTTTAAACTGAAATGTATTTCCAAAAATTTACTAATATAATGCTAACAAAATATTAAAAAGAAACAGATTAATGCTGCAGTGTACACACGGCAGATTGTAAAAGCAGTTTTTTGTGATTTTTTTTTTTTTTTTTTTTAAAGCTTCATCTTTTATAGAGATCTTTGTGGCTCTTAATCTAATCAAACACTGCCCTCCTATGGTTTAATTGGGTAATCTACATTTTAATGCTCACAGCACCACCAAACCCTCGCCAGTAATTGAATATCTACGTGCTTTCGGGCTCAGTGAGTGACATTGATGAAGCACAGAGGGTGAGAGTTCGTCCTTACAACAGTGTTACAGTTAGAGAACAACAGCGAGCGTGGAGGTAATGATCGCACTGCCAGCTCAGCTGAAGAGAGAAACAGATCTGAGAGGAGGGAGCAGAGAGAAACAGAACAAAGACGCTGATCTGCTGTTCTGATCTCCACGTGTTTGCTGCTCTGTTTATCTCATGAGACTGATCTACATCCGGAGCAGGATGGAGAAAAATCAGAGGAAGACGAAAATGTAGAATTGACAGATTGAGGAAAACAAGCAAAGAAACAGAAGAGATGAAGGAGGACAAAAAGTTTGGGAAATAAACAGGCGGCAGGACGATGGAGAGCGATTAATACGATGTTTCTAAACTTCTTCCCTCATTACAGTGTGTGAAGCCAGAGGCTAGAGAGGTACACACTGAATTATTGATCACTGTCGCCCTGCATGGACACACACACACACACACAAGCACGCTACAACATCAAGACAGTGTGTTTTCTGCAGGAGTGTGTTTGTGTATTTGCAGGCTGCAGGATTGTGTGTGTATCTTAGTGAGTGTGTGTGTGTGTGTGTGGTGATGGTGGAAGCATATTTGTTTACAGATGTAGCAGTGATGGTGTTAAGATGATGAAGATGATGATGACACAAAGAACATTTTCAGATGATACAAACAGCACAAAAATGCACCTTTTCACATAAATTTCAATTACATTTTTAGAGCTTAATGTTCACAACATTAATAAAGTAATGACACAGCGTTTTTCAAATAAGGCTCAGAATTATTTGTTTATTGCTAGCTTAATAATCTGCCATGTCTCTTTTTCTTTTTTTCCTTAGCATCTTTTCCAGTTTTTGCCTGTGTGAACCTCAATATTTCAGGGTTTTTGTTGAGATATTTCATTTTTTTAAAGACTTAACCATTGGCACTGTGCAACTAAAGGTCTTTGACTTCTGAATAAGCAAAAGATATTACAGGATTCAGAGCAGCTTCAACAGTATGAGTTAGTATGAATTCTAGGATGCTACTGTATGCAAATAAACGCAAGTATAAAAGTTCAGAGTAAGTGTACAACAACACGTCCCAATCAGCTGTTTTAATGTTTCATTCATTGACTTTTCTGTCACATTAACTGACCTTTTTTCAGGTTTCTCAGGATGCACGAAACCCTTATCCTCCTTTGTCTGCAGCAGCAGGAGTTTGAGCTCTTGACTCTATATGCTCTAAATACTCCGCTATATGTGTGTGTTTATAGGCGCCTAAGCATGTGTGAAAGCTCCTCATATATATTTCAGGCTGCTTCTCCCTGCAGATGAACTCCTCGCTGCTCTCTGATAGAGATGTCAGACACATCAAACAGCTCCCCCACTGCAAGATCAGAGAGGAAGGAGACAGGGAGGGAGGTTAAAAATGAATGGAGGAATGAACAGAAGCCAGAAAGACAGAGAGGTAAGATGAGGAGGAAGAGGAAGAGGAGAAGGAGAAGGAGAAGGAGACATAAGTTCAAATCAATGAAGGGTGGAGGAGGTGGAGGCTACAAGTCGAGTGTGAGTTCTACAGCCTCAACCAGCAAAGTGGGAGTCCAAAAACACACAGAGAGATATAGAGAATGATAAAGTGGCCTCAGAAAAGCAGAATGAGATGTTTGAAGTTCAGAAAAATGAATGAAAAGACAAACACAAAGTGCTGCAGCAGCGGCCCCTGCAGGTCAAACTCTGAACTGAAGGTGTGTGTGAAGGTGAGTTAAAGGCTGTGTTTAATCTGGCAGCTAAATGTGACGTGATTCTGATTTTCCACATCATGGTTTTGCTGTTTGTTGGTGAAATTAGACAAACGCAGATGTTTTAGAAATGTGGGAATCAAAATTAAAAGAACAAGGTTTAAAAGTGGAGTAACAATCTGCAGCCACAGGTACATACAACACGATGCAGTCTAAATCACACAAGCTGGAATATTTGTCTCAGTTTAGAGTTCTCAGCTCTGTTATGGTTTTTTTTTTTTTTTGTTTATTATGGAGTCATCATTTCTTTTCCTCTTCCATTATGTTCGCATTTTATGAGACACCAGCCAATAATAATTTGGAGGAAGATGTTCAATCCAAAAAATAGATCACGTGAAACAGAACATTTCCATCCAGTTTCACATCAGATCCTGCAGCAGGCACACTTTTCACTGGAGGATACGGCATGCCTGCATGTCTTAAGGAGTAGGGGGGCGATAAGGACAAGAGTGACGAATGCATGTAAAGAGCCCCAAACTCCACAAACGTGAATTAAGTGGTCTTCAGTAACTTGTGTCAAATAAATAGCATAACACACTAACATACCCAATTAACTTTTTTTAACCCAAACAAAACCAAACCAAACAAAACTATGACTTTCACCTAAAATACTCATTAGCAGCTTTATTTCAAAAAATTGACTAGACTTTGCATATTTACCATTAAAAACTTGACCATAGAAGGAGATCACGTACTGTTAACGCAAAGGCAAATCAAAATGTGGAACAGTGAGCTGGCAGGTTTATGACTCTGACCTGATACCAGATACACATGGCTTTATTTATCCCTAAAGGGCCATTCAGTTTCTATGTGGTCCACTGACCACATACACACATTCATACCACACGGTCATCAGTGGCAGAGGAGACACAACAAATGGCATATAGGAAACTCAGCAGGCACTATTCCCACTGTAACGGGCCAAATAGTACCAGCAAATAATGCTATGCCCGCAGAAACACGCAAGGGCAAAACAGAAAGCAGAGAAACATACTACAAGTGCAAAAGTAAAAATACACTAAATAAATACGACAAATTCAAAGACAGGTAAGAAAAATAAATAGAATGAAAGTGTCTGAGTTTATTGTACTTAGATTACAGATTAGATTACATTCCACAAATGTACTAAAAGGTGGAGTCGGTGGGATTTTACAAAAAATAAAACACAGACATATGTATACAAAAGTAATCCAGCTCAATCATCACTTCTGGGCCTCTGTACATTTGGTGGTGGTGACTGTGTATGAAGACACACCGCCCTCTGCCTGGATTTTGATGTTTTGTACTCAGCAAATGGCAGCGTGAAAGTAAGGCTGAGAGCGCCGTGGACCGCCGCGACCGGATGCTGCTCAGACCAGAGAAAGTTACAAATGTGGACATAGTGCGAAAAAAAGGAATATAGCCCTAGTGAGGTGAAATGGCAAGAGGATAAAAATTGTTTGAGTGAGACTGGATCTCAGTTTGGCTTTTAGCTGCTTTCAAGCACTGAAGGAGAGGCTGGGAAAAGTGAAGAAAAAACTGCTTTGTGTTGGACAGGTAGGTGCTTAACACCAGCGGTTAGCCTCTTAGCTCGCTCAATTATCAACTTCTCCATTAAATAAATGTAGCATTCCTACGTAACTTGCTGTGTAATGTTAAGTAAGCAGTAAAACAGTACACATAGTTCATGCTAACGTTATGATACTCCTGGTGCATTAGGGTTAGGGTTCCTGGGAGGAGGGGCCCAACGTGAATGTTGTGTTTACAAACAGCAAAGAACGAATGTCACTGACCCTACCTTTAAAGGCAGAGTCACTAGCATTTTCCTAAAATCAAAATATAGAGGGGGTGGGTGTGTTTCCAGACAATGACAGAGCACAGGTGAGGTAGGCAGTGGATAAAACATAGTGACTGGACGCATTTCAAACCAGAGAAAACAGCAGAGTGGACGTAGCAATGAAGAGAAGGAAATATATCCCTAGTGAGGTGAAACATCAAGCGGATAAAGCTCGTTCCAGAACGAGAGTGAATCTCGGTTTGGCTTACAAGCACTGAAGGAGAGGCTGGGGATGAGGAGCGACACAGAGTTACTTTCTGTTGGACAGGTAGGTGCCAAACACCAACAGTTAGCTTGTGCTAGCTTGGTTACTTATTGACTTCTCCATTAAAACAAATATAATATTCCTACATAGCTTGCGGTGTATGTACAAGCAGTATGAGTACACGCTATGATACTTCCGCTGCCGTTGAGCTCAGGAGGAGGGGCCTAATTTGTGTTCACAAGCTGCAATGAACAAATGCTGCAGACTCCACCTTCACTGAAAAGTCTTCCTCCAAACTAGCGAGACTGCTCCGCGTTGAGCAGCTTGATGGCAGAGGGGACGATGGCTTGGAGTAACGGTTTGTCCTCCTGAGAGGCGGCAGATGGCGCCGTACAGACAGCATTCATGTAAACTCACTCGATAGAATGTGGTCACGTCCAGGTTGGAGGTTTCATGTGTGATTTGAGGCCTTATGTACATTCATGACATGTAAAGTACTGTTACAATAAACCACAAGCAAATTTTCTCTAATTTGTGAGATTTTACAGGTCACTGAAAAGTCTGAAGCACATGTGGTCACGTGTGATGTTTCTCATGTAATCTGTTTTTTCAGATAAGTTAACAAGATTTATCAAATGTTTTTTTTGTTTGTCTTTTTTTTAACAAATGTGAAGAAATAATGAACATATTTATCAAATCTGAGAGGAGTCGTGTTCCTACACAGCAGCAGCTGGCCACAGCAGTGAAAACGCAGCCAGGAGAGCAGGAAACAGATCTCTACTCAGTACAGGTATGCAGGTGTGTGTGTGTGTGTGTGTGTGTGAGTGTGTAGCATGTGCCTCTCTCTCCCCGGGCGACGCGCGGTCGTGCTGCGAGGACGAGATCTTTTATCTTGGCTGACGTCCCAATCAATCAGCCAGACACTGATGGAGACCCAGGGTGCCCATACACATACACACACACACAAACACACACACACACACATTTAGAGCTCTTAACCCTTTCCTATCAGTCCTTGTTGAACAGCAGC
>JAPQLA010000020.1:28839525-28858725 GCA_029822935.1 Naso vlamingii
ACACACACACACACACACACACACACACACAAACCTGTTCCAGCACTCACACCTCATGTTTTTGATATTTTAACAGTCATCACAAGAGGTCACAAGTAGCTCAATGAATTATTCATGGAGACTCAGCTGTAAGCGAACACAAAACACAACTGAAGTTAGCGACTTTAGCTGCAGACGGTGAACTACGTGCATATTTCCTTCAAAAATACGAATCAATAAAAATGTCAGCTGTACAAATATCACATCAAGTACTGCGCTTAAAATTTTACGGAGACAAAAACAGCTAATATGACAAATAATTATAAATAAATGCAGACAAAGTGCAACTTTAAAATTGTAAAACATATCCTATAAATCTTCACAACTTCACTCTTTATTTTCACATATTAATTCATTTGGCTTTTCCCACAGTGAAGTAACTAGTTAATTGTGAAAAATACATTTAGCACATTATGTACATGTGATCCATAGAAATTACTTTCAGCTTTCTGAATATCTATATTTTAAAAGAATAAATTTGTCCTTTCCAGTAGAATCAAATGTGGTTTATCTCATTTTATGTCTTTAAAACACAAATAGACTGTCACAATAAGAGTAACAGATAAATTCTTGCACAGGAGAGACTTGGCCTTCTTTACAATGAAAATAAGGTGTATCAGTATCGATATCGGCTAAAATAAGTTTGGAAGTATTGGCAAAAATCTAATAGCAAGCATCCCTAAGACCTTTTTTTCAGGACTTTGGGGCTTCATAGAACACGAACACTGCAGTTTAATCTTATTTCATTTCAGGAGGTTTCAGAAATTTTGATTGTTTCCAAGAGAGCCAAATGAGACAAATGTTCTATTATAAGAAACAAAAACAAACAAACAAAAAATCTTATTAGAAAAGAGACGAGGGAAAATATAAAGAAACATGTAATTATCTCAGATTTAGTTTAGTATAGTTCAGTAGGATCCTCATTAGCACAGCTGTTGCTGCAGCTGTTCTCCCTCCGGTCCAACCTTCACACAGTTAAAACATTATACACGACATGAAACAGGTAGAACAGATAAGATGATGCCTGCTCTCATTTACAAGGAAAAAGAAAACCTTAGAGGTTTTTGTGCAACCAGTCTATGAATGACCTGTCAAATCAACCTTCACCACATGGTGTCACTGCTGTCCAGGTGTCTGCAGTGCAGTCGCAGCTCTGAGGTCAGCACACGGACAGAGAAGGATTTCCAATTTAAATCAACATTAATGCTCTTTTTGGCTGCTGAGTGGCTGCCATACAACGTTTAACAATGTTACCATGGAAATAGCCCAAAGCTTTAGTATGACGAGAGGTTACCATGGAAACATCATCATTTCAATTAAGATGTGAGAGGATTTATTTTTACATTTTATGAAAATTTTGCATGAGCTTAAATAAAACCTTCCTGTCTTAGATTTGAAGTTACACACACACCTGAAAACACGTCTGTCTGTCACAGATTCATGAACGAAGGCTCAAACACACACACACACACACTCTTCCCTCTCAGTAATTACTATCTGTGCTGAAGCCCAGGCAGATAAGAGGTTTATTAATCCTGGTTTGAGTGACAGCCTCACAGTGATCATCTGCCTCCTCATCAGCTCACACGCTATCATCAGCTGCAGCTCGGCTCTCAAGGCTCCAAGCCACTGAGCCATTCTGAAAAATGTAATAAATAACTAAGCAAATAAAAAGCAGCTGTAAAAACATCCATTCTCGCCTCAATTTCCCCTCTCCCTGTCTGATTATAGTGTTTTATTTCAATTTCATTTCCCACAAAATGCCATTAACTGTACAGTAAAACGTGTCTGTAACCTGCTCCTTGTGATGTCAAAACCACTTGTCGACTGATGAGGGCTACCTTGCTGTCTGCTTTGTCTGTTCTTGATCATTTAAAACCGTTTAACACTGGTGCCAGTATGACACCAGAGGATCAGCACCATTACCAGTAAGATGACCCTTTAGCCTGAAGGCACTGACATCGTATAAGCAGGGCTGCAACCATCTGGAGAGAAAATGCAAAAGAAGCTGCAGATTCTGCTCCTGTTCGTCCAGGATGTTTTCTAACTCCAGGCTTTTAACTGATTAATT
This sequence comes from Naso vlamingii, assembly GCA_029822935.1. Taxonomy (NCBI): domain Eukaryota; kingdom Metazoa; phylum Chordata; class Actinopteri; order Acanthuriformes; family Acanthuridae; genus Naso; species Naso vlamingii. The sequence continues at coordinate 28,841,636 of JAPQLA010000020.1, forward strand.
TTTTTTTCATCCTCCTCTCCCTGGAAGATGCACTGATTTTGTTTTTCATGTGTGACCCTTTAAACACACCTGTGCACCTGTGTGTGTGTGTCTCACCTGCGTGCAGGAACAAAGGAGAAGTGTGCAGCTGTGTTGGGGGAGAAGTTGCGAGGGCTGTCCAGTGGGCTGGTACCTGACAGACAGAGAAGAGGGAAGAAAAAGAATAAACAGCAAACATAACAAACAGAAAAGTTGCTGAAAAAGATTTTTTTTTAACTTCAGTAACTGATGAGGTAATTACTGACATAACAGTACAGCTTCATGTCAGAGGAGCTATGAATGTGATTTTACAGTGAGGAACAAATATTTGCAGAGCTGTCATCTTCTCCAGCTTCGGGACTCACAAAAAGAATTAAACTAAACTGTGATGTAAGCTGCTTCATGCTCAGGCTCTGTGAAAGCAAAGCTGACAAACTACAGGACAAATGAGACAGAACAAAAATCCTCTGCCCAAAAGCAGAGTGCATGCGTGAAGTGCTCTTTTTTCTCCCTCTATTTTTCCTCTGGCCCTCAACAAGACAAGAGCAGGATAAGAACAAGGGTTTAGAGAGGGAAGAGAAGACGCTCTGAAATGATGTGGATGAATTAAATTGTAAGAGACAACAATAAGGGAAATGGGCTGTTGTAAAGGACAGAGAGAGATGGACACAGAGACAGTTTGATGGAGTGTCTCATTAGGTGAATGGTAGCTGAGAAGAAGGTGGAAGGAGGAGAGATAAGAGGGCTGACTAGTCCATCCCTTCCATCCACAGAGAGAAGTGCGTTCAGATAAAAGAGGAGAAACTTTACACAAAGAACAAATCACAGCAAGAACTATTTCAGTCTTCAAAGGACTCATGAAAGAGAAAAGAGACAAAATGGAAGAAAAGAAGAGAGATTGTTCCAGAGGAGAAAAGATGACCAAAACCCTGAGTTATGTCTCATGTTAAAGAAATGAATATTTACAGTATTAACACAGTTTGATGTTACAAGTGTAAAAAACACAGGCCTGACTAACTGCAGTCCCTGTCTGCTCACCTCTCACACAGCTGCTGGTGTCGCTTCATCAACAAAAAGTAAAGTGGTAACTGTGTTTGGGATCAGCACACCCATTTAAAGATGCTGCAAGTTCATCTCTGTGACTTGTTAAACAGTGAAAGACCAGGCGGTGAAGAAGAAGAGTAGAAGCTGTTTCACTCCAAGAGCAGATTTATAAATAAAACACGATTTCATAAGTTAAAATGGCTGCCTCCACACCAAGGCAGAACTTTCCTGCAGCAAGAAAAAAATCCAGAACCACTTTGTCGTGTGCAAAACAACACGCTTGACCAATGACATTGTTCGTTTTGTTTGCTGTCTCATGTTCCAAACACCACTGCTGTGTTTTCTAGGGATGCACGATACGGTTTTGGTTTTTTTTTGTTTTTTTGCCAATATCCGATATGCCCATATTTTACAACTCACTGGGCCGATAATCGATACAGATTCCGATATAAATGTATATTTTTGTTGTGACACCTCATTGCAGAGATCGAGTCTTTTCTGTAGTGAATTTATCTACAGCATACTCTTACTGTGTTGACCCGCTGGCAAATGCAGGAATAAAATACAAAGCTTAAAATTATGTGATATTCATTCCTTGGCAAAAGAAGAAAAAGACCTGAGGTTATGTTACGTAACTTGGTTTATGACACGTTTACATATGTAAACATATGTAAACATGTCATATTTATTTATTACACTTCCTTTTAAACATGTCAGATACATCCTTCTTCAAACTGGATGATGTGCTCCCTGAGACACAAAACCCACAACAAGGGCAAATTTGACCTGTTTCACAAGTGACAAAGTCAGTAAACAAAACGTCTGTCCACAGGGAACATGGGAAACATGGCGTTGACTCGGGCGTTGAATCAAGGAAACAGCAGCCCGTTGTTTTATCGATCATTATATCAGCAGATATCTTCGTGGTGGCCAATAATTTTAAAGCCAATATTGACCGATGCTGATAATGTCCCAATAATGTCGTACATCCCTCATGTGCTCTGATCGTAATCACCCAAATCAACATGTTTTAGAACGTGTGTAATCTTATACTGAAACATGTCCAGCTGGCTAGATTATGATGAAGTTTTTGAAGTTTTGGAGCAGCCATCCACAACAGCTGAGGATTTATTTCAACACATAAAATTCCAACATTCATCTGAGGGCATAAGGACAGTTGAGAACTTTCTGTCTGTGCTCTGCTGCACAATTACACACACACACACACCTCTTCCAATGTGGATTTCATGCTTTGTTTCATTTCAGTGAGCTGCTAAAAATCACCTTTGGGTCAGAGGTGATCAATGAAACTTAATCACACCTGTGGGTGCGATGTTCCTTAAAAACACTGCAGAGCTGTTACTTGGCAGTAAAGACAGATGCATCCGTTACTACTGATTTATTAAAGCAACCTCCCACACAAAAACAGGCCGACGTGAACTCAGTGTCACACTTTATAATCAAGTGAAAATGAAACAGTAATTCACTGTGAGGCTCAGGCTCCACAAACACCGTGGTGTGTGTTTCAAAGAGGTTCACCGCAGACAGGAAATTCATTAACTGAAGAGACAACATCTGCAGCACAAACTGAATGATCTGCTGTGGAGGTGACACCCACAAAACAGATGATGCTCCTCTAAATGATGCTGAGATTATTTAATAAGCATACCGACACATCATCCATACATACACATGCAGCGTACCAGCATTCAAGGCCAGTCTGTGCAGGGAACCACGGCACTCTGAGTGCCAGTGTGTAACTAATAATTCAGTGGAGGGAGACGGTGAGGGTGAAGGGGTGAACACACACACACACGCACACACACACAGACACACAAACATAGATAGATGGAGGAGGACAGGACGAGAGATTAAGTGGTCGGACATTTCCACATCAATTATGCATTTTCTTCAGCAGCACGTCTGGACAGAGCAGAAACTCAAATATTAATATGAGCATTTGCTTTCTGTCAGATGGGAGTCTGTGTGTCAGTCTGTTGCTGAAGTGCATAAACATGCACGCACACACTCCAGTGAACATGTGTGTTATTAGTCAAATGGAAGCTTGTTAGTGTCCATCGCTCTGTGTGAAATATCTCCTGAAAGATCTCGTGTGTCGCTGAAGCTGCATTTAAGAGACACGGAGGTCTCGTCGGGGCTGTTAGCAGGTTCAGTCACTGCACTGCCGCACTGCATGGCTCCAACTGTGCACGCAGGCGTGTGCGTGTGTGTGTGTGTGTGTGTGTGAGGACTATTAGTCAATGTAAGGCTTATTCACAGTCAAGAGAGTCCATTTCTCTTGGCACAGAACAAAATGTGTGTGTGTGTGTGTGTGTGTGTGTGTGTGTGTGTGCGTGTGTGCGTGTGTGTGAAGGACAGTTAAGGCCTCTCAGATGTATTTGCATAATAATGTGTCTGTGCTTCCACGTGTGTGACATGAGCTCAATGTGAGCGACGCCTTTGGGATTCAGCAGACTGCCAACAGCTTTGAGCAAAAGCACAAATATCTTCTGGTTCCAGCTTCTCAAATGTCAAATGTTTTTGCTAATAAATTAACTAAACAAAGTCACGGAAAGATTAATCATATTAAATTAGTTTGTCGTCACAGTCCTACTCAATTTCAAGAGCGCAGATGAAAATGTTTCCTTTATGCTTTTTACTTAAACAGTAAGAAGTCTGACAAGGAGTAACTTTAGCCTTACGCCACGCTTCTCTTTCCTGCTTCAGGTTGTGTTGTCGACAAAATAAAAGTGAAAATCTTATAATTAATTAGAGGATGCACACAAGTTTAACCAAAGTCTAAGGTTATAACATATGTTGTTACTTATTGTATTGCAGAAAAAAACTGTGTGCTCTTCACTGATAGTTTGTGTGGTTATTTGTTCATAAAGTCTTTTTGTAAGGGCCCAATGGACATATAATCAGTTTGGCGATATCAGCCTATCACAAAAGATACATCAGTACGGGCGTAAGGGATGTGCATTTTGCCTTTTTTCTGTACACGATTAAACGCATAATATTTACCTTGTTTAAACGTTTAATCGTCCACGACGTCATATCAATAAACAGAGTTGCATTGAATGTGTGCATCTGCGGCCTTCACATGACAAGAATTTTGTGCTTCGGCCACCGCCAGGTAGGGCACAGAGAGCATGCATAGCGAAGGCTTGGAGCCAGTCACTGTTGCTAGGCAACAGCCACGCTGGTTGTCACTTCCGGAAGTAGAACAAAAGGGAGAAGAGGAAAGAAAAAAAGAGAGTTTGTTCGCTCTGTGTTTGAGTTTGTCTCCGAAGAGGGCCTTTTGCACTTACGAGTTTGTGTGCATGAGATGTTATTACGTCACTACCGTCTTTCTCTCCCTCCTCTGCATGTGTCGCTTCCAGATCGTCTCTGGTCACACACAGCTGATACTTCATTGGCTGGGCTTTGAAATGTCAGCGGCAAACTAGCAGCGGTCAGGGGGGAAATCTGTGCGCAACGCCAAGGGCAGCCATGTCGCTTAGTCAGGCGGAGTCGCTCTCCCCGTAGAAAAACAATGGGGCAGCCAGCGCAAGGCGGTTTTACTGCTGATCGTGTGTCGAGGCCTCAACATGCTGCAGTAATAAATACATAAATAAATGAAATGTGCATGTTTAAACGTCCCCTAATTAGTCCTAAACGGGTAGTGATTGACGCTGCGGTTAAACAGAAAACCATTTTAACTGAACAACCCAACGGCGTATATGTTCGGTATGCACGATATTGGATTTTTCTCAATATCCGATATGCTGATATTTTACAACTTATCTGACCTATTATTGATACTGATATATATATGTCTATTTTATCCCACGCCTGGTTGCAGAGATCATCGAGTCTCTATTGTAGTGGAATTTACATACAGTTTTATTCTGCATACTCTTACTGTGTTGACCCACCGGCAAATGCAGGCATAAAATACAAAGCTAAAAATTATGTAATATTCATTCCTTGTGCAAAGGAAGAAAAATATGTGAACTTACATTATGTAAAAAATGACATATTTATTTATGGCAATTGCTTTTAAACAAAAAAGTAAGATACATCCTACTTAAAACTGGATGATGCTCTCCCTGGGACAATCATAACGATATTTAACAATATATCAATATAACAATATAGGGACAATATAACAATATGCTCCACAGGGAACATGTGAAACATGGCGTCGACGTGGGTGTTTAATCAAGGAACAGCATCCTGTTATTTTATTGGCGGATATTGGCCAGCACGCCAATACCTGATCATTAAAAGCCAGTATCGGCCGATACCGATAACGTCTAGATAATATCATGCCTCCCTAGTATATGTTCTCCAATATGTGCCAATATTAAAACTGTTTTTAAGACTGGAAAAAAATGCTTGGAGTGATTTAAAGTAGTGTTATTACATAGTTTGTCCAGCAGATGGCCATCTGTTATTTAATAAGTAAGTGAATGTTTACTGTTCAGTGCACTGATGTTTGGAATAAAGTTTGTTAAAGCATGAGATATCCTCCCTCCATTACATGTCTATGTCACAGGTATTTGAAAAGCACATTTAGCTGATATTATACATATAATGTCAGCAGACATTTTGGATTTAAAAACTTTCTTGTTTCTATTGTTTTCCTTTTTTTTTTTTTAAGATTTTTTTTGGGGGGCTTTTGTGCCTTTTATGCACAGGACGGCTGAAGAGTGGACAGGAAACAGGGGAGAGAGAGGGGGAATGACATGCAGCTAAGGGCCACAGGTGGAATCGAACCTGGGTCAGCTGCGGCGAGGACAAAGCCTCTGTATGTGGGGCGCCTGCTCTACCGACTGAGCTTCCGGGCGCCCTGTTCTTGTTTCTATTGTTTGTGTAGACATCAGTCCCAAAAATCCCATATTGATCAGGCTCTGCTTTTTGTCCCACTGATCACTGCTGTCACATAAAACCAGCAGCCAAACACAAGCAGAAGTCACTCATTGCAGCAATGAACTGAAGCTAAAAACACCAAAATATATCATTTCTACCACACACACACCACAGTCATGTGACCTTCAGCATGTTGATAGTCTTTGTTCAGTCACAAAAAAATCAAACCACTTTTCAGATCTATGTGAATAATAATTTCTACCTCTTGTCTGTAGATTGTATTTAGAAACTGAGCAATGAGGCGATCCGTGAGATGTGAATTACACCTCAGAGTACCTGGTGGGCGGTCTCATTACATCAGGTACAGAAGCTGCTTTGCTGTCACATTTTTAGACGTTTTTTTTGTGCTGCAAACTGCAGTGACAGTGACCTACTTTAGCAAAGACCAAAAAACAAACGAGTGCATGAGATACATGCAAATGTAATATCTGCTTTGTGCCTCTTCAGTCGCGCTCTCGTACTGCGTCTCCGGGGAGAATGTGGTCGGGATAACAAAATACAGCTCTAATTGGGGAGGGGGCGGAAAGAAAGAAAAAAAGAAAACAGTGTACTCCTCAGGAGTGTGTGACAGGAAACTGAATCAGAAAAAAGGCCGGGATCCCTGCTGTCTTCTTTCCTGTCCTTCATTACAATTACAAAGATGAGCTGCAAATTGTTTGACAGAATCCATGTAAAGTCAGAGTGCACAGAGATGCCAATAATCCGCTGGCCTTTGCCAAATAACAGCTCGATGTCGGCTGAGAGGAGAGAGAGAAGTTCAAGGAAGGAGGAGAGAAAAAAAGACAGATGTAAATGCTGAAAAGGAGAAAAGGGTACAGAAGTGAAAAAGGAAGATAATTTAAGTAGGGGTTAGGAGATGTCAAGAAGGAGAAAAAACTGTAGATACGAGGATTTGGGATGAGAGAGGAAAGAAAGAATTTATGCCTGTTTTAAACATTTAATAAAAGTCATTTTGGAGAGGATTGGTCCTCATCAGCCCCTCAGGATATTAGACTTTGAGGAATCTGCATTTGATTAGCAGTAAATGGCTGCATGATTGAAACCCTGATGAAATTCATGATGAGGGCCGGAGTGGGATATTGAGAGAGAAAGAAGGAAAAAAAGCAATCATCTATGGATAAAGATGGTCTCAGGGAATGAAGGGAAAGGTTCAATGGCCTCTAGAGGAGCATATTAATCAGAAAAGTAGCCTCGGCTCACACTAGATAAAGGTTGCTGTTAATAAGTAAGTCCTGTGGAGGGAACATCAAACTTAGCATGAGGCTGAAACTCTATTAAAGCTTCTTTAAAAACATTTAATCATCAGTAGAAGGATCCTGGAATCAGTGTTTCTGTGTGCAGATGCTTCTGAAGCAACAGGAGACAAAATGAAAAACAGCAACATTAATTAGATGATGCTTAATTAGCTGTATTTATTTCCTCGGCAGGATCTGCGACACACAAAGACTGTGAGGTTCACCGCAAGACTGATGGTGGTGGTGTTACCATGGTAACACAGCTGCCACAGCAGTCTGGTGGCGGGAAGGAGAGAAAGTGGAAGAGATGGAAGGATGGAGCAGGAGAAGGGCAGAGAGCTGTGGATGCCGCGCAGAACTGTGACCCCAAACAGACGACCACCCGACCACCTGATCACCTGATGTCCTCACTGTCATACACTCACTCTTCCCTTTCAGTCGATTCACTCGGTACAACACATATAGTAATGTCATATCACGCCCTTGCGTGGCTGACTGAAGACACCTCTATTCACGCCTTAAAGGCAAATGACCTGTGGGGAGACGTATGTTTGGCCCCGCCCACACATATAAACATCCGTCACCACAGTCATTTCTCAGTTGTTACGCTCTTCACCTTGCTGAGAACACCTCCAGGAGTCAGGCTAATTAGCTGCTGCAAATTAGCTCTGTCTTCGTTTTCGGTAAGCGTTAATAGGCTGCTGCCTACTTGAAATTGGCTTAACTGCCCCAGTTGGAGTTAGCTGCCGATACCTTTCGGTGAGTGTAGCTGCCTGCGGTGCGCTTGTTTCGAGTTTACTTCCTTCAAAAGCTTTGTGTTTCGGGATGAGCTCCCAACCTAAACACGGTAAGAAGCAGTCTACTGTTCGCCCCTGTCCTCAGGGGTGCGGCTTCTCCTTGCTTGATAGGGACCAGCACAAAGCGTGTCCCGTCTGTCTGGGAATTGTCCACGCCAGGAGAGTGTTGACAGGGCCTGAAGCCTGTGCATTTTGTCACCAGCTTCGGCGCTCGACCCTGGAGAGGTGAGTGACATTTGTGGAGAGAGTGCTGGGACAGGCTACTGTCACACGGCATGACCCACTGCTTTCTGAGTCAAGGGACCCAGCTTCGTCTGAGTCCGACGCCGAGGAGCTTCTGGCCGATGTCCCCGCTGGTACCTGGGCTGACCACATGGAGCTTGTTGATGGTTTAGTCAAACTTGAGCCAGAGCCCTCCGAGAGCGCTAGCCAGCTGCAGCTTGTGCTAGACGCTCGCCACAATGACGATGACGTGCTGGACATCGGCATGGAAATGCATGGCTTGTCAGAGGATGAACAGGACGTGTTATCGTCAGGTTTAGATGCAGCCGCTGCTGTGCCGGTTAGTCAGGACGATACATCCTTCTTTTTGCTGTGCCGACGTGCGGCGGAGAAACTGGAGGTTAAGTGGCCCTCGCCTCCTTGCCTGGCTCAGAAACCATCCCGGGTTCATGGGATTTTTCCTCCCCCCTGAACCAACGACGGTCAAGAACCACCTGCCCATGTTCCCGGATTTTGTCTCGCAGTTAACTTCAACATGTAACAAACCACTGTCTACCTGCGTCATGGTGCCCAGCTGTGGACAGTATTTGGACCTGGGTGGGGATTGACGAGGTTGGTTTGGTTAACCCCCCGCCCATGGAGCCATCCCTGGAGGCATATCTTGCCCCATCTCACAACCAGGGTGTGGGCAGCCCTACATCGCTGCCATCCAAACACTGCAGGTTCTTCGCTTCTCAGCAGGATAAGATTTACCAAGCACAGGCACGTACCGCTCGTGCACTGAGCTCTGTCACCATGCTTCAGACATACCAAGCCATGTGTCTAATGGAGCTCAGGTCACTGGTTCCCCCCGATGGTCCAATGGCGCACCTCCTTAACGAGGTCCAAGTTGCTACGGATTACATTCTTTGTGTGTCCTGCTGTGCGGCACTCTCCCTCGGCAGAGGGATGGCTTCTACTGTGGTGGCACAAAGACACCTGTGGCTCACCCTTTCTGACGTTTCAGAAAGGGACAGGGCTGTCTACTTGGATGAACCAGTGTCCGCTGAGGGCTTGTTTGGGCATCACTTGACACCATTCAGGCAAAGTTTGAGATGAGGAAGAAGCAGACAGAGGCTTTGCATAGCATCATTCCCAGACGCGACACAAGGCCCAGGCCGGCCTCAAGTGTTCGCAAGCCTGCAGTACCACCGCCTCCCTCAAGAGGGCTGCGCCGCCTGCGAGTTTGGGCCCACAGCCTACGAAACCGCAACCACCCACTAAAACCCCACGCCCGTCAGCTTGGAACAAGGGCCTACCGGCAGGCCTCCACCACAACTCAGCGTCCCGGAGGAGGAAGCCACATAACTCTTAACTTTGGGAGTGCAGGGGCCTCAGCAGATGGGAGACGCTGCTGGCCGTCATCTGTTGCCGCCCAAGAGACGTCTGCCATGTTCTGTTCAGGGGTTCAGTCCCAAAAGGCGTTGTTCTCCCTTAACACAGTCTCCCAAGCACTCACCCCCTGTACACACAAGTGCACTTTCATTTTCTGAGGTTGCAAGTGTTTCAGGTGCTTGTCACTTTGTCAGTGTCCCAATAAAGGTGCCCCGTGTTCACGATGTTGTAAACATTCAATTGATGAAACCAATAAAGGCTGCATTTTGTAAGCAAAACAATACAAGCCAGGTGAATCACTGCAGACAAATAATGTCGTTCCTCTCCGGCACGCCGGAGGACGACAGTCTGCCCCCCATGGTGCTGCAGGTCAGTCAGCTGGCAGTGCAACTTCCCCAGTGGTGCGCATGCGTAGTCTGCCCATGGGTGGAAAGAACTGTTGCCAGGGGTTACCGGCTACAGTTTCACATCCGACCACCATGGTTCCTCTCTGTAGTAAACACAGTGATTGGTAGCAAGGCTGCAGACGTGCTGCGGGAAGAAATACACACTCTGCTAAGCAAGAAAGCAATTCGAGTGGTTCCAGCTTCAGAAGCGAACAAAGGTTGGTACAGCTGTTATTTCGTTGTCCCAAAGAAAGAGGGTGGACTCTGTCCAATTCTGGACTTACGAGTGTTAAACAAATACCTACGGATTTACAAGTTCAAAATGCTAACACTCAGACAGCTACTAACCGCTGTCAGTCTGGGAGATTGGTTTGCAACAATCGATCTAACAGACGCTTACTTTCATGTAGCGATTCACCCGGATCACAGACAGTTTCTCAGGTTTGCTTTCAAGGGTACGGCATATGAATACCTCGTACTGCCATTTGGTCTGTTGCTTGCCCCATGCACCTTTACAAAATGTGTCGAGGTGGCGCTAGTTCCTCTCCAGGAGAAAGGGGTTCGCATCTTAGCCTATCTGGACGATTGGGCTCTGGTGGCAAACACCAGAGAGCAAGCAGAAGCACAGCTGTCACTAGTTCTGTCACACATTTAAGCACTAGGCTTTTCGGTGAATTTACGGAAAACGCATTAACTCCGAGCCAGCAGTTCTCCTTTCTCTGACTTGAAATATGCTCCGTTTCAGGCCGAGCACGTCTTTCAGAGCACAGAGTGGCTGCGTTTTGCCGCTGCCTTGCTCGATTTCAGTTGGGGCGCAGACTGTTTCGGACGGTTTTACAGCTGTTGGGCATGATGCCATCCATGATTGCTGATAAAGATGCGCGCTTTTCAACGCTGGACTCGGACTCACCGGCTGTGCGCACCACGGAAAAGCCCTGTCTAAGCAGCAGCTTTCCCGCTGGATTGTGGAGGCGATCTCCCTAGCTTATAGCAGCAGAGGTATCCCTTTACCCCAAGGGGTAAGAGCACATTCAACCAGGGGCATGGCAATGTCATGGGCCTTGTTTAAAGGGGTATCAGTCAGTGATATCTGTACTGCAGCTAGTTGATCCTGACCGCACATCATTTGGATGTGACAGCCCCTTCGGTGGCTCATTCTTTCCTTTCTGCTGGGTCTATGATGCACTAGCGTGCATGAGAGGTTGTCCCCAGCTCAAGAGCTGCTCTGCAGGGTGTGAATATATGTCCCATACTATATGTGTTGTACCGAGTGAATCGACTGAAAGGGAACGAAATGCTATGCATATAACTTCTGTTCCCTGAAGGAGAGGAACGAGGTACAACACCTGGTTGCTCCGCTTCACAGCTGGGCTCGGTGAAGAGAGGCTATCGAACTGAGAAATGACTGTGTTGATGGATGTTTATATGGGTGGGCGGGGCAACACATACATCTCCCCACAGGTCATTCGCCTTTAAGGTGTGAATAGAGGTGTCTTCAGTCAGCCACACAAGGGCGTGATATCCCATACTATATGTGCTGTACCTCGTTCCTCTCCTTTAGGGAACAGAAGTTATATGCGTAACATTTCCTTTCCATCTGTCAGGCTGGAACCTGTTCTCATCATAAAAACAAAGCACATTACACTTGACCTAAAACCAGACTGAAAATTATTATTTAATCTGAATGACTCTCTGTCAGTCAGGGACACAGATGTTAGTTTTTATCTGCCTGTGTGAGTCTCTTATTAGCTTCAAATATAGACGACTAGAGCTGTATGAAAACTGATTACCATTTACTTATTTCTGGAATTTGAACTTATACTGAATAAAGAGTAAAGATAGGAAATGAAAGAAAAATCTTTTCTTCGACTTGACCGTGCAGTGCTGTGGTAACTTGGTTTGTGCCATCCAACAATCAAGATGCTGCCTTTGCAGTGTTTATCATGAATACACACACTTTGGTATCAGGTCCACCCAGAACAATGTAGTCACAAAATGCATTTATGTATTGCTGTTCAGCTCAATAGAGTCACTATGAGCTCAGCTGCACATAAGCAGCACTGATTAAAGTCAACAGAGAGCAATGAGTTTTTTATCATCATAAATGTGACTCAGCTTTTTCCACAATTAAACCATTATTCAAACTCAATCACTTTTTAAAACTAAATGTGTGTTTTCACACCTGCAGTTTGGTTCATTTGGGCCGAATCAGTGGATGAATTGTGATTTATTTGCATTTTTCTTTGGTGCAGTTTGGTTTCGCACGGGCAAAATGTCAAGCTAACCAAAATGTATCAACTCAAGACATGTGGGAGCTGTCATTCTGTTCGTTGGTCAGAAATCACGTCAAATCCCCTCTCCTTCAGCTGTTAACTAAACATTTGAAAGCTCATGATTTGTATGTGTTTTTCAGTCTATTGGGTGCTATGGTCATCTGCCCAAATATCAGGAGGGCTACAAACTTCATCTTGTACTCCAGGTTGACCCTCCATTCATGTTTGTGTCTCAGCAAACTGTTGTTTGCTTACAAAGTTGTCCTCAGCCCAGCACAGCTGGCTACAGTAGCTGATTTAGTACAAAAATGTGCAGTATTTCCTGCAGTTGGGACGGATCAAGGCTGGTTGTTTTGATTCAAGCTGAGTTTGATTACTATGTTCACACAGACACAAACGCACCAAACCAAGGGGGAAAACGAACCAGAGTTTGATTCAACCAAACTAAACAAGACAGGCATGAAAACATCTTGTGTGTGTGTGTGTGTGTGTGTATGTGTGTCTGTGTGTATCTGGGTGTCTGCTGTGACCGACAGGTTGGTCAGTTCTATTATTTTCTAAACAGGTAATGAGACGTGCGCAATCATCTGTCAGGTGAATACAAAGACACACACACACACACACACACACACACACACACACACACACACACACACACGCACACAAAACACACCATTAAAGATGAGCTCTCTCTCTTTTACTCATAGTCTCTCTCTCTCTCTCTCTCTCAGATATAACTGCCAATATTTTACCATCGTTCTATCTTTCATATCCATCCTGCCATATTTCTCTCTTCCCATTCAGTCACTGTCTCAATCCATTTTTATTCCGTCCCACCAATCTATATTTCGACTCCATCGCTCGCGCCCCTTCATTCTCCGTCAATCAATATCACAATTATTCATCTCTTTTCCGTCTCTCTCTTTCTTTACATCTGCAGGGTGGAGGGAGGCGTGTGGGTTTTGGGGGGTTTGTGTGCTTGTCTTACATGCTGTCAAGTGTGTTCAACAAAAATTCTGTCAGCGCAAATTTCATCTGTCACCGCACACACACATACACACATATTATTAAATTTGTGTGTATATGTGTGAGTAAGAGAAGCCATGGCTGCGTTTCCTCCTAAATTCTAAGAATCATTCGTTACTCTACAAGGTCGAAAACAACAATTTTTTAAAATCAATTTGTTGATTATTTTGTGAAATTTAAACACAACATAAAACATTTCGTTCACCTGGATGTGACGTCTAAACAGCTTCTTTTGAAACACCAACAGTTTCAAACACAAAGAGATTTAGTTAACCATGAAAAAAGTGACAGAACTTCACATTTGACTGGAATAAACTCAGATGATGTTTTGCACTTTTGTTTTTTGTCAGGTCTGTGGACAAGCATCAGGGTCAGAGGTCATTCTCTCCTACAGATACAACACACACTCATTGTGCAAAAAAAAACAAAAAATAAAAAATAAAAATTCTACCAGTTTCAGTCATTTTTGAAAATTTGGACAATCTGGGGTCTGTGGGCAGCAGCCTGCAGTACATCTGCTGGTGCATTAATCCATGCCATCAAATATCTCACTGTGCTGTGCTCACTGTGCAGTCTGAGCTGTTAATTGAGCTTCGCTGGCGTGTGATTAAAAACAACAAGACTCCATGTAACACACCTCACCTGCTGTTACTCCACACACCTTTTAGGAGATGAGGAACTAATAAATATTACAGCAAAAAGAGGTGATGCAAAACCTACTTTAACTAAAAATGTTTTTGTTTTTGTTTTGTTTTTTTGTCAGCAGAAATTTGTTTATGTTGCAACCAATGAGGCCTAAGACGATGAGGTCAGCTGACTCATCTGTGCGTCCAACCCTTTGGTGCAGAGGAACACATCCTGACAGCTGCTGTAAAGAATGTAAATGTTCATGGTCCCCAGAAGAAGAGTCAGCTTTTAGTCTGGGGCTGCTTAATCAAAGCTGGGGTAGGCAGTTTATTTTTGGTGTCATCAGGCAAACATCCCATAATAACCTTTCAGCATTTTGTAATTCAGGTAGTCTGTAAAAACTCTAGACTTCTGCTCCTCTCCTCAGCTCTGTATTAAGAACATCAAAGAACTTTTCAGCCAATCGCTGATCATTTCAGAGAGCATGTGTTCACAATTGCTGCTCCACGCTATTTCTTAGTGACAGGTGATGTCGCTATGAACTGATTGGCTGTCGAATCAAGTGATGTGCCTTACGTTCTAAAACTGGCCTCTGGCGACTTGACAAGCTGAGCTGCAGGCGATGCCGTCAGCTGGTTTCAGTCAAGCTGAGACGGACCAGTTTACGCCGCTGCAACTTTCCCTGCAGCCGTTTGGTCTCATCGTGAATCTTTGGTGCAAACTGGACTTAAGAGAGTTGGGAGAGCGGGTGCCCTATGTACAGAGGCCGTGTCCTTGCTACAGCCTCCCCGGGTTTGATTCCACCCTGAGGCCCTTTGCTGCATGTTATCCGCTCTCTCTCCTCCCCATTTCCTCTCCAATCCTTCAGCTGTCCTACCGAGAATAACAGCATAAGAGCCTCCCCAAAAATATATATATCTTTAAAATGGACTTAAAAGAGAGAGAGTGAGAGAGTGACAACAAACAAAATAAAACGTGAGCCTGAGCAAAAACAGGGAGGAGAAGGTGCAGCGGAGTTGCTTCCTTAGAAGTCTCATGCTACAGCTAGCTTGATTTCCAGATGTTGTCGACCTCAGCTTTAAACCAGTTTGGTTAAACACAGTCAAAGTTGCTAAAAAACAGTTTTCAAACTGCTGATAAGGATGCTGCTGGTTTCAGGGTGATGTTTCTGCACCTTAAAAAAAGTTTTCAGTGTTCATACATATATTTGTGTACAGTGTGCTCAGTGTGTGTGTGTTACCTGTGTGTCCGTGCAGAGGTGAGTGTGGTCGTGGCAGAGTGGGGGAGGTGCTGGAAGTCACAATGAGGCTCTTCCTGTTGCTCGTCCGACAGCTGAGGACAAAAACCAAAGTCAGTGAATTCATCTAAATCCAAGTTTTGGCTTTAAATCAGTGAAGTTCACATAACATCTGTATTATCTGCACAACATCAATAACAGCTGGAACATTAGGGAGCTCTGCAATGAACCATAAACAGATGTCCAAATGCTGATTTGTGCATCTGGCTTGTCCGACGGTTTTTAAGCCTATGTTTGATATTTCTCCACTCTGAGCTGCAGGAGTCAGTCACACACACACATCAGGAAAACACACTTTCACCTCACACACACTCTCATGAATGACATTTGTACTGTTTCCAAAAATGGCCCAACGCCCCCTGCAGCTCTGTGTCGATAACAGCAGGTGTCCACTCTGGCCGTCAGACACATATGTGATCTCACACACACACACACACACACGCACGCACACACACATACACACGGGACAGTGGATGTGCGTGTGTGGAGCTCTCATACATGCACTGCTGCTAAACTCAGAGATGTTACAGAATCACTGAGGCGAGAGCTGCTCCACACACTCTGTCCTTCACGCCAGAGGACGGCGGTGACACACAACGACCGCAGGCACAACTGTGATCACGCAACACAGTCAAAAGTCCCAACTACTTATTGTAGTTCACCCTGAACAAGTCAATGACAAAAATAAACCAAAGCAACAACAAAAAAAACACCCACACGTTTGTTTCCATTTCATTTATGTAAATGTTCCAGTGCAATGATGCATTTTTGCCCCTTTCTTTGAGAAATGGTTAAATATGCGGCAGCCTATTTCACCAGAAAACAATGATAATACAGAGCACATGAGACACTCCATCAGTTTCTAATAGAACAATCTGAGCACTAAGTATGGCAGCCCTGACTGGACAATTACTGTAATTTGTCACTGATGGAGACAACAGCAGTAATTCTCTAAGTCCCTTTGAATTATGACATTTTAATAAAACAACACTCAGATTATTCTGTCAGCAGGAAAAATGTTCATTAATGAAACCATCAGCATTTTTTATATTCTGCCCAAGCATTGCTGTACGTCATTTTTAAATTATTATTATTATTATTCTTTTACACTGTTGGATGCAGCTTCACTTGAGCAAAATTTCGGCTTTAGAGTCAAGATGAAATAAAAAACACACGTTTAACCATTTTGTACCATATCCGTGGTCACAGTGTGCACCTATTTAACAATGTAGGCCAAAAAAAACTTTGTTTTGTTCCACCAAGGTATCATTTTTATTTATGTTAAACAAAATCTGCTGAATGATTACGTAGAGGCGAACTGACCAGTTTTCAGCCAATTACATCATGACATCAACCTGTCAATCATAATTCATATTTCAGGAGGCTCAGAGCTAAAAACATCAGAGACAGCGGGACAGATAGAGACAGACAGATTTGGAGTAATGTAGTAACATTAGCAGTACAATAGGTAGCTAGCTAGTTAGCGTCACTAGCAACAGGATGGCGAAGTACTGCAGTGTGTGTTTGTGTGTTCACCAATCAAATTCTCAAATTCGTCCCAATGTTACGTCTCGCCTCTACATCCAGTTTGAAGCAATTTCACTCTAAAATAAAAAACAACAGTTAGATACCAGGAAAACACCGCTCCAGGGCATCCTTAAGGTTGTTGATGCAACCACACACTCGTGTACATTTTTCCTATGTTTTGCTGCTTTTATTAGTTTAATTACAGGACACAATATTTTCTTTCAAGCTAAAATAATAAACAACATTAAATGTTTGGACAAGAAAAGGGTTTCTGTCAGAAATTTAAGCTTTTTGAAAACATCATTCCTTTTCATTTCCACTCCTGCTGATCTGTGGACTGAAATGACTGC
>JAPQLA010000020.1:28872293-28886349 GCA_029822935.1 Naso vlamingii
ACAATGAGCTGGATCAAAGATGGCTCTGACTGGGGTAAGGTCTCACTCTCACACACACACACACACACACACACACACACACACACACACACACACAGACACACACACAGTCTAACAAGAATATTTTACCTACACATTCATGTTTTTGGTGATGGAGACACCAGAGCAGCCAGAGGAAACACTTAACTTGACCCTGAAGGGGTCTTAAGGTTTTTTGAGACAGCGGAAGTAACTTTTACAACTAGTCACGCGTGCGTGACCTGCAAATTCACAGACGTTTTTCTTTTTTGTATTCATGTTGAAAATAATTAGGGAGAGAGTCCATCAGTGTAGACCTATGGCTGGGATCACACCGAGACATGTCACACTGGACACAGCCGCTCCAAAAACACCATCTAAACAGCAGCTCGAAGTGCCTGTGGAGCACTGTCCCGTTCAGGGCCCTTACTCCAGAATCATCGGTTATGAAGTTTTCGGAAGGGTTTTTTAACTTTTATTTTTATACTGGCAAACAGACTTACCTCTGGCTTTAATCCATAAAAAATATTCAAACAAATGACATATCAAGTGCAAAGTAACAACTGATGAAAAGAAAACTATTTTTAATGAATGCAGAAAGTCGAAAAATTTGCATTGCAGGTCGATTTAAGATACAGCAACTAAATTTTCTGCTTTGCGCTTTTTCAGTAAGAGGCTACAGCCCTCCTAGTCAAAAAGGTTAGTCTGGAGCTCTGCTTTGCCAGATTAAAAAACAACAACAACAAAAAAAGAGTATCGCACATCCAGCAACATGACTGTTGCGCATGCGCACACCACAATGACAGCGTTTAAAAGGTATATTGTGCAGCCATACAGCGTGGTCTAGACCTTCTCTATAAATAAAGTGTCTTGAGACAACTTTGACGTGATTTGGCACTATTTAAATAAAACTGACTTGACTTGACTCACAAGTGCTAGTAGATCATCAGACTCCACACAAAGAGGCCTTTGCTTCCAGGACCTTCTCGCCATGAGGCGCAAGTCCAAAAAATAAGGTTTTTTATATGAAAATATTAGATGGAATAAGTGAAATTAATAAATAGCAAGAGGTATTTTTTTATAATCTTATTCGTCTTATCTGACCAAAGGAAGAAAAACACTTTAAATGCAATTTTGTGCTGCATGTCCAAAAAAATATCAGATCTTTTTTTCTTTGGTATATGCACCAGAGACAGATTGGAAGAAAACAGAAACTGAAAATGGAAATTCAGACTCTCCGCAGTTCATCAGAGAGCAGGAACCAGAGGACTGTCTGTCTTTAACTTGACATGAAGACAGACTGAAGACAGACCCAATCTGATCCTGATCTGTGTCCATTAAAAAAGAGCTTTGGCCACGTACAGGACACAGCAGGACGCCGCCGCCAGCCAACTGTCACATCCACCAAGTCGAGTCAGAGCGACTTCACGGCAGCTGACACGCTGCCTCCAGGCTTACCACAGAGCCCGAGGATCACACACACTACCAGAGAACGAACACACACAGAAACACACCATCCAACTCCTGTGGCTTTTAGAGTCTGACAACGCAGCTCTGCAGCTTCAAACAGCCTCAAACAGCCACCAGCACATTTAGGAGAAATATGAGTCAGTTTCATTGGAGGTTTGGACTTCAAGGTTTTGTTGTTTTTGTCAGAATCGCCTCTGTGGAACCTCAAAGATCACAGACCATCACAGCAAACCTCATGACGATCAATAGGGAAGGAGTCCTTCATAACATTTTATGGGTTTTGTAAAATTGTTCAGGACCTTTTGTTCGTTCTTTCCAAATACATTTTAACTGATTCATTTACATTTCGTGCTTTAAAGGTTGTGAATCAGTGACTCATCATCAACTTTACTTTCAAGTGTTGAAGACTGTCAGAGCCTTTTCCTCAAGTAGATTTTATACATTACTTTCACTGATTGTGCATTTACTGCATAAAAAACTGGTTCAGATAAACACAAACAGTATTTATTCCTGCACTGTGGTGTCAGTGTCACAGAATTTGATGACTGTGATGAAACAGTGCATAGAAGAGTGCAAAGAGTTTTAGCTTGGTGCATCTTTAACACACACACACACAAACTCGTCCATGTCAATATGTGCCATCATTCCAAAGTAGAGTAGCCAGAAACTGGAAAGAAGAGTGACATGCCAGGAAGCAGAAAAGTGAGAATAAATGTCATGAAGGAGAAACTCTGAAATCAGTTAAAAGTGGCTGCACATTTTACTAAATTATCATAATTTGATACTGCAACATATGAGGAATCAATGCTAGAGATTTGCCAATGCAATTTTTTCCTTCCCAATACCGATTCCGCCAGCCAAATTTGGGCAACAGCTGGTAGAGTACCGATCCCATGCCAGCAATAAAAAACAATTCCTTAAAATTTAAGGTGTAATCATAGTTTAATAAAATAAAAGGATTTACATGGACCACTATAAATTAGTAGTACAACAGCAACTGAAAAAAACAACAACTAAAATCTAGGAACATTTCAATCCTGACACATCACCTTTTCACTGGTTAGACTTTCTCGTACAAAATCTGGCCAAGTGCAGACATTTTGCCAGCTTTGTCGACTCTCCGTTCTTCCTTGCTGCTCTTAAAAATAGTAAATGACAATAACAGTGTAATTTCCTATGTGCCGTTCTAAAGCAGCAAAGAAGATTTCAGGTATGCAACATAAGTCAGTGCTGACTAAGCCAACTGGGTACCGTCGGAGACAGTTAATAGGAGAAAATCAGACGTCTCAGTGACCGTTCATTTCCTGTATCAGTGTCACATGGGTTTTCGCCATGGCTCCGCCCCTTTAGGAGACTAGAAGCAGTCTTTGTTTCATTCATTCTTATGGGAGAAATGAACGTGATCACAGATTTTGACCAATTCTTTCGCCCTATCATCACCAAGATACAAATTGGACCCATTTTCCACAAGACACACAAATCAGGAGAAAATTCACTTTGTTCCAGACCTGTCTCTGTCTCAACAACACACTCTTGTGAGATCTGGGAACCGGTGCTTCCCGCCTTGCTTCACAACGACGTAAACGAACATTTAAATGGTCTTACAGGTGAAACCATTAATGAGAAGTTAAAACTTACATCACACAAATATCATGCGACGCAAAATCCATCTGCTTTAATCCATTCACACGACGTTATAACACTTCCAGAGGAGGTGCAGGGATGGTGGCTCCTAACTGTCTCTGTAGGAGTCATGACTCCGCCCACTTAGGAGACAGGAAGTACATATACCATTTCACACCACTGCACAAATGGCTGATGAATCAGTTAAAAGCAGCTTCATGTTTTAAAAATATAAATTATACATGTGTTAAAAATATCATAATCTGACACCGTAACATAAGAGAAAGTGATACAATACACTCCTGGATGCTCACCAGGTAATAACTGGACATGTGGAGTGCTCTGGTTTTGTGCTGGCATGTAAACATCAGACTCTTGTTTTAGAGTCAAAAGTGAGCTCTGTATGGAGGAGTCACAGTCATGTGTGCACTGATACTGATCATCAGAAACCTAAATAACAACGCAGTCATGAGCAGCTCTGTGCGTATCCAGGTTCCTTATGTATTCCATGGAAAAAGCCTGGAAAAATTCTGAATATAACATTAGCGTGTATGTGAAAATTTCCAACCTCAAACTATAAATCATGAGCACAAAAAATAGGAGTAGTACATAAATATCTGGAAAATACAGCTGCAGTAGCTGTGAAGTGGCCCAGTATCTCCACTGCTGTAAACTGACCTGCACCTTATCTGACAACTGCTGTTGTTGTTGTTGTTGTGTTTACGTAGCTTAGAGACGCAGGAAAGCACCACAGTGAGCGACGTCTAAATCTCTCTGATGAGTTATGATGATTACACTCCAGCCATAAACCTCATTTTCCACCTGTTCATCAGACTTCAGGCTGCACGGCCCACATTTGTTTCCAAACATGCAGAACTTTTCAAGCTGGACAATAAATAAGCTGCCTGGCGCACACACACACACACACACACACACACATGGATATAAATAGGTCTGTACCTATCCATAATGGGATACTCAGCTGTTCTAGTGTACACACACACACACACACACAGGGACTTTTCAACTTTGTCCCTTAACCCTTTACTGGAAGCTCTGTGGAAACAACCTGATAAGGATTAACAGATGAGACTAAATGAACACAAACACACATAGACTGTAGTTTCCCTCAGATATTTAAAGCAAAAGTAAGTAATTTTTAGGCACACACACACACACACACACACACACACACACACCAGAATTTAATTCTGGCTAAAATCTGCAGAAACTCCACAGAATCCACTGTAAGAAATTAAATGTTTTTTAGGCTGAACAGCAGCTTTTCTGCAAAAGATCGAACCTTAAACCACCTTAAAAAGTTTACATCTGTGTATGGTTCACTGCATTGCACCTTCACGGCTTTCCACACTTTTCCACATGACACCTCTGGAACAGTACAAGCTCTGATTGGACAGAAGACAGAAGGACTGATGGGTACTCACAAACTGCCTCTTCTGGGAAGGCTCAGCTCCTTCTGAAAGAGAGAAAGAGAGAATTTTTACTTATTGTGTTAAACACTTTTCAACCATATGTTTAAAAAAACAAACAAAAAAAAAAAAACAATCAGAAAGCATTGACAGTTTGTTTACATCAAACAGTGCAGCACTTGTGGCATTACAAAATGTCAGCACAGCTGTTGGTGACCAACAGGTGTCACTGTGACATAACTTGTACAGGCAGCTTCAACTTTGGATTTCATTTTTTTGTTGTTGTTGGGCTTTACTACTAACTTAAATTTTTAGCATTAGTGGTCCAAAAACAAACACACAGGTAAGAAATATCTGTTGACAAGGACTGCAGTGAGTAAAATGCTTTGATTATGCTCTCGATCGACACACATCCTCTGGTGTGAGTGTACGTGTGAGTCAGCCAAGTTTTATTTACATCTTCACATCTTAAAGCCAGAGACAGGTGACCTCAGTTGAGAAACAGAAGTGAAACGACTCTGCTGACATTGTCACTTTGAATTTGTATGCAGTTTCTACAAGACAAGGAAGCCAAAAGGTAGAAGTTGCATCTGAGCTGCACCTGCTACAAACAACCACATGGGGGCAGAGGAGTGTCACGGTGTTCATCATGAGCTCTGAGAGGCGACGGCTCTGCTGCTGAACTCACAGCAGATTCATCAACTGACGCGTGTGAAAGCTGGGACTGACAGGAAGCAACCAGCTGCCACCTTTGAATTCTGAATGAGAACAAGATTTTCTTGTGAAAGAATGATTGTCCTCTTCTGCTACTTTACCTCGACGCTCTAAAATGTGTTTTTTTAACGTTGTGACACATACACAACCTGTAACCTCACAGCTCCTACAAACAGTTTGAGACAACAGACCACCGACATCACAGCCTTCCTGGAGAGCACCATCTGGCCAATAGCACTAATCAGTGTTTGTTTGTTTGTGTGTGCGTGTGTGTATGTCAGTGTGCATTGGTGAGTGTGTGTGTTGGGTTCCCAAAGTAGGTCAGCAGCTGGTTTACCTTTGAAAAACATCATTCACACCTTCATCAACATCCATCAGAGTGAACAGTACAGCAATAACTGATAATTAGAGAGTCTTCCCGTGCTCACTGAGAACGTGCAGCGGTGACTTAAGTTCTGATTCAACCTGTTTTTATCTCTCCGTCACACTCTCTGTCCGTCATACACACTCTAACACACTCCTGCGTGGGACGGCTGTGTCATCATAGACAAGCTCCTTCTATCTCTTCATATCTCTGTGTGCAGATAAGCTAATGAACATAATGGAGTTTAGCCGGAACACAGTGAGTGGGTGAGTGACTGTTTGGCAGGGGTCTGCAGTGTTAGCGGTGTGTGTGTGTGTTCCTGTCAGTCAGACTGGATCCAGTGACTCTATTAGTTTTGTGAACAGATGTTGTCCAGACCCAGAGAGACAGGAAATGGCTCGAGCATCGCAGGGGAGGACAAGTTCCTCTAACCCTCCCTCCTGCAGGCGGACAGAAGGTCTGAACGCCTCGTTAAAGACGAGCAGTGAGAGTTTCCTCCGTCCACCTGCTCATCCGCTCTTTACAATGTAACACCTGATTACACAGAGACAGGCCAACACACAAACAGGACAGAGACATTCACTACGCTTCCATGGACACCAATATTCTGATATTAATCCCATTAAGACAATGCTCTGAATAAGACACTGCCATGTGAACAGCATTTTCTGATGACCTTACTCTGAATAAGGTCACAGTCGGAGTAAGCAATAATCAAATTAAGACGTGGAGTATTCCAGTTTGAGTCGCATTATTACACACATGTATACGCATCAGTCGCACTATGCCATCCTATCGGAGTTTTCGCAGCGTTGTGCGACAGCGACACATAGTTTACGGCAGTCAAATTGCTTGACAACACATTTTCTAGCTGCCGGCAGCAAGTTTACAGCTAGCTTCAGAAGAGAAGATGACTGACAGCACTGTTAAAAGGAAGTCCCAATATTTCTGGGGTGAGGCAGAAACTAATGCCATGTTAGAAATTTTGAGAGAAATGGGTATCGTAAAGTTTTTGGAAAATTAAAAAATAAAAACTCAAAAGTTGAAACTGTAGCAACTTGTTCAACAGTTGTGTTGTTGGTGTTCAACTTCCAGTTTCAGGTCAAATCCTGCGACAATTTCGGACGTATGATCCGGGGTGGGTGTGTGTCTTGTGAGACATTAATCAGACTATGCTCTGTGACATGTGACTGGGAATATGAATGGAATATTCTATAAGCAACTCATGTAAACACCTTAATCCAAATATTGTCTTCTTTAGAATAAGGTCAGTGGTCGGATTACTGCAGCCCATGTGAACATAGTCAATAGCAGCAGGTGGAGGTGAGATGACAAACAGGATTTTCGTGCCAGTCGAAGTCAACTCGAATGTCATAACTTCAAGAGCCTCTTTACAGATCTTACACACAAAGGCCACTAAAGACACACTGGGAATGACTCAGACTGTGAAAACAGATGCAGGTTGATGTCTTTTGAGGCTCTAGAGGAGCATTCTCTAAGAAAATAGGCCCAGATGATGTCACTGTGATGTCATCCTGGTTGTCTGAGGTTGGAGATTTGAAAAACAGACATCAGCTGGCATCAAATAACAACACAGACAAAATTAATTAACTGTCCTGTTGTTTGGCACTACAGCAACATTTTTGGTGACTTGACGCGTCTTTGAAAAACTAGCGGCAGACTGAGCTTCACCTTTCACTGAACGCCACCCAACAAAACTCCAGGAGAACTGAAATGTTTGCTCTCATCTCAGCTCTGTAATGTGAAATGATGCTCGTCTGAAACTCTCATCTGACAGGTTATTGCATTACACTGTGCATTTCATGTGTGTGTGTGTGTGTGTGTGTGTGTGTGTGTGTGTGTGTGCATGTTGTAGTTGCTGCTATCTGGACCCTGAGGGAAGGTCTTCACTCAGAAGCCACCCTGCAAAAATAAACCTCTAAAGGTTAAAAAAAAAACAAGAAAAACAACCCAAACAGGCACAAAGAAAGCTTTGATGAAATTATCTTCAGTGATGAAGAGGATAAGAGGAGCAGAACACAAAGCCTCGAGCAATCCGCCCGATGGAATACGAGCATCGATAATCTGCTTCACGGCTGACAGAGAGAAGGGAGGAGAGAGGGAAGGGAGCGATGTGATTAGACATGTGGAGCGAGAGAGGAGAGGGTGAGTGCAGGTGAAGGGGCTGAAAGGTAACAGCTCAGTCTAAACAAGACAGGATGTGATGTCACAGCCTGACGATGAGTCAGAGTCCTGACCGGGAGCCAGGTGCATCAGCTTAAAAGATTCACCTTTAAGTCAGACTTACTATAGACACTAAGATAAACCTGGTGCACAAAGCCTGTCTATGAGTGACTAATGTAAGACTGACTTACATAGCTTGTCACGTTATGCATCATGGGTAAAATAAGACGCTTAACAGAGGAGAAAAACATGGCGGATTCAACAGCAACGCTCAGCAATGCTTTGCCTGTTAGGAGAATATAACGTGAAAAATATTTGTTATTTAGGAGTTTTAATCAACTGAATGGAAATGTGAGCGATATTTGAGGCGATAGTTTCTCCAGAAAACTGAAATCTTTCTGCACCTGAAGACTCTCTTTCCATCATTAAAATATTTTTTGTGGAGCACCGTGTCCTGTTTCCAATGGAAAATGTTCTTTACATCCATTTGTTAGAAACAATATATTGCTGCGTCTTTGTGTCTCCCAGGAGTTCTAACAGATTGTTGCCATGGCAATAAAGTTTAGCCAGAGAGAGGGGAGGCTATGCTTCCTAAGTTTCATGCAACAGTCTCAGTTAGATGAGTCTAATTTGTCAAGTCAAGCCCAGTCTAGGGCTGTGAACAGTCTTTAACTAAGTTAATGCAACTGGCTGCTGGTTTGATTTCTGTTAGTTAATTTTCTAAACATGACATTTTAAAATCTGGAATTTTGATTTAAAACAGAAACTAAGAATGGTGCTTGGAAGGAGTTTGAAGATGTCTTGCTTTTTGTTTTAGAAATAATAGAAACTACAGTGTTGGGGGACAATCACACACTCACACACCCTGATCACAAAAAAACAAAAAACAAAAAACAAAAAAAACCCTCACGCTGTCTTCTCATGTTCAGCAGCATTTATCCAGGAAACACGCCCTCAGGACTCAAGAGCCACATGAGAAAAGACGTTCCTCTGAGGGCGTGAATTACAGTCTTGTTTGTGTGTAAATGCCTGTGTCTATCTGATCCATATGTACATTACATGTGTTTGCATGTGTGTGTGTGCATGTGTGTGTGTGGGAGGTGTTTAGAGCTGTTCCACCAAGGGGCCCGATCATAATAACATGTTTTAGTCAAGCTAAAAACATGCAATTAACACGAGGATGCAGGGGAGCTGAGCTCCACCGGAGACAATTAGAGCTGCTGCAGCAGCCGGCAGCCAGAATTCATTATCAACACTGTGAATATTGATGAGAAAAAAATGACAACAAAGAGACTACGGGATCTCTCTCTCACACACACACACAAAGTGTATTGATACAAGATGCAGGGCAGAGGTTCAGAGAGGCAACATGACATGAAAAACAACAGATATTCAGTGAATAAATTATGCATTACATTACATTCAAAGTGATCCAGTGCAAGAGTAAAATATTGTTCTATCTTAACTTTTAACTTTGATCTTGTGTTCATATGCAGCAAAATTTTAAGCCAAAATCATTTCAATAAAATTGCTGAAATAATCAGGTTTACTTGTTCACCAACCATTTCAACATCACAGAACTTTGAGGGAACTGAGGCCACGTTTGGACGAGAGCAGCCCTACGTAAAACAGAGAGGTCTTTCCTTTGCATCTTCAAAATATGTCTACTTTTTCACAAACTGTACAAACTGTGAAACTTGCACACTGTGGTATGCATGCCAGGCCAGTAGTCGGCAGTGTGAGTCTGTAATGACATACCATCTGAGCTGCTCAAAGTCATTAACTTCCTGTTGCTCTTAAGCCCTAAGCAGCCACAAATCAAAGAAACTCAGTCTTAGTTTGACTTCTAAAATTATTCTACAAACACTCAAATTTACCTCAACAGACTGTCGTCATATTCGACCTGCTTTTGGTGCACTGTGGAGTGTTTAATCAGAGTTTGGTAGTGGCTACTGCAGAATTCTTTGACTTGGGCCAGCATCAGCATTAGCGTCATCACCGCTGTCACAGGCTTTGCAGTTTGCCAGTTTACACAGCCGAAAAGAAGGTTGTGGTTTCAAAAGATTCCACTCTGGAACTCGTTTTCAAACGTTTGCAGTTTCAGGGGCACCAGCACGCTGGTGTCATGTAAAAGGAAGGCCGAACTGCAACAAGTGTTTCATTTGATGTGAAAAATTGCACTGTGTAAACTGCCCCTAAGAGCAGAGAATGCAAATTAAAGGAAGGGATCATATCGGCTGTGTTGGACATATTTCTGCATGTTACTGTGCAAAGTTCATTTCCTACAATCTTGCATCCAGCTGCACAGCATCACTGCTGAATGAAGCTGAGAAACACTGGCCGCGCAGCAATATGTAGCCTGTAATGTCTGACGTATCAAAGTAAGTTCAAAGACCAGATGAGAGCTAATTAATATGCACACATGGACTCACAGGTGTGAACTGCAGGTTGTGTGTATGTGGTTATTGACAGAGCTGCATGTAAATTTACAGTAGAGATCCTTCAGTGTTTTAATCTGTCTGATCAAGCTTCAAATTTTTCCATCGTTGTTAAAAAATTGAGTAAGTGACAGAAAATATTTGCTTAAGGACGACCCTGCTCCTGTTTGTCAGCAGCAACATGATGAAGGACGGCCAGAACGATGACGAAGACTCACGTGAGTGCAGCAGAGATGACAACGTGGTGCGGGAGCAACAACACAAAGCCGCTCTGAGCGAATGAGTTAATTGTGTGTCGGCGTTCTGAGGACATGAGCAGCTTCCTGATGAACGCTCTGCTGATGCTTAACGGCCGCCACGAGAGACTCTCCACCACACAGAGAGCCCCACTGGGACCAATAAACCCCTACACGAGGGCTCTGTGTGTGTGTGTGTGTGTGTACGTGTCTTTTACTATGTGTGTGTAACGGTGTGTGTCTGTGTGTTTTGGGAAAAGGGGTGAGTGTGTGTCCCACAATAACACACTTTACTATTGAAGAGCATTATAACTCGCCTGAACGCACACTGACACATTAACACAACTAATCTTCATTACCAGGTAAGAAAAGTGTGTGTGTAGGCACACGTGTGTGTGTGTGTGTCAGTGTGTGTGTGCGTCACCAGGGGGATGGCATCCATTTGGGCTGGCTTTTAATCTTCCAAATGAGCAGATATAACTCTTCCTACACTAATGCCACTAACAGCCCATTACTGTGTGTGTAAGTCAGTAAGAGAGTGTGTGTGTGTATGTATGTGTGTGTGTGCTAATGTGTGGGTGAGGGAAGTGTGTATATAACTGTAATAGACTGTGGGTGCATGTGTGTGTTTTTAGTCATTAACATGACTGACTGAAGTGAAAGTGGGACTCTTAGCTGAGATGAGAGCAGCTGCGACGCATCAACTTTAAACCCTTTAGGTGTCATAGTCTCGGGATGAGCGTCACAGAATTAAAGGCACATGGCAGGTTTTTTAATCAATGTTAAAAGAAAATGTTAATTAATGGTGGCTGAGGCTAAACTCACTGAAACTTACGGTAAAAGGTAGGGATATAACGGCATCAAAAACTCACGGTGCGATAAGACCTCGGTACCAAGTCTACGGTGAAGTATGTATTTCGGTATTTAAAAAAAAAAGTCAAATCAAGACCTGGAAAATATGCCGCTTATTACATGCATGTTTTCTTATTTTATTTTTTTTACTTACATTGCTTTGTTTCCTGTATAAACAGGTGCAAATAGTTAGCATATTTAATGTATTTGGCAAGGAAGACAACTGGACATTGAAGAGTGATTTACAAATGACCCAGCTCAAGTACCGCGCTCTTGTCTTCACCCTCCAATCACAAGTTAATTGTCTATTTTGACTGACAGTCATTTTCTACCAGTAACCTCTTTTTGGCCGTCCCATAAGCTGAACAAGCATTTTTCTGTTTCCTTCTTCCTCCATGAGCTGACTGTGTTAGTCTGTTGAGATGAAAAGTTTTTCACACACAGTTCAGCAAGAGCCGCAGTGGTCGATGGTCTCTGTAGTTCCCGGTTCCCTCCGCTCTGTTTCATTGCAGCTGAAACAAAACTACACTTTCTGCCCAGAAGACCTCTCATTTGATATCATCACATATCCAAGACAGTACCAAAGCACTTTTGCTATTGCGATACCGCGAAATTAATGATACCGTTATATCCTTCGTAAAAGGGTTTTTTTCCGCTGTCTAAGGCCAAATAAAAGGAGCTGCCTTGTCTTTTTTTTTTTCTGGTTTCTTTGGTGTTTTCAAACCAAAACCAGCATGGAGCGCTCGTCCTCAATGACTTCACCTCATTATAACATTCTTTATTTCTCTGATTCTTGCCTGTGGCTGAAGTCTGTCTCAGCATAAAACAGCATGACGTCCTACACCGAGTCTAACAGCGCCAAGTGTGACGATAATTCAATGCTTTATTTTTCTGGAAAACGTTCTCATCTTGCTGCAGGGAGATAAGTGTTCAGCTGTGTGTCGTAGTATTAATTATCTCATATTTTGGTTCTTGCAAAAAGTGAGTGAAGCTTTAATAAGTAAAATCTGCAGCTTTTCTCTGGTTCATTTCATCATTACATTAGATTTTGAGGTTTTGCAAACATTAGTTGTGGACTGAGTTTTTAAAAAACTGATTTAAACGGTCTGGAAAGCTAACTGCTAACTCCCCCACCCGTTTTTGCTGTGGCTTGTGTTTTATTTCACATGTTGTCACTCTCTGAACTCAATGAGTCCTCGCCTGTTGTTCTATTTAGCAGCACTTTGGCTGCAATCATACTTTAGTAAGATGCATTGGTCAAAGGTAGCGTTTTTCAATGAATGTTGAAATGAAAAGGGGGGGGGGGGGTAACTTCCTTGCAGTGTCTAGCTTAATTTCTAGCTCTCAAATCCAGTTTACACCAAAGACTCGTGACGAGACCAAACGGCTGCAGGGAAAGTTGCAGCGGTGTAAACTGGTCCGTCTCAGCTCGACTCAAACCGGCTGCCGGTGTCGCCTGCAACTCAGCTTGTCAAGTCACTAGATGACAGTTTTACAATGTAAGGCATGTCACTTGTTTCAACAGCCAATCAGCTCATAGCAACGTCACCTGTTGCTAAGAAGAGCAGGGTGGAGCAGCCAATAGGAACACGTGCTCTCTGAAATGACCCATGATTGGCTGAATGTGCCGTCATGGTCTGAATACAGAGACAAGGAGAGGTGCAGAAGTCTAGAGTTCTTTCAGACCACCTGAATTACAAAATACTGAAAGGTCATTATGGGATTTTTGCCCGATGACAAATTGCCCACACCGGCTTTAATCAACAATCATATCATCAGCAGCTCCAAGTTTGCTCAGGGCTCATGAAGCATCTTGGGTGGGAGATGAGGACAAAACTAAAAAATCACAGAACATTTTATAGAAACTGTCAAAAGTGACAGTAAAGCCACGTATGAACGTCAGTGCTGATACTAAAAACCATCACAGACAAAACAAAGTTATCCTCAGATGAATGTGCTTGAGTATGTAAAGAAGCAAGAAAATCCTCAGTGGTGTAGATGTCTTAGAATTTTTTCCACCTCCTTAATCTCTCTACCCATCTATCGTTTCATTACAGCTGCACTATTCACTCTTCAGACACACACTTCCTGTGACGCTGCAGGATGTCAACACATGCAGCTGTGAGGTCTATCAAACGGACAAACGGATACCCAGAAGTGTACAATTATCCAAGCAGCGTGTTGGTGCTGGTCCCCCACAGCAGAGACAACCTGCTAATTAGTTTCAGCCACGAACAACCCCCCCAACACACACACACACACACACACACACACACACACACACAGCTGAAAGGGGCTAATCTGGCTTCATCAGCTTGTCTATCATGAGTTCCAGTAGGCCCACACTTCCTCTAGTGAGATGCTAAAGCCGCTATCAGCGCCAGCAGAGAAAACAAGCTAATCCTAATTGGAATTTACACATTCAAATGAAATCTGCAACGCCTCACTGGAAGGGTTTTATCTACAGATAATACAGAGAGGGAGTGGCAGGGTGGAGGGGAGAGGGATGGATGGATGGAGAGCGTGTGTGTGTGTGTGTGTGTGTGTGTGTGTGTGTGTGTGTGTGTGTGTGTGTGTGTGTGGGGCAGGTGGATTTGAAACAACCTTCCCTACAATAAATAAAACAAAGAGCTGTCTGGTGTCTGTTTCAACATGCTGAGCAGAACTGATCCTCACTGGGACTGTGTGTTCAGCATCCTCTGTGCGTGTGTGTGTGTGTGTGTGTGT
>JAPQLA010000020.1:28886449-28903432 GCA_029822935.1 Naso vlamingii
ACATGCTGAGCAGAACTGATCCTCACTGGGACTGTGTGTTCAGCATCCTCTGTGCGTGTGTGTGTGTGTGTGTGTGTGTGTGTGTTAGGCAGAGAGACAGAAATACGCCCCTTGAGATTTCTGCAAATGTTCAATAACTGATTAACTTTAATGCTCATTTAGTCATACACAGGTATCAATAAAGATATTTTGCATGTCTCTCCTGTTGCCCCATGTGTTTATTTATTTATTTTGTTTATTTTGTTTATTTGGTAGGGACAGTGCAGGTCAACACAGAACAACATCCACTCGTACAAACAAGCTGATAAGACTGATGTTCTGCATAAAGAGATTATAACTTTTCCTTGATTCCAAGACCTGTCTCTAGTTAGGCTTTTAGTGAAAAAAAGAAATACAAAATAAGAAGAAAAGAAAAAATAAGAAGAAATATCTATTTATGGAGGGGAATTTAGTTTACAGTAAAGTTAGTCTAGCCTTTTCAGCATTTCCAAAGGAAGAAATAAATTTAAAAAATCTAGTGTCAGACACAAACACAGCCTTCTATGTCAGCTTGTACCCACTGACCTGTGATCAAATTTATTTGCTGTAGGACTCAATAACAACGAGCTGCTGGTCAGCTAGCTGCTTTATCTCAAACACTGTCTCGTCCGACATTTGCTAGATGGTAATTCGATTCATTGATGCATTATTTAGGAAATTTGATATACAAGCACAAAACTAAAGAACTACAGTTTTTAAACTGCATTTTGACACATGGACCCTCCTAAGAGCCATTTCACACCAAGCGGGAACGATAAAAAATGATTTTATGTGTTACAATGGAAGCTGGCACACCGGGGTGGAACTTTCGTGCAGCAAGAAAAAAATCTAGAACCACTCTGTCATCTGCGAAATGACACAGTTGACCAGTGAAATCATTTGTTTTGTACAGTCACATGTTCCAAACACGTCTGGTCATGTTAATGCCATTACGTTTATATTTCAGTAAATATGTGGTGTTGTGCTCACACAAACAAACATGTTTTAGAACATGTGCGGTCTCATTTTGAAACATGTCCAGCTCTCCGTCAGGTAAAAGGGAATTGTGCTGCTAGATTATGGAGCAGTCATCCACAGCACAACTGCTGAGGATGTATTTCAACAGATGAAATCCCAACATTCATCTGAGGGCAGAACGACAGTTAGGAGCTTTCCATCTGTGCTCTGCTGAACAGGTACACACCTCTCTTTCAATGTGGGTATTTTTCATCTCTCAACGAAGGGAGTCACCTCCACCTGCTGCGTGACGCACATTTCCTTATATGGAAGTCACTCCCGTAGTTGGGGGCTGTTCCCCAGAGATGACGTGGTGGTGCAGAATCTGCTTCTCTCCAAGTCCATTTAAACAAGAACTGCTCAACTCTTTATTTGATGCAAAATTGGAACTTGAAACTATAAAATTTCGCAGACTCAGTGAGCATTCTTAACATGCAAAAACTGCTGGCAGACATTCCTTAATTTTGTGCTGCATTTTTCTATCGCACTGGTGTGAACCGCCTTTAAGACTGGGCCTTATGATCCCATATAAAGCAGAAGCCAGAGTTCATAACGGCTCTTTCGAGACCACTGATGGTTCGGGTCTCAGGGTTGTGCCCTCATTTACCCACAAATTGGTCCAGCCTTGCTGTGCTCACACAGTTTTTGGATGCAATGGAAAACTGTATCAGACGTTTTGGCCTCTTCTAATTAGAGGTCCCCAGCTGAGAGTACAACTAATTCACAGTGAGTCGCAAGATAATTACGGGAGGAAATACATCTTTTGGGGATTTTTCTTCAGTCTTTTAGCATGTTCTGTTAGATGTGACACAGTTGTGCCTCATCAGGCTTTTAGAACATTATTTGAACATACAATATGCAATGGAACATCACTGACCACGGATAATAAACAGGTCAAAAATATGGCAGGCTGAGAAAGAACCAAAGGTGGACAAAAATGGAAATTAAAAAAAAGATATTACAGTAGAGAAAGGTTCTGTGTAAAAAACATGAAATCTATGTCATGTGAGCAGGTGTAAAACAACATATATAATAAAGATTTAATAGAAATGAAACTGAGGCAGCTTGATTAGATGAGCGTCTGTGCCTGCAGGCGGTGTGCCTTCTGCAGGGCGTGAAGCACTGAACTGTGGAGCGGCAGGATGGCGACTCGCTCTAATGGCCTGATGGGAATTGTTCCTGAGTGACAGAGGTGGGATTTCACCTCTCTCTCCTCCCCCGGCATACAAGGTCTGAGATCTGATGCACTTCAGCAGCTTGTTTGAGAGAACAGAACAAACACATGCACACAGGCTGCAGCTTCATAAAAATGTGCAAAGTGGAAAGTGGTTTTGAAAAAGAGGTGAAGCTGCCTCACTGTGATGTGTGACCCAGATTTCAGCAGCGCTCGCAGACTGTTGGAAGAGACCTCTCTGCTTTTATGAATTCATGAAGGCAGCAGGCTGTGTGTTCAGACGTACGTTACAGAAACGAGGTGATCTCTATGTACGGCTTTCTTTGTGACTCTCTCTCCTTTCATCCCTCCGCTCTGCCCTCCCTCATCTCTGCAGTTTCAGTTTATTATCAGGAAGCGCGATGAGTTTCTCCACGCTTCGCCTGTCATCCCATCTTCATCCAGCTGTAAACTGCTTCAATTTGCACCTTTCTGCTGTTGTCTATCAGTCTACTGTACGTCCTCCCTTCAGCGCCAAACAAAGGCGATACGACTGTGACGCTCCCGCTGAGTGAACTCTCACCAACATCAACAACATGTGAAACACAACAGCAGTTCCACCACCAGCTGCAACCAGTGCCGTTTCCAAATTCAAAGAACACTTCAGCTGAACAGATCTGCCAGCCATTTTTAAACTGAAAGCACCTTCAGGGTTTCTGTTTTAGCAGAGGCACAAAGTGCACCATTCCGGCTGACATCATAAGATATACTGAACTTTAATCATATGTAATATGTATTGAAAAAGAGCAGAGGTGCTACATTACACAGCGACCGACATATGTAATGAGTGAGGCTCAGCAGGGGTAAAACATTGACTGATTTATCAGAAACTGAAAGTACGGTTTGATCAAAGCAGCAGCTGGAAACAGGAAAACAGACTTTGCTTTTGAAAGTTTAGAAAAACAGGAAAAAAAAATCAAAGCAAAAGAGATGAAATGACATTTTAAAGCCTCTGTGAGCCCAAATCATCAAAAACTTTCTTAACATGCAATTTAGGGTCTTACGTGCATAATAAAAAGCATCAAAAATTTCAATTTAGCTTCAATCCAAACTTGAAATGTTGTCATTTAAGTTTTTGGCAGTTTCCTGCAGCTGCGTTGATTTTGGCGTGGTTATCCCCAACCCATATTAGGTAATATGGATAAAGCCGATAAAAAATTCAAAGTCTGGTGTCAGCTGATAGAAAACCACTCTGCTCCACTCAGCCTCCTCCAGTCTGAGCCAATCGGTTCATCTCACGTTGATGCATTTAACCAAGCTAGCTATGCTAAAGCGAATGTCATCTTGCAAGAAAGGCAAAAAGCAAATTAATTATGTTTGATGCTCAGACATTTTACTGCATGTAGCCTACGATATGTATGTGTGACAAATAAATCCTCTTCAAGTTGGCATGTTAGCATTTCAGGGTGGCTGATTAGCATCTAAGCGACACAGTGCATGAGACGATTTTTTTCACCAATAACATTCAACCAAACAACATGAAAAGGCAGCAAAGCATCCTTTCATTTTTGTATCATGTTTTGAAATGCTGCGGAAACATTACAGTCTAATTAATAATTAATTTAATTAATTTAATCTCAGCACAAATCATCGGTTCATCGGTTAACTTCCTCCCCTCAGTGACAGTGTAACAACACATTTTCACCTAAAAAATCTATTAATTTTACTGAGGAGATCCAAGGACTTCCAACTTTTACTTTGCAGGAGTTAAAAAAAAGGCAGAGCAAAGAGAGGAAAGATGAAGAGAAAATAAAAACTGGATGATGAAATATTTCTGCAAGATTGAGGAAAAAAAACTCGGACAGAACAGATGAACTCTTTCTGTAATTGGATTAATCACACTGGAAGAAAATGAGAGTGAACAGAGTGAGGACAAGGAGGAAGACTAATTACTACAGGCGAGATGAGAGTGAAAGTGAGACAAAGAGTCTGATTGACAGTTACGGAGGGGAGGCGACTCCCTGGAGGGGGAGCAGCGAGGAGAGAGAGTGACATTGGATCCGTGAGGATGCGAGAGCTCTTTCATTGCCTCGGCCTCTCCCTCCCTCCTCTGCACTCCTGCTGTGTTCACAGAGAGCCCCACTCACAGCTCATCTTCATTGTAGGAGCTGATCTGCTGACAGCCGCTGAGGGTTCACTGACGGGTGGGTAACCTCAAAAACTACAGACGACGAGGGAGATATGAAGAGCATCTTTGCTGAAGGGGGAACAAACTCTCCACTGTCCGAATCAGTCGGTCACTAGACTTCAGTAAACGTCCTCATCAGTTATTCAAAGTGATGTGATGTGTTTTCATTCAAATCAGGAGAGTTCACTCACATCTGAGAGTAAAAATCAACTAATTAAGTTCTGCTGTTGCTCCAGAGCAACTTTGATCTTCATCCTACAGAATCATCACTGTGCTGTCAGGAGTGTGTCATTAATCCCATTATGTTGGAGCATAAACGGCTCCACAAAACAGACACAGTCAACAGGAGGTCCTGAGTCAGGAGTCAACTGGTACAAACCATTACTGTCTGTCAGCAGAACAGCTGGCTTGGTGCCCTTTAATGATGCCAGCATGAGCCCGCTAGCTAGCATGTAAAGCTAGGCTTCCAGATAAGCTCTTTGATTAGCCACACAAATGCCATCAACCTGTTTCATTGGATGTGTTGGATGGTGTTAAAACTGTGCTGGAAAACGTTAAAATTGTTCAGCATACAGCTGACCAGCTGTCAGTGCTGGGCGGTATACCACTTTATACCGCATACCGGTATTTATTTTCCACATGACATGAATTTTTCATATACCCCAACACCGGTGCTAATGGTCGGAGGGCGCTGTTTCAGAGGGGACCCTTTTCACTGCTGCACCGCCAAAAGGCATGCTGGGATTAGCTCTTGAGCAGAAACTATGATGGACATGTCAGACAAAGAAGCTTTAGAAACTGGAGGAGACCATGATGACGAAGAAATTGTGTCAAAGCGAGGAGTGATTTCTGTTGTTTGGAGATTTTTTTGGTTTTAAAATGTCCAACGTGGTCCAAACAACTATCCACTGCAAATGCTGTCGAGCTAAAGCTGTTGCCAGAGGAGGCAGCACTAGCACTTTGCTCCACCACCTAAACCGAAAGCAAGTCATGGAATACCAAGAATGTATGAAAACCAGAGTCGAGTTGGGTGTTGCTCAAAGACACGCTTGCTCGAGGGACTGCCAGCAAGAAGAAAAGTAAACAGTGGAACGAGATTACAAACTCATCAACAACAACAATCCATCCAGCCAAAGACATAAGCACGGTGGAAAAGACGGCTTCAGGGCGATGATTAAAACACTGGATCCCACGTACGTGTTATTGGGTCAAACATACTTTTGACTGTAACTGTTTCGTGCACTCTGATTCCTTCACCACAAAAGACTCATAAGCACCTTATCCTTAGACAGCCAACTTACTGTGTGGCTCCACCTGCATCTCCAACGCCTAAACCAACACCAGACGCAGAGTCCAGAGGTTCAGCAACAGCCACGACAGAAAAGGTTTCAGAAGTGGGTCAATGCTGTACTGTGCTACTCACCCCGACAATGATCTCTGCTTACACAGTGTAAGTATGTTCTCTGTCGCAGCCTGCTTAAGCTTTGAGCTGCAATACCTCCAGATTTTCAAGGGTTTTTTAGATCCAGAAAAACAACAAGCTCAAAAACGAAGAAATCTCTGAGATTATACAGCCCGGTGATGAGCAGGTAGTTCACAGTGCGTTTATCAGAGCAGGTTTAAGGGAAGACAGCTGATGCTCAGAGAGGCTGAAGATCTACATCAGAGATGTAGAGTTGATGAATGTGGACGCTGCGGTCATGTATTATAAAAACTAAGATTGTGTGGTTCCAGATGGGACAGGATGGCCTGAAAATAGCAAAGCAGTTACACACTGTTACCTGAAGGCATGTTCAGCTGCAGCCTGACAACACCAGCGGGTTAAAGCACCAAAGCAACTTGTGCACAAACTCTGGAGCCTTGTTATGCATTGAATAAAAGAGCAAATAGTTATTTGCAATGTGGAATAAATATATTTAAATAAGTGCTACCGAACAAATAGATGATGTTTGTTGTTGTTGACCATAAAGGGCAAGAAAGAGGTTGTCCGGAGGAGATAGGACTGACGCCATGTTTGTGTGTGTGTGTGTGTGCATGTGCATGTGTATGTGTGTATTATCAGGAAGGATGGGGTGGCGTCTAGACATTCAATTTCACACTCTTTGAAGTTTGTTGCCTGCTGGCCAAACGCAGCCGTGTAGATGAACTCAACATGAAGAGACAACATGAAGGGAGGAGGAGGAGGAGGAAGAGGAAGAGGAGGAGGAGGAGGAGGTGGGACGTTTCATTTTCCCTTTTCCTCAATTTCTTCTTTTGTTTTATGAGCACATGAAGTCGACATCACCGCCCTGAGCATCAAGATCGCAGCTTATGTACAGGTACAGTATGTTTAAATGCCTGCAGGTTACATGTGGCCCAGAAACAACCCCTGAGTGGCCCAAAACTTTGAAAAACATGTTGTGATAGCCTACAGAAATTCCTACAGACGTATAATGCAACACTCTTCGTAGCCTAGCAACATTCAACCCACAATGCAGCGCGCTGTTGTAAAAATGTGTGTCTAGTAGTCACAGTATAGTCCTATGATATGATTTTGGAAAACATGTCATTCTCGCTTGCTTAAAGAAGGTCAATGCCTTTTCCTCTTTACAGCGAGGCGCTCAGCCCTGTTTAAATGGAGGGATGTGGCCCCTCCATCACCCAGCCAT
The DNA here is from genome assembly GCA_029822935.1 of Naso vlamingii. Lineage (NCBI taxonomy): Eukaryota > Metazoa > Chordata > Actinopteri > Acanthuriformes > Acanthuridae > Naso > Naso vlamingii. The sequence goes on from JAPQLA010000020.1 coordinate 28,893,474, forward strand.
GGATCAGAGATGTGATGCAAAACAGCAAGCTGGAAAAAAAAACAGATGCAGCCTTAATGGCTCTATTAAGAGATTTTATAAAACCTGGGACCCATTAATGAACTATGTGAACAGTTTACCTGGTCTGGAACGATGAACTTAAACTTTTACTATTGGTTTGTCTTATCAATGCCTAACTGCACGGTGATGCACGTGGGGTTTTTTTTGTTTGTTTGTTCCATTTGTTTGTTTGTTTTGTTCTGACTTGTTCTGCATAAGCTCAAGTCTTTTGCACTTGATTTTCTGTTGATCTATTTGGATAATGTCTCAATATTATACTATTCTACATACATTTGTTACTTGAGATGCTCTGTATGATAAAAGTTTAAAAAAAAAGGCCTGTGTGTCTCTGTGAACAGCTTGCTGGAGTGCTGATGTGAAGAGCTTCTATGGTTACAGGTCAATCTCTCTTTCTGTCTCTCTGTTTTGAGGATGAGCTCACATTATTCACTCAGCAGTCGCCGTGGCTACGCGATGAGCTCATAGCTCATTTCTAATTGTCTTCCCTAGTCCACTGGTGGAAGACAGAGAAAGAGATGCAGGAACAGGGTGTGACTTAGACAAAATAAAGAGTAAGAAAGAAAAGCAGCAAAGTAAGGGAAGCTTGAGAACGAGAGGCTGTGGATGCGGGACAGAAAACCAACAACAGGACTCCTGTTCCCACTCTTCTCGCTTTCTCATTCCCTCAATCCATCCATCCCTCTTTCTTTCTAGAACAAACAACAAGAGACGCAGCCAACAGCCAAAGTCCAGCTAAGCCTTTTAAGCTGTGTTTTCGCTGCTCTTGGGGCTGAATGTGGCTTTACAGCATCAGCTAACTCAACATCTGAACAAGTGCTGACCTCCAAAGGGAGATTAGAGCACATGCAGTTCAGAGCCAGCAGCATTACACCTCAGAAACTCTCAGCAAGTTTTAAATACTCAACTCAGCATGAAGGAGATCAGATTTCACCAAGAATTAGACCAGGTTTGAAACGTTCATGAACACTTTGTGTCCTGAGTTTCAGTCTTCACCTGGTTACATTAGAAACCTCATAAATAACCGAGTTCACATTCGTCTGACGAACCGAACCCAGTGACATTTGGTTAAATCCTCACAGCATTTTGTAAAAGTTTTATTCAAAATTTACATTTAGGAGGAAGCCTACAGGAAAGGATGTTGGAAAACTCTTTGGCCTTGTTCAGACTGCCGGCCCAAATCAAACTTTGGCATATAAGATTGTATCAGATTAGTCAATGGATACAAATATTTAATTGCAATTAATCACACTTTTCTTTATTAAGTTCTAAATGTACCTTGAAAACATATTTTTCAAGTTTTCAATACTCCTATCAACATGAGAGTGGACAAATATGCATGCTTTATGCAAATGCATGTTTATTGTTATTGCAGCAATCCAAAACAATGAAACATACTGTGATTAATATTTTGATTAAGCACTGGGTGCTCTGCTATGTTTAGTCTGCTGTGATCAGGGATCGATTATCATGTCTGTGTTGCTATAAGTAACAACAACAGCTCCTTTAGTCTCGTCTCCGTGTCTTATTGACTGTCACCCTACATTCAGGAGTCAGACCACACTATAACAGTGTCCCAGTATAATACAGACTACAACATGGTGTCAGAAAACAGAGTTACAGAGTTATTTGAACGAGGTACAGTGTGCCAATGGAGCTAGCATGGAAGCTAATAGCTGACTGCAACCAACCACATGTACAAAGAGCAATTAAAGACGCCATCACCGGCGGTAACCTTTTAACAGTGTCCCAGTATAGTACAGACCATAACAAATACTGTCCAGAATGTGAACTCACTCCTCCACTTTAGCTTTCTTGTCTTAAGTTGTTTATCTGGTATACACGTCAATGTTGTTGGCTCACCGCTTCCCGATTTCCCATTTTCCCGATTGCGGGCTACAAAAATTAACACACTGTTAAACTAAATTAATCAAATTTGTGTTAACGCATTATTATTAACTTTGACAGCCTGAACCTAGAGTCATTATATTATTTTATTAAGTCTGAACAGCAAAAAAAAAAAAAATGAAACCCGATTTTTACAAATCAGATCCAAACCACATGGCGAGGTGGTTTGAAATGTGATTCACATCCGATTTCTACAGATGTGTGTTCAGTCCCGATGCTCCTCTCTACAAACCAGATGTCAGAGTTTCTTTTGCGTAACTCCACAGATACTGTTCATCTGAATGGAGTGTCCTGACAAACGTCCTGCAGAACATTATCAATATGCACGTCACCTCTCATAATCAAATCAAGAAGGAAATGTTCCCATCAGTCACTGTTTTGTGGACGGTGCCAAACCTTTCGCTGCACAGTGAAGCTATTGGACATCGTAATGTTCATCAGTCTCTTCTGTAGCTAACTCTGTCTGCTGCAGCAGAGTTCGGCACCGTGACTTGACAGCAAGAGTGTTTGGATAGCGAGATCCTGTATGGTTTTTTTCCCCATTCGTCGTACTTCCGCGTTGTCAAGCTGCATCACCAGAACACATACTGACGCCTACGTCGTATCCACAGAAATTCATGCAGATAGGTCGGTACAGAGCGGTGACGTCTGGACGCAACAAATCTGAACTGATCACTTACAAATGACAGTGAGGACTCTTGGTCTGAAATATCCGATTTTAACAACAAAACAGATTTGCCTGCAGTCTGAACAAGGCCTTGTGTAAAGACAACAAGGCTCTAATTGAGGATGAGTATTTTCAGAATAAACTCATCTCTGAATTTCTTCCTTTTATTAATTATATAGTCTACGCAAATGAGGGTTTATTGGAGAAGCAGTCCAAAACCCAGAAATATTCAACATATAGTATAATGACATAAAAGGCAGTAAAGCAGAAAATCCTTACATTTAACAAGCTTATACTTGACAACGTTTAACATTCTGCGTTTCGCAAATCGCCAAATTTTCATGTTTATAAACACTGAGATCAGCAGAAGCGGGGAGGAGACTGACCTCAGGTGTTTGAGCAGGTAACACTGAGTGGCTCTGATGGCTGCTGGCCTCATTCAGACGGTGAAAGTCACAGCACAGAGCGAACTCATTCTGTCTGTCGCTGTCAGATTGTCATTCTTTACAAGTGCCTCTGTGTCCTCTGTCAGTGGAGGAGATGTCAGAGTTACAGCCAACTTGGGGCGAGCGCCGGTATTTGTCAGGTTTTGCTGTGCAAGTCTTTGTAAAAAGTTCAGGTGCTTATTATGAACTGTGGGTTTGAGTCTAGACGCAGATCTGCTGCAGCGTCGGCTCTGTTTTCTCCGTCTGTATTTGTGTGCTCAGACTCTGCTGCATCACATCTGCAAAAAGGACGATAAGAATCTGTAGAGCTGCTGTTTTCTGACTGACAGTCGAACAGAAAATGGTTTGAACAATGACACAAACGCATTCTCATTCCTCAGCCACCCATGCACACACATCCTCGCAGTCAGCTCTCTTTCCCCACAATAACCCTCTGTGCGGTGTCACGGCTCTTACATGAATTCTGAATCCACCCGCACTTGACGAGAAGGACGTGTCTGATTATGTTTGCAACAAGAAACTTCCAGATGAGGTATTTAAGTCAGCAAATGTTTCCTGGTGTCATTCCAGCTGAATCAGCAGCACAATTTTTCATCCTGATTGGCCTCAAACACCGGCTGCTCTCAGAACCCCCGGGACAAAGTGGGGTACATCTGCTAAAGTGACGCAATGCGCCATGGGTAATTAATTACCAGATCTGTGGTGCATTCCAAAACATGAGGTTACATAAACTAAAGTTGTGGGAACTTTGTGAGGAACTTTTCATGGAGGTTAACATGACAGCATCATTGTGCTACAAACACTGAGTTACAGAACACAAGACACCACTGATCAACAGCATTTGAGCTGAAAGTCTGACACTGTGCTGGTCCTAACAGTAATGTGTCCATGAAGCCATTATAGGGCATTGATAAGATTTTATCAGTACTGATGCTGTTACCAATTCTGCTGCAATTATCAGTCTGATCCTTTTAACCAATTCACTGATCAATTCTCTGTGTGCTAAAAAGTTGGCCTTCACAGTTTTTTCTTTCCAACAGATATTTTTCGGAGGGTTTTTTGCTTTTATCAATCAGACAGCTGAAGGACTGGACAGGAAATGGAGAGAGAGAGAGAGCACATGGGGCTCTTGCTCTACCAACTGAGCCACCAGGGTGCCCCATCCCTCAAAGGCCATCAGTGTTAAAGCAGTTTTACTATCTGAATTGTCTGAACACTGTTAAATTTCTGTCTAATATTTTAACATTTTAGAGTAAAATGCTCCTCAAACTAAAACTATATGACTTGGGAAACAACTAGGGCTGTCAAACAATTAATTTCCTTGATCGCGATTAATCACGTTTTTAATCCCTTTTAAAATTCAATTATTTTACATTTCAGGGAAGTTTTAAGTATTTTATTTATTTAGCCTTTATTTAAACAGGGAAGGTCTTTGAAAACGAGCTCTCTTTTACAAGGATGCCCTGATTACACGACATTTAAAACAACAAAAGCACACTACTGTATACAACAACACAAGCACAAGAACTGGAGAGATACAAAAGTGCATATTAAAAGCAAAAACATTCAAAAGCCACTGCAAAGTTTGACAGTTTAACAACAGAAAGCAATTCTAACCAGAGTGTCTCGATTTAGAATCAAATTAACACAGCAAATCCCCTGGAGAATATGTCTATTCTTGTTTTTTTGTTTTTGTTTTGTTTTTTTAAACAAAAGCACCGTCAAGCTGCACAGAGCAGGCTGAGTCACAAAGGAAGTCAGGCACAGGAATAGTAGAAAATTCTGTCAATTTTCAAAATAAAACACCCTGTGCGGATCATGTTTTGATTGATTTCATCAGTGTCACAACCTGTGGCACCAGACCAGAAGTCAGCCAGAGAAGAAGAGAGTGCTGACGTCGTGACCTCACAGAACAACACGTCGGCATCGACAAGAGGAACTAATAATATTGGCGACATACGATTCCCATGGATTAAAGAATCAGGAGTTCTCAACTGGAACTGTTTCTCCATTTCCAATCCTCTGAACTGAATACTGAAAACTGACAGTTATTAAACAGTTATATGTGGAAGTCAATAAAATGCTTGTGCCATCTCTTATCTGTACTGAAACTCAGGAACTAAACTGGTAGTTGATGTGAAAATGTTCAAAGGACAGAAATAAGATTTCTCCAAACCAACAAGCACCCAAAGAGTCTGAGTTTCTCAGACAAAGGGAGCAAACAAAAATCTGGGCTGTCTGCTTCTTTTATTCTTCAAGCTTTTTGTTCCAACACTGAGGTATTCTGGGTAATTACAATAAGTCAAACTGTGCCGTACATCCCTCTTGCGCTCAACCTCACACTTTCCTCCCATCCTCCCTCTGTCTCTCTCTTTACTCTCTGACACCAGGATGGCAGCAGGCATGCCACCCTCTGGGCTTCAGCTTTTATCATGTCGAGAGATGTCTGCCCGCAGGACAACAGATAAAAGGAAGATGAAGGGGAAAGTGAGGGGGAGGAGGAGGTGGTTGTGGAACCATGCAGGGAAGGTTCTGTGGGTTCAACCTTGAAAAGAAGCTGCAAGACTCACAATATGACAATGAAGGAAGATGTATTTGTAATGTGGTGTTAACGTTCTTAAACTTTGGTTCAGCGCTCTCACTGACTCTGACTGCAACTGATTGGATGTTTATAAATGATTAATTATCACTTATCAATAACGTTTTTTCCACAATTCTTTAATCAAAAGGAGGTAAAAAAAAATGCAATAACATGCCTATAAGTTCTATGTGTTCTCATAGTCCAGTGTGACATCCAACAGCTTGATTTAAACAAATACTCATCCAAAAACCAAAGATATATTATTTATTTATATATAAATTCTTTGCATGATAACAATTCATCAAATACCGGTAATTTTCTATCCACTAACAGCGGCCATCGATTGATATAATCTAATGAAGTATTAAAAAATCTGAATTGGGGGGGGAGGGACCAACCTCTGCACTCATATTAGTAAAAAGATTTTTTTTGTCACTGGTAATCTATTTTCAATCAAAGACTAGCTTCCCTTATGGTGTTAAATGTGAACACATTCAAGGTAACTGGACTTAACGGGACAAGGTTACAGTCATAATGTGGCTCCGTCACTGATAATCAATCACTACCATAGAAAGATCTTAAAAGCTGGCAGCATTAAATACTTTGTCACTCTCGCCGTCCTCTGTATGTCTGCTTTATTGACAGACTAACAGGAAGCTGGCACAAATTGCATCCATTTTTCTCGGAGCACACGCGGTCCATTAATAGCTCCCTGCATCGTCAGACAGTGCTGAACAGCCGTGGCAGCTGATTTTCTGGGCTCTTGATAAGCTGCAGCTGCAGTGATTTCAGCAGAACACTGGATGGGGTCACAAGTTAGTTCACCGCTTAACGGGAGCAGAATATTGATTTACAGCAAGAAGCAGAAAAACACCAGGATAAAAGCTCCAGAGAGGAAAAATCAACAGCTGCAGGGAACAAGATGTTTCTCTAGTTCCTGTCAAACTTCACATGAACTCACACGACCCAAACTTGTTCTCCAGCTCTTTTCCTCTCTGTGATTTTCAGTGATGCAAGTACATTTACTGGAGCTCTTTCTGAATATTGATACGTGTTGATCCCCATTCTGCCTCTTTCTCTGTCTTAAATACTTTTGACAACTTATTCTAAACTCAGAGATAATATAATTAGGGATGCAGGATATTATCGAGACACTATCGGCCAACGCTGGCTTTAAAATTAACTATCGGATCGGCCTTCACGATATCCCCCGATATAATAACCGATAAAATAACAGGCTGCCATTTCCTTGATTAAATGCCGTGTGTCACAAGTTCCCTGTGGACAGAAGTTATGTTTACTACTTTGTCTCTTGTGAAACAGGCCAAATTTGTCCGGGTTGTGGGTTTTGTTCTGATTGTCTCAGGGAGAGCATCATCCAGTGTTAAGTAGGATGTATCTGACTTGTTTCGTTTAAAAGCTGTTGTCATTATATGACATGTTTTACATAAGTATTTTTTTTCTTTTTTTGCACAAGGAATGAATATTTTAGCATTTCAGGCTTTGTATTTGATGCCTGCATTGGCCGGTGGGCCAACACAGTGAGAGTTTGCATAATGATACTGTATGTAAATTTACTACAGAAGAGACTTGATGATCTCTGCAATTAGGTGTTAGGGAAAAACATACAAATATATCGGTATCAGTATTAATTATTGGTCAAGTGAGTTGTAAAATATCTGCATATCGGATATTGGCAAAAAATCCAATATCATGCATTCCTAGATATAATGCCAGGGTCAGACTACACCACATCAGCCTGCTAATAGCCCAACCGGGAAGACGTAGGGCGTCCGGTAGGCTCGGAAACAATCAATAAGCATCGGGCGTGACGATTGATCGTTTCATCTCGTGTAGTGTGTCATAATAGACGACAACTGACGCCACATCTAGGATGCCTCAGGACAGAAAGATTAGCATGTCTGCTTTTTGGTTTACCTCCCATGATGGCTTGTCTGTAGCTGCAGTCAGTGGTGAGCGCTTCCTTTCCAGTGACATCACGCACATCGTGAACTGCAAACAATGACTGATCGGGGAACAACATGAAGTCGGTCATGTCTCTTGGCCGCCACACGGCCAGAATTTATGACTCTACAATCACCTAATCTGACGCAGTGAACATTTTAACTGACAAAAATATCTTGCAGTGTGATCGCGGCATAAGAGGTGCAATCAAAGTTCCAACAGTATTCCTACTCTTCACGCTCATGTAGTGGTTGCAGTGAGTCATGAGTAGGTATTGCAAGTTACATCATCACTTTTTATTTACTTTTAATTAACTTTTTTTATAATTTTTTTCTTATAATTCTTTAGTTTGACTCCCTGATGAAGGTTTGGTTCCAAAACGCTTCTAACATCACAATGCTGTGACACTGAAGGCATTTTATCATTTTAAAGAGAGCGCCTCGCAGGTTCTCGTGAGTTCAAACCTAAGAACCCAAAGAACACCTGGAACAAACTAACTTTTGTGTCCACAAAGTGCTTCATTTTTGCATTTTTAAATTCTTTTCAGAAGTTCTAGGTCATTCTCTCACCACACACTGTACAGAAAAACACAACAAACAACGTGCATCAAATGCAATTTCTCTTCTCTCAGAGAAAACAAACATCAAGGAGTGCGAGGAGGATGAGCAAGCAAAAAGGTTGCAAGGAGGTGCGTTAGTCTAACATCCTGTCTTACCTGTCTGAGCTCTGACGACATCTCACGGGTCTCCTTAATTCTATTTAACTTAAAACCGTACCAGCTGACCGACCGTCTGCAGGCCAGAGACCTCCCGTCCCTACCTGTTTCTTCATTAGTCTGAAGCACCCACAGACACGCCATCACGAACACAGCAGCACGCACGCGCACACACACACACACACACACACACACACACACACTCACACACATTCACACACATCAATCATGCACTACCACAGGAGCTGTGGCAGGATTGTGGTCCATTCTCAGTGAACCCAACACTTTTAATAACTCCTAATCCATAAAGAAGATTGGCTTGTTTGCTTATAATTGGCTGGATTTTGCTGGCCATTAGCCTCAACTGTGTTTTTTCTTCCTTCTGGGCTTGCTGAATCTCTTTCTTCCAATGACACACACTCACTTATCATGAATTCCTCCGCCTCTTTTGCTTTGACACTGTTTCTCCACCAAAGGAGATTACCCAGAGCTGCTGAGCTTTTGCAAGCCCTGTAAGGAAAAGAGGCGTCCAGGGGTTAAAGCCATAGAAGGACAGTAAAATTTCTTTTTACTTTCTCTCTCTCTCTCTCTCTCTCTCAGCCTGGGTACCTCAGGGTTATCAATATTTCACAAGGCTGAGAGTGAGGGAGGGAGAGCGGCACGCTCAGTCGACCGTGGCCGCCGCAGGAACACGGGAAGGAAAAGATGGAGGAGGAAAGAAGCAGCATCTCTCCATCATCCTCTGAGCCACAGCCTCCACAGGGCAACATTATAACTTACAGCCAATATGGTGTATGATTAAAAGAGAGCAAGAAAAGGACAAGAGTCAATGAGAGAGTCTGAGGGAAAATGGAAAAAAAAAAAAAAAAAAACTTTTCAGCAAAAGAAAAAAGCTGAGCAGGAAAAAAAGAAAACTCTGTGAAGACTGAAAATATTTAACATCTCTGATCTGTTTTGTCACTGTATCATTTAGATGTTATATTAAACCTCTACACTTTAAACGAACTGGCGGACTGATCTCATAAACTGTGTTGCAAAGATGCTTGATATGTTCAGCTGAAAGCTCAATCTACTTCTAGTCACCTTAAACAGAAATTCATGGAGAAAAAAAATTGAAAATCAGCAGCTCCCCCACATTTTCAATTTTGTTGTTGTCCAACAGTCCCAACATTTTCATGTCATAATGATGCAAAAAAAATCAAAATCTGCACAAACGTGAAGCTGGAAATACTTAAAAGAGCATCCCAGTGCTTCTACATGTCAACATTGGCCCCGCCCATATCCCCCAAAATAGCTTTATCCATGAGATACTGTGTTTGTTCACATTATGTCCATATTCAATGAACGTTACAGAAAGTAGCTGAAAATGTGTGACAATGTTAGTCAAACATCCTTCTTCACACTAATATTCCAGCTAGGAAGGCAGCACTCGAAAGGAACTATTTTTCCAGGCGTAATAACTTTCGGCTCCTCTCTCTCTCGCTCAGCGATTTTTGACCAAATAAACGCAGACGTTCTCTTTAGAAGGGTGAATCGCCTATACCTAGCAACTCTGACGTGTCCTATAGTGTTTCTATCCCCTGTTTCAACATGAATGGCAGTGAATGGGCTTTAAAAATG
>JAPQLA010000020.1:28903922-28917575 GCA_029822935.1 Naso vlamingii
GAACACCGCACACACACATGAGAACACCGCACACACACATGAGCTGAGGGACACACAAATTTTACAGACACTCAGTCTGAACCATTAAAGGTCTTTTATTCTTCATCACATGATTTTATAACAGGTGAAGACACTGGAGTGGTGCCATCTGGTTGAAGTGAAACTGTAAGGTGTTGTTATCTTGCTCAGGGAGATCTTGGCTCACATAACAGCAAGGGGGCCAAACACAGACCCCTCCAGCTGTGGGATGACTATTTTTCAACAAAATGCAACCTGAAGAGGACTTTTCGATCAGGAGCTCGGACACAATCTCTTTGTAAATGGTTTAAATTTACTCCTGAACTCATTCACTCTGGAAAAAAACAAAAGCTGAATCTTCAGAAAAACAAGAGCAGGATTTTCAAGGTCGTATAATGACATCATTTTAAAGGAACTATGTTATACATCAGGTATACTCAAGTCCCATTTTCTTCAGGTTTTTTTTTTTTTTGCTACAGCTAGCTTTTGTGTCAGCACTGACTTTAAAGTGAAACTAGACAACCCTTTTACCTTAACTTTATCATTCTGATGTATAACCTGATTAAACAGTGTAATAGTGGTTGAAAAATGACACCATTTGCTGCTAAATTGGCCTCCAATAAGCCCTGTTTTTACCATGAGATTTTATTGCCACCAGGATGAGGGTTTCAATGGAAAAATAAAAAAATCAGTGACGTTCTCTGTACTCTCTGTCCTGATTGGCCGGTCTACGCTGTGCTTCTTAGCAACAGGTGACGTTGGTATGAGCTGATTAGCTCACCTTGCTCTGACTCGCCTCTGCCAACAACAGAGTGTCTGCAAGCCACACCGTCAGTCGGCTCGAGCTCGAGCTGAGACGGACCAATTTACTCTGCTGCAACTTTCCCTGCAACCGTTTGTTCTCAGTTCAAACTGGACTTAAAAGAGAGAGACAACAGACGAAATAAAGCGCGAGCCGGCGCAAAGGACTGCAGCAGATTTGCTTCCAAACAAGTCTCATGCTACAGCTAACATTAGCTTGCTAGCTCGTTTGCCGAAGTTACCTACTGCAACTTTAAGTAATTTGATTCCATCTAAAAAGATTTCAAATATCTGTCACACTGTACGTGAAGCGCTACAGTATTAGTTTTAGTGAATTTTTCAGTGACAAGATAACGTTTGAAGTTCTACTGTATGATATCGTATAACATGGAAAAATAATATAATTGTGTCAAAAATCTAAAGTTACAAGTTTTATAAAGAAAAATATTTCAGGTTTCTTGTGTGATCTTGATCAGAAAATGTTGCTTAATGATCATGACTAAGAATCTGACCAAGTATTCAAACCTGTTCAATTTCTGTTGGAACCAAAAAAAGAGACATTGCAAATCCTTATTTGACTCATAACTTGTATTTTATGTATAGAATAAAAAGGTAAATGTATTCATTTCCAATAATCTTTCTCAAAGAAATCAGTCACCAGCTTTATTCAGCAGAATGAAGCATATCTACTATCTGTTTGACCTTTGACCCTCATTTCTCTTCCAGCGGAGGTCAAGTGGTTGAGTTCTGCTCCCTGTTTCTCTTTAAACACCACAGATCCTCCATCTTTCTCAATCCTGATGGATGTATTGTCCTCTGACCTTTGACCTCGGGCTTTATGGTATCTGACACAGAAGCTAATCAGAGGAAATGTGACTTGACCGGCTTCAAGGTCAAACCGTGCTTACAAACCCTCACACTGAAGTGCAGTCTGTATTTTTATAGCGAGTATTTTTAGATTTTTGGTGTGTCTGAGATGTTCACAAGTCAGTTCATCATCTTCTGTCCTCAGTCAGATATCTCATCCTGGGTGGCAGCTAATAATTATTTTTATTATTTACTTAGCTACTCAGAACTTATCTTTTAATTGTTTCAGTTAATTGATTATTAAAAGGTTGGCCATTTATAACAACATCACATTAGCGCTGGGCTAACAAGTCAATTATTTACATTTTTACAGAGATAAAACTCTCATTTCTGATCAGACATTAAGAAATGATTAAAAGATTGTGGATACTGTTGCGAGTAATGTGCTGCCTTCACAAAAAAAAAAAGACAAGCTTGAAAATAGGGCTGAAATGATTTCTCAAGAAAATCGAGTAACTCGATTGCTAAAGTGCCTCAAGACAAAGTCATTAATTTAAGTGCACAGTTGTATAGTTCTGAACAGCACTGTTGAGGTCCAGTGTCGCGCTCAGCTCAGCTAAACAGCTGGGCACTCTGTGCTTGGCACTGATGATTTTTTTTTGTCACACGGTGTAACGCGAATGTGCGATCAGGCACAAGCTGCAGAACAGAGGAAGAGAGAGAAGGAAATAGCAAGAGGCAAAAAGAAGCGACAGCCCAGAGAAAAAACAACAGAAATATATTATGATCAATTGGATATAATTAATTTTATTATCACTCCTCATTATGACCTACTAGGCGACCCTGAAATTTAGTATGAATATTTGTGCACCCTAGAAGCTGAATCCCATCACTTTTGGTGACCTCCATTGACCTTTTCTCTAAGCACATCATCTAGCTTAAATGCTCATTTCACCAAACACTCTGTCAAACAATCCATCTTGAAAACTAACGGCCTAATCTTCATTAACACTGCTACACACTATTTCCACCTCAAAACCAGAAAAAAACATGAAAAAGGCCTCGGAATTTCCTGACAACATTCCTGCTCCCCAGAGGATAAAACCTTTTGATTTTAGTGACCTATTGTTTTTCCTTCAGCACCATCCTTTGGAAAAACCTACTCTGCTCCCTCAAAGGTTCTAAGAATAACTAAATTATCAGAGTGCAGCTCATTCACACTGCAGCAGGAACGAGGATTCAGACTGTTGGTCGTGTTTTTAATCCGTCCAGCCGACTGTGTCTGTTGCCAACTGTGGGCGTGCAGCCACAAAAAGAGATTTACAGAAACAAAACGTGCCAAAGGACGGATCTCCAAACAAACACGAACACACCGAGGCCAGACAGAACTGCTGCGTGGAGACAAACAGAAACGCAGTTGTCAAGCAACGTCTTACAGTTTGTCTGCCTGGCAAAGTTTTCTCATGAAGGATCATCTGTTCATAAACACACACACATCAGCACTGCAGTGTCGTGTCAGGGTTATAGAGTTCACGTGATGTGTCCCCTAGTTTTAGAACAAAGCCTCACGATTTTAAACATTTCTCATATTAAACATAAAAGTCCTGATTTTTTAAGAGCATACATGCATGCTCAAGCATTAAACTTTCACTCACAAGTACTGTTATTAACGGTGAAAACGACCAAAGCTTTTTATGGCAGCAAAACATCCGGGATAACTTCACATTAAAACTCATGAAACAATGTACAGTTGCATAAAGTACGTGTTGTAAAATGCAAAGGAGATGCTCTTACAGAACTCATGTAATTGATATGCACGACAGTCTGGGTTGGCTAGCTGTAAATGAAAGATCTCCCTTTATTTTGTCAGATTTTGTTTGGAATGCACTGGTTACAAAATCCCTAAGGATATTACATAATAGGTTATTTTTTCAGTTTGCACCAACATGATTATCAAACATGATACGTAACAGAAAAAAGATTCATGCTACCCAAAGTAAATACAAGTATGACTCAGAGGACAGTAATGTACAGAGCCACGGTCAGTTAGAATTCACAGCCACTTTATATTATTGAAGAAAATCACAAAGATCACTTTAAGAACTTATGTATAAAAACATCTTCAAATATTTGGTCAGCCATAATTGAATCAAGTTTTGTAAAATTACAAAGTGAGTAGATTTAACTAAAGGTCATTTATAATGGCTTTGGCAGTGAAATGTATTTTCTTTAAATACTCAATTTCCTTGGAATCAAATATGTGAAAGGGTAGGATGAATGAATATAATTCATTGTAATCACAGAAAGTCACATTTTAAAAAGATTTTATGATTTATTGATGAAATGTGATTGATTGATTGATTGATTTTTGTTGTTTGCTTAAAAGGATGTGTTTCTCTTCAGTGTGAACTTATGACCTTTGATGTTAACTGGATGAGCTTTTTTTGTTGGTTTGTTGTGTTTATGTGACTGTAGTGTATGTAGTATGTGTGAATGTATATGTGGGACCCCAGGAAGAAAAGCCAATGCTTTGCTTGTGCTAACGAGGATTCCTAATGAGGAAAGACATGTTCAAGGAAGACGGTGACCATCTTCATGATGTGAACTTAAGGTTTGACGTTTCACCTTAACTGGAGGAAAAAAAACAAAAAAAACTGCTTATCTCTTTATTTTACATAAATGATGTACCACAAGGGTCAACTCGGTGTCCTCTCACTTTTTCCACTCACTTCACCTTTGTCACATAATAAGTATAAATAATATATCTTTTACTGTCTTTGTGTATGAATACGAGCAATACTTAATGTTTAATTTGGAGAAATAGCAAATGAATCTAGAGCTAGTTTTGTGAATATAGTAATATCTAGAAATAAAAACCTGAGGTAGAGCAGGTGAAATTCAGTCCTGGAATCTCAGGAAATCCAGGTCATCTCTCCCTGAATGGTGTCCTCATTCCAGGCCTACTTTCCTCCACACAAAGCTATTTAAATTCTGTAAATACTGCATGTGGAGCAGCGTGTTTCAGCGCCTCTGCACAGTTCTTTGTATTCTAATTTCTCCTGGCGGCTTTACAGTGTGAGAGAGGGGATGACGGGAAAGAGGTAATCTGAGGCTGAATGTTAAAACTGACTCAAACATACATTACTCTCCCCACCCTCTCCCAGGGGTGGATGAAGGGGTTGTGTTTGCTGATTCAACATTTCTGGAGTCTCTCCATCTACAGCCCTGAAACCATGAAAGCGCCAAACTGAGATGAAAACATCTAATAAGAGGGAATTTAAAAAAACTTAAAAATGAAGCATTCATTGAGTTCAGGGACAGACTTCTTTCTTTACAAAGTGATTTCTTTTCATTTCTAAAATTGATTAGGCCTACTTAAGCACTTGCATGTTTTAGTTCATTTAGTTCCAAACCCTTTTTTAGTTTTTTGCTGATTATTTGACGGTGTGGTTTAGATTAATGTGATCTTCAGACCTTCCAGGAAGCTGCATCCAGAATTATTTTTGCAGTTCTGCTTTATAACTGACTAAAACAACCTGAACTGGAATCCTGTCTCAGAAAATGATGTTTTCAAGATGACATGAAGTGATACAATGCCATCTTAGTTTATTTTCAAACCACTAAGTGAACAGAAGATGTTATTAAGTTGGATTGGGTTTGAAAGTATTACTAAAGTTGTAAATATTTGATGTTACAAAGGTTCATTCAACTATGACTGTGTCTTTCTGTGTATTATGATACAGCATGATGTGTTGCTCAGTGTTCTGTGGCGTCATTTACAGTGAGAGAAATGGGACAGGTAAGGTGAAAGAGTGCTGGTATGCTTTCGTCCTGTTATCAGTTAGAAACGTGAGTGGGTGAATGAGTTTGTGTTTTCAACAATGACTCTGTCCAAAAAGCTCTCAGTGTACACAGAAATCTTAGGAGGAAGAACTGCTGAACGCGTTTTCTTGCCCACATTCTTTCCTTCAACCCGTAACAGAATCAATCATGTCGAGTCAAACGCTCACTGAGTGACCTCTGATCCCTGTGAACTATGAAGGAATCCAAAGCTCCACTCCTGAGTGACAAACTGATTCTTACCTGGAGTCCCCTGCGCCTCAAAATACTCGAGTCATCCATGATTCTGTGAGATCAGGTGTCTTTGCCTTTTTTTGGTTTTCTTTCCACAAAGCTACACAGTTCAGGCACTTTCTAGAAAGTCCATCGACATGGAGGAAGTTACATCATAGCCTCCTTGCTCTTCCTCTCTTCATCCATCAAGCAAATGACAGCAGCAACAGAGATGATTTTGCAAAGTGAATGATGATGATCCTGTGTTTCAGATACAGAGACAGTTTCAAACCAGCTTTCCACGAATCTTAAGGCCTGGAAAAAGCTCTCTGGGGTCTCCAGCTGAGTCGATCTGGTTCACTTCAAATGAAAATTGGTGTCAAAAGGAGCGAGAGTTTCTAATTAAACTGGATTAAAAGTCTGAAACGTAAGGCTTCAGGGATATTCCATTTGGCTGTCTGTCAATCTTTCCAACCAATGATCATGAAGAAGACACCATGGAGAAAAAAAATTAAAAGTAGGGAAAAAATGGCACCATCATCACTTCTCTGTTTTTTTGTTTTTTAATCTCTTGTTTATTCCAGCTGGTTGTAGAGGAAGGTGCGGTCTGGATGGAAACGGTTAAGGATCGTCCTGTCTCTCTCGTTCGTCGTCAGAGCACGTGTTGTTTCTGAGCTCGGCCTCCGTCGGCTGCTCTGCCATTCATCCATTCAGCACTGGACACACCCCTCTGCCTCTCTCTCTCACTGAGATAGAGAGCGAACGCCCCAGTGATCGGCCATTCTTCTGTTTTCTAACCTTCTGTTCTCGTCCTCTCCTTTTCCGTATGCCTCCCACCCTTAAGGCACTAGTCCAAAGGAGACTCCACTGCCTCCATTATTTATAGGAGACTCGCAATAGAAATTAATGATGACAATGGGGCCTCAGGGGGTGGAGGGAGGGAGGGAAAGGAGGATGGAAGAAAGGCAAAACATAAATCGAGAAGGCACCAGCTTGCTACCCTCTGGCTTAATTAGAGCAAAGCTGTCCCAAACGAGGACCCAAAATCTGTGCAAACGCACACAGGGAGCCAGCTTTCAAGAGTCCCTCTGACCGGGACGTCAGTCAGAGCAGACAGAAGGAGTGCGTGGACTGACAAGTTAGTCCACAGACTTAAAAGAAAAAAAAAGGCCTGTGGTTTTTTTCAATCCCCTCTTCTGTTTGGGACAAGAAAAAAAGAGAGAAAAGGGGAATCACAAAACAATAACACACACTCAAAGCTGCTGGATTCGCCTGGCAGCAGAGACAGCAGACAGAAAACAAGAGCTTGTTTGTTTGCTAGCAGCGGTCCACTGAGCGAGGAGGCACCTCGCATCCATCTCCATGCCAACGGCCAGGCCAGATTCCATCTGGTTAAAGCCGGCAGAAGCTGAGGGACTCCCACGCACAATCACACACACACATACACACACACAACTGTCGACTCCACTTGCAAGCCTGGAACACACACTTGTCATCTCTTCATCTCCGCAGTCCTCTCCAGCGTCCTCTCCTGCATCTCTCAATCTTTGGTGTTGTTCCAAAAGGCTGCAGGAAGGAGGAGATCTGCCACAGCTGAGAGTTATAGAGGAGGAACGAGGGAGGAAGGAGGAGTGCAAACAGTTTTCTTCCCTCCGAGAGAACACAGATGTGGCCTCTGAGCAGATCCCTTCCTTCCTCTCCTCCTGTTCGTCAGATCTGTCTCTTCTGTTGTTGCTTTCTTTGCTCTCTCTTATGTGTCAGTATGCTCACATGCTCTGACTCCTCCCCCATTCTTCTATCACACACTCTGCCTCTCTCTATCTCTCTCTCTCTCAGTGGAGGTGGCCAATCAGGTGCAAGCAGAAGACAGAAACTCCGCTCGCAATGAATGAAGGGAGGACAACAGCTCCGCCCCCCTCTCCCTCTCTGCACTGTGGGTCCGCAGCCGCAGCCTCACTCGCTCTAATGAAAACAAGAGGGTGTGTTCTCAGCGCACACACACACACACACACACACACACTGTGGTTCATGTTTTACTGTGTATGGATGAATTAATCATGAGTGCACTGATCAGAGGTGTTGGATGATTACTTATTCAACATAATGAATTCAAACACAGACAGTTCTCCTCTGATTAAACAATCACTGGCTCCATCCTTTCAAATGTGTTAAAGTGTGCGGACACACAAACATTAGCCCTAAGTGTGATAGTTAAATGTACCTCTGACACCATGTTCATTAATCTGAAGCTACAACAGTCAGCCAGATGTTAAAATGAAACTAGACAACTTTTTTTGGCTTAACTTTGTCATTTTAATGTATAACCTGATTTAACAGTGTACGGTGGTTAAAAAATGACACCATTCGCTGCTAAATTGCTGCTAAATTACCGTGATATTTTCTTTGACATTGGGACGAGGTTTGCAACAGAAAAATAAAAAATCAGTGACACTCTCCGTACTCTCTGTCCTGATTGGCCGGTCTACGCTGCGCTTCTTAGTGACAGGTGATGTCGGTACGAGCTGATTGGCTCACTGTGCTCTGACTCGTCTCTGCCAACAACAGAGTGTCTGCAAGCCACACCGTCAGTCAGCTCGAGCTCGAGCTGAGACGGACCAGTTTACTCCGCTGCAACTTCCGCTGTAACCGTTTTGGTCTCAGTTCAAACTGGACTTAGAGAGAGAGAGACAACAAATGGAATGAAGCGTGAGCCGGAGCAAACGGCTGCAGTGGATTTGCTTCCCAACGAGTCTCATGCTACAGCTAACGTTAGCTTGCTAGCTCGTTTTGCAGAAGTTACCTACTGCAACTTTAAACCTGCTGCAGGAATGTGATCCCATTCAAATACACTATCATCAGTGAGGTCCAGCACTGAGCTCACAGCCTGAGCATCAGTTCATCACAGGTGTTGGATGGAATTGAGTTTAGGGCTCTGTGCACAAGCAGGCTGTGACGCTGAAACACAAACTGCTCTAAGTTGTCTCAATCAAGTAAACTAAGGAAGTTTGAAAAAAAAAAAAAAGAAAAAAAAAAAGAAAAAAAAAGAACCAGACCAAAAATTTCCGAAGTATTTGGATGAGGGTGTCTACATACATTTGGCCTCATGGAGAAAATATGATTGAAGTCAGTGGGCTCAATTATGTAAAAACACTGCAAAGGTTCTTTGAATAATTTATACTTTCACTGCAAAGAGAATATCAAAAGAAGAGATTTGCACAGTTTGGTTTCTATGGAATTTCTCACAATCTGACATTCTTACTATTTTCTGACTTCTGTTCACTTAATGTTGGACTGAAATGATATGATCAACATGTAAGAGAAAAAATTCCTGGAAATATGTTATTTCAGATACATTTTTACCAATCTGGACTTAAATGTCTTTAAGGTTCCATTAGAACAGAGACAGGATGACAGATAATATATAACAGCCTGTGATGTAAACCAGGACACTATTTTTAACTGCAGAGCCTCCTCTGCAATAAACAGAGAAGAGGAAGAGAGAATGAGGACAGAAAACAGATCTGGAGGGAAATGAAGGCAGAGATTTGGAGGTAGAGAGGGAAGAAGAGGCCGAGTGGCTGGTGTCCTCCTACGCTCCGCAGAGAGCGATGTACTGATGACTCACAGAGAGATGAGAGACCGCTAATGAGGAGGGATGGGTGGGCTGGAAGAAGAAAGTACCACCAGTTCTCAGATGGAGCTGCTCTGTGTCTGCCTGATGGTACATGGATGCATAAACTGCACTGAGGTATGAACACAGCATATTGCACATCTATGGATGAATCAGTCAGTTCAGAACCTTCAGCTGTTCTCTCTCTCTGTCTTTAAGAGGAGACACACGACCCTGAGTAATGCTGGTGAAGCCCTGTGAGGCCCCTCCCTCCTTTGCCGGACCCCCAGCTCCTGGTCAGAGCCTGTGCGTTAATGAGAGCAAAGGCCAAGGGGGCCACAGAGAGGAATGTTCACACAGCCACACCAAGACCGAATGACCCCAGCTTACAGACTGGCTGCTTTCTGCCATCTGGTTCTGCAAACACACGGAGGCCCGGATAAGTCACTGGTTCATTGTTCTGAGAAACAAGTCACATTTTTTTGAAAACTTCGTTTGCTCGATGAGTGAAGACATCCAGAAGACCTCAGATTACTGCTAATAGCATTGACAGTGAAGTATTTTGTCTTTTCTACAATTTTACTTTCACCAGTTGATAAATACAGACCACAGCATAAACACTGGTGGAGTTTAGTTTGTCTGTCCTGAACAGAAGAACTGCTAGAATATATTACTTTCATCTTCAGCAACAGAAGGAGATATTAAGAAAGAAACCTGAGTGTAGAGAAAAAAGAAGATGGGCTGATGGTGAACGACAGAGAGATAAGAAAGGAAGGGTTTTCTCTTCTGCTTCATGCACAACTAATTAAAGCAAAAGCCTGTCCCTCCTCTGTTTTATGTCTCTGCTGTATTGGAGGTTAATTGAAGCGGTAACCCTGCCTGTCCATGTCAATGACGAACTGCCGAGAAAAGCAATTTCTTTCTCTTATTTCAGTCTCACACAAAGAAAAAAACTACTTGTTTGTTTGACCTCCGACTCTGTTTGATCAGACAAACACTCAGCACTCACAGTGGCAGGTCTGTTTTTAGCTGACAGCGTCAGGCTCGTTGAGTCCTGTCAAAACCAGAGAACACTTAAACGACCTTCTGCTTGTTTGCACAAGAGACGGCAGACACAGCGGAGAAAAATAATCTATGACGTTTGGTGAATCTGCCAAAAGGTACCATCAGACCTTGATTTATTTATTCATTTATTTTTTTATTTTTTTTTTTGGGGGGGGGGGGGTCCCGTTGCGTCAAAGTGCAGTTTCAAAACTTCAAAAACTACCAGAGGAAAAGCTCTGTTCATATTGGCACCAACATGACACATTAAAGAAAAATTGCAAAGACACTCATAAAATCATAACTCAATACAAAAAACTAACCACAAAAACTCCATAAAACCTTCGATAGTCTCACATTCATGTTCATAATCCTGCTTTTTTGTTTGCACGTTTTGAAAGCAAAGTTTAATTAAAACAGCAAAAATCACATCCATGAGAACACAACACTAATGATACCAAGTGATTTAATCGTGGCATTTACTGAAGGTTCGTAAAGTCAAATGTTTCTGAGGTGAGAGTTCAGCGGTCACAAGGGCAACACACACACACACATTTTCATACACATGCAGAGATTCCTCTGGACACTTGGCATGTTATCGTTTCACATTCCGGAGTTACGTTCTGTCCAAAATGACGATATGGAAACAAGTGACCTCTGACTGCAGGAGGCTGAAGATAGAATCTATTATCTCTGACCAGAGAGCCCAAAACACACACACACACACACACACACACTCGTTTAATGCTGTAAAAATGGTTCAATTCCAAAGTAAAAAGACAGTGTAATATCAAGGGTTGGGAATAGTCGAAAGCCCCATGATACAATGTTATCAAGATACTGCAATATTTTGAGTACAGCGACATATATTGCAATATTTCACCTTTTTCAACTGCAAATCAATTCCCAAAGTAAAATTTTGTCATCATCATTGGATTCCTCTAACACAACAAAGTTTTCAGTCTATCCATTTCACTTCAGTAATTTTTTTTATAGCATTTTTATTACCTCACCAGACAGTGAGCACCATGCACAATCTAGTGGACTGAAAAACAAAACATTGAATTTGTTTTTGGTAACATTCATTAAAATTTATGCAATAAAATATTAAAACTTGGTGTCTAGGAATTGATACAACATCGTCACGCAATTGAAGTGATATTCCACTGTATCGTTTTTTCCCGCACCCCTAAAAATATCCTGTTGTCATGGTCTGCTGAGTAACACACATGTGCCACATGTTTAACTCCTGCTCCTGCCTGCAGACGCTTCAGAGAAAAACCTTCAGCTGACGGGTTTTTAACTCTTCACTCGTTGCCTTGTATGTTTGCACTTCTGTTTGACAAAAAGAATACTTCATTATAAGGAATATCATCTGCAAAATCACAGTAACTGTGGAGCAGGTATGTCGCAGCTGTGGTTTAATACAGAAGCTCGTTGTTTTTACTGTACATTAAACATGCAGTACTCATCTCTAAATTCTGATGACGTCTTTTCCATTATTTAGCGAATCGATTATTAACAAGGTTTGAGCTGCTGATCAAACAAAACAAGGTGTCTGATCACATCTCTGTGGGCTTCAGGAGGAGTAGTTATTTTTAATATTTAACTACAAATGGATTAATGTAGAAAATAATCAGAAGATTAGGGCTGAGCAATATAAAGATCTTATGTTGTTATCGAGATATGAGAGAATATATTGTCTTAGATAGTGAATATCGTTATCGATATAAAAAAATGGTGTTTTACTGACAGATCTTATTTTAATACTCGTCTTTACCCACCTAGTCATTATATCTACATTACTGGTGATTGTTGATCAAAAATTTAATTCTGTGAGGATTTTTTAAAAGTACCAACAGTCTTCTCTACACTATAGTCATATCATGGAGGAAATTTAGTCAGAAAATTTGCAATTTTGGATTCTGTTTCCCAGTTCTAGCATTGAAGAAGTGCCTTTGAGGAAACTTAAAAATATCAAGATATTGTGAACTGAGATATAGCCGAAAAATAATTTAACATAAATAGTATAGTAACATAATATCATAAATAATAATATAAATTTCAGCCCAAATCGCCCAGTCCTACAGAAGATTAACTGTTAGAAAATAACTGGTGATATGTTCCGCCCCTCGTTTTAGTGTGGATGTGGATGGATATAAATTTAAAATACATCGCAGAAATAAAGGAGAAAGCTCATGAAAGACTGAGCAGTTGCAGTCTGCGTGTTAATGTGTTGACCTGGTGGCCCTTCACTATATTTTTTAGAGGGGGCTGTGATGCAGGTCGCTCATCCAAAGCTTCATGAATATGGATGTAAATTCAGCGAGTGGTGCTTCATTTTGCTTTCGAGCTCTTCATCCACAAAGAGTTGTAAACATTTTGTACAACCGTCCTTTTATTTACAGTTTGGCTGCTTAATTAAAAACTATTGACCAGGCTCAAAAAACACAGACGAGCACATTCACCAGCACGTCTGTCAGACAGACACAGCCAAGTCACACACACAAAGAAAAACTTGAATAGAAGAGTAACTTGGCACACACCCACACACCCACAAACACACACACACGCATACACACAGGCTGTTGCGGCAGACAGAAAGTCATCCACATTGTGTCATAAAGAAGAAAAGATTAAAAGTTCTGTTTGTGTCACTTCACTCATCAGCTCAATGAGTCGGTCCTCTGTTAGTCTGACAGTCCTGCAACCAGCTGGCCGTCTGTGTGTCGACAACAGAGTGACTGACCTCCCTGCTCAGAACACGTCGGTTCAGATACAATAAACTGATGCAAACATTTGGGCTCATCGAGGCTTGCAATGATAACTGTGGTGGCAGAGATAGGCAGCAACAGTTACATAAACACAACACAAGCTAATGCAACTTTTGTCCACTGCAAAGATGGACGAAAAGTTTGAGAGACAGAGAAGAAGGCAATTAAAGAAAGCCTGGGAGAAAGACAGCAAACAGAACTGGGCAACAATCCAGCCTGAAAATGAAAAACATGAGGCCTGTGTATGGAGATGACAGCTGAGTGTGTGTGTTTCTGCATAATGCTGACAGGTTGCATGCAGCTCTGTCTGCCTATTGTGCTGACGGTGTGTTTGGATGTGTGTTTCAGCCTCCTCAGACAGGACAGCAGGAGGAAGCTCTGCCTGAATAAATTAAACATAACCGTGTTTGTTACAGACTGACGAAGCTCTGACGGGAACGTTGCATTAGTCAAATCCATCCATGACAGGAGAGAGAGGTCGAAATCTTCAGAATGAAGTTAGATCAATCTGTGCACATCTATCTAACACACACACACACACACACACAC
>JAPQLA010000020.1:28943708-28967638 GCA_029822935.1 Naso vlamingii
CATGTAACTGCTGTAGTTTAGTTGCCCATTTGAAAAATTTTACCTTGCCAAAAAGATGGTGTTGAATGGTACATTTTGTTTTATCGTCATTTATATTGTCATCGCAATAAATACCACAAAACATTGTGATAAAATTTTTAGTCCATATCACCCATCCCCAGTTCTCTGGTTGATCAGTAACAGCAGTGTATCCCCTCTGTTGTGAATGACAAACTTACCAACAGAGTAACTACTGAGAGCCTGCCATGAGTTTCAGTGCAGGTTAGGGCTGGGCGATATGGCGAAAATATCATATCCTGATTTTTTCATGGCAGAATCATGATCTCGATTTTATCACAATTCTGAAGTTTTTCACATTGGTTAAGAGTATTTTACAAGTCATGGCACATTTAGGGCCACAGTTTTGCTTACCAACATGTGGTCCGCTTGTATTTGGTTCCTGGTAGGAGAATAGAAAAAAATCGATTCACGTAAGAATTGTGACTTTCATTCACTACGATTCAGAATCAATATAATATTTCCAAATATCGATTTTATAAAAGAAGAAAAAAACAACTCCGCTGGCTGTCGCCCTCCATTTCCATAAACCGGCTTGGGCGTCGTGACGTCACCATGCAGCCCGTTCTGGGATGTGCGCCTGTGCAGCTAGCACATGAAGGTAAACAAACATGGAGGACAAAGAGATTCAGCCTGTCCCGTCGTCTTCGAAGGCAAAAATATGGACTCACTTTGGTTTTAACAAACTAGACGGGAAGTCGGAGCTTGACATGACTTATTTGGTGTGCAAAGTTTGCAAAATGAGAGTGAAGTACTTTGGGAACACCACAAATGCCCGGGCCCACATCACTCGACATCACCCGGAGCTGAAAGAAGCAGAGCTGTTGGTAAGAAAGCCACCGGCAGCAGACCAACACACACTACACAGCTTTACAAAACTCCCAGCCAACTCTGAGCGGGTGAAAAAAATAACTAGGTCCATCTCCTGCTTCATTGCAAAAGACTTGCGGCCTTATAGCGTGGTCGAGAATGAGGGCTTCAGATTTATGTTGCAGACAATTGAGCCTAAGTACTGCTTACCATCGTGTCAATTTTTTACGGAGAAAGTGGTACCACAGCTTTATCAAGAGACTAAAACAAAAGTCGCCGATGCCTCGACCAAAACAACCAGGGTGGCACTAACCTGCGATGCGTGGACATCGAGAGCAACCCAGTCTTATGTGACATTCACCGCACACTTCATCACTGATACCTGGCAGCTCGAATCCCGTGTTTTGCAAACTAGTGTGATGCATTAAAAGCCACACCACTGTGAATGTGAATGCCATGTTTCACTCTGTTGCTGATGAATGGAATCTGACTGTAGCGGATCTGGTGACTGTGACTGATAATGCTGCTAACATGCTGGCTGCTGCACAGACAGACAACTTAGCACACGTTGCGTGCTTTGCCCATACACTCAACCTGGCTGCCCAACGAGCTCTGAAGCTAAGCACGGTGTCACGACTGCTTGGGAGGATCAGGCGAATCACAGGCTTTTTCCACCGCAGTACCATCGCAAATCATGAACTACAGGAGAAACAAAAACTTCTACAGTTGCCACCCCACAAACTGAAAAGTGATGTCGCTACAAGATGGAACAGCGCACTGATCGAGCGATTTCTCGAGCAGCAGCCTGCTATATGTGCCGCGCTCCTTTCCCCACAGGAAAATGCATTTTTCTTGAGAAATACAAAGTGAATCTAAGCCCAGATAAATGTTGAAAAGTTAATGAAGGACACTGAAGAGGACACTGTAATGTCACTATTTGTCATTCTGTCTTGCAAAGCAGACTAGAGCAGATCATGAGGATCCGTTGCACACCTAGAGTGAAGCAGAAATTGAGTTGATTTGAGAATAGTTTGAATTGAGAATCGATTTTGAATCGAAAATCGTTTTGAATCGAAAATCGATTTTGAATCGAATCATGGCTCAGAAAATCAGAATCGAATCGAATCGTGAGATAGTGAGAGATTCACACCCCTAGTTCCTGGTTTCTCAAAATTATTTCATTTTGATTTATGAATTATTAAACCATATGAATTACATGTAGGATGAAGTGTTTTGTTAATTGCAGGCTATATATATATATATATATATGTATATATAAATATATATATATAAAAAATGGGAGAGTGGCTCCAGCAGATCTCAGGAACAACATCTGAAGCCTCAGTCCAGAAGAGCGCAGTCCTAGGAACAGCTAAGATACTGCGCAGAACCCTTAAACTCCCAGGCCTCTGGTAGAGGACCCGAGCTTGAGGATGACATAGATACCACCCCACGAGGGTGAGAGGGACGTTTATATATATACACACACACAAAAAAAATTGAACCCCCCCCCCCCCAAAAAAATTAAACTCTTTAGGTGAATGGCGCTGTATCAGTGTCACAGTTGACAGTCTCCCGACGTCACTGACGTCCTGAAGGCATGAACGTTCCAACGTCTGGACTTTGAATCAGACATGGCCATCAAAGCAATGCTGTGTGTGAAAACTCTGAGCTCTACAACACGACTTTATACACCACAGGATTATTTTATGAACACAGACACGGCGTGGTTAAGCTTCCCAACGTTTCTTGGACTTCTACAAGAGATACAGAGCAGAAATGATAATGATGCTGCTGTAGTTCATGGCAAGAAATGGCAAGCCCCCTCCTCCTGACGCTAACATTACCAGCTAACACTAATATCCCAACTGTGGCTGCAACTTAACAGACCAGCGGATGACATTATAAATCTGGACACGGTGTCTTTAAGTTTTCCAGCCTGTGTAGGACCTCCACAACTGATACAGTGCAGTAAAAATGTTTGCTGACTGTAGTTAATGACAGAAAATGCCGAGGACCCCCTTCTCAAACGAGCTAACGTTAAGTTAACATAAGTGGACTCAACTCCTACTCGTTCTTGATGCTTTCGTTTTGTTTTACAAGACTACGTTGTGAAAGGGGAGGGAAAAAGACGCCACGCCTTCTGTGTTCAGTTAATGTGCGTGTATTTATGGGAGGCATGTGACTGAATGGAGTAACGTGGCAAATAGTGTGATTCGGTCGAGAAAAAAATGCATTGTGTGTCTGTGTAGAACTGCAGCAGATAGAATGTACACTGAAGGACGATGTCACATGTTGGTTTGCTGTGAGAAATAAAAACATTTTGTGCTACTCAATTTAGTTGTTCTTCTCTTGTGCCGCTCTATAACGTCATGCATTGCAGATTCAAGGGCTACGCTGCAGTCAGGAGCGCCGTTAAATGAGTGGTGTGCGACTGCTCGTGAGGAAAGCTGGTATTACCAGTTAGGTCCTGTATTGAGCTTAATGTAAAACCGGCTTAGAAATTTTTACACCGGTCCTAGCCTAAAGCACACAGCACAAAAATACAAAACAATCCATAAACCCAGACCTATTATATACCAAACTATATTAAATACCTTCCACCTACTCTAATGAGCCATGTCAGACTGCAGTAAACATTTGTATTTTGAGTGGATTTTTAAGATAACACTGTGCCTCTATCTGTGCTCTGCAGCTGTCAAAGCAGAGATCTCATGAAGGCAGGAAGCGAGGTCATCATTAGTCTATAAGCCTCCAGTTAAAGACACCACATCAACACGTGTGCACCCTGCTGAGGAATCAACCTCCTAACGAGGATCTCTTCATTGATTTCTGGCCTTTCTGTTTAAGCCCACACCATCCACCAGCTACAGTTACATTAAACAGCCACTGGTGAAAAAGTTCCTGCATGGTTACGCCCACAGTCAGCCTACACAGGGCATGGCTCGCACAGATAAGAGACCTTGTGAGGAGACTCCACCGCTGGGTCTCCATGAGTTTATGACTAACCTCCCAAACACACAGTATGATCAAGGCCAGAGGCTGAGGTTACGAATAGGAAGCAAGAGAGGACGCTCAGCCACAGGCAGAGTGAACTTGTTTGTCAGAAGAACATTTCTGGCTGCAGAATGCTTACCTCGAGCTTTCCATATCCACAATTTTTCATAACCATATAGTTGTTTTCTGGTATGTGACTGCATCTTGTTATGAAACCCGTATGAGGAGCAATGCTCTCCACCACCCTGTAACACAGCCCACGTTTGTGTCTTCAACTGCTGCTTCCAACAATGCAAATGTGGCAAAATCAAAACGCTGCAAAGGTTCACACACTCGCCTGAAAAATGGTCTCCACCACATACACTTAGTTGATTTTTCTACCGAACAACTGCAGCCTTTCAAACATTCAATCTGCAATATGTACGAGACCACAAACAAAAAGACTGCAGGACAGACAGGAGACAAATAGAAGAAAAAAGCAGGTATGATAGATGAGGTGTGTGTTAATATGAGGTCACACTCAGCAGGTGACCTCCAGCCAGTCTCCTTTAACGCCCCCTCTCTCAGTGTGAGGTGACCTTCACTGGCTGGCACAGTCCCACCAGGGAGCCAGAGGTAAATAAACCCAAGCTGAACCACAGTCAGGAAACCAGCCGGTTGCTGTGGATCGCTTCATTAAAAGGGAAAAGGGGTTTGGCAGCAACCAAAGCACTGGTTACAGCAGGAGGAGACAAAAATGAGAAGGAGAGAAAATGCTACAAAAGCAAGGTTTCTTTGGAAACAGTGGGTCACGTTTTGAAAATGTCACACCTTCCTCCTCATCCTCAGACTGCTGTCTGCACTCAATAAACTGTGCCTGAACAGGGTAAAGGCACACACAGGTCGAGTTTTAATTTTCAACCACATGTATTAATAACGGACTGCTTCAATTCTTGCCTTCATTGAAACATGGTTGAGTGAGAATGATGATAGTGACACCCTGTACATAGATGGCTTCGGGTCCCCTGTGAGACTCGATCGGGACACTGAACTGACAGGAAAACAACACAGTGGTGGTGTCTGCCTTTATGTCAACACACACTGGCACAGGACAGCAGTTGTCAGGGAAAAGCTGTGTAACACTGACACTGAACTACTGGCTGTCTCCTTGCGTCCTTTCTATCTTCCCAGAGAATTCCCACAACTTTTTTTTGCCTAGTTTATATCCACCCCAGAGCAAAAGCATCCCAGCCACAGAATACATCAGGAAAACGTTAGACAAACTTTTTTTTTTAAATTTTAAGATATTATTTTAAGATACTATTTTATTATTTTTCTGCCTTTATGTCTTTGATAGGATAGCTGAAGTGTAGACAGGAAGGGCGACATACTTCTTGCTCCTGCCTACTCACCAGTGGTAAAGAGGACAGAAAAATTTATTAAGAACATCAAACAGTGGAGACTGGATAGCATCAACAAGCTGCAAGGGTGTTTTGAAACCACCGACTGGAGTAACCTCATAACTTCTTATAGTAACATCAATGAGCAGGTGGAGACGATCTCAGCATACGTCTCTTCTGTGTGGACGATGTCATTCCTGTCAGCAAGGTCACAATCCTCCCTAACAACAAACCTTGGTTAACAAAAGAACTGAAAGAAATTCTGAATAGGAGACAGAGAATTTTCTTTACTGGCTCTGGGAACAAGAAGAGGGAGGTGAACAGAGAGGTCAAGCGTGCCATAAAAATTGCCAAGCTGAAATATAAAAACAAAGTGGAGCAAACATTTGCACAGGGGGACGTCCGCTCAGCTTGGCAGGGTCTTGAGAACATGGCAGCAGTGAACTCCGTTTCCACCAGCCACAAGCCCATTCGGGCTGCAGGCAGCAGCTCAACATCACTCTCTCATGACCTCAATTCTTTCTTCACCCAATCTGAAAAAGACAACAGCACCCAGCGAGAGTCAATAATCTCCACACTCAGGCCTGCCCTCATCATGAACACAGAGGACCACGGTGAACACAGCTCCTGGACCAGACAACATCTGTGGGAGTATTCCAGCCCCTGTTCCACAACTCCATGACCTGCAGCACAGTCCCCCACTCGACAGTGAGTCCCATTCTAAAGAGGGGCACCACAACGGTCCTGAACGACCTCAGGCCTGTGGCTCTCACCTCTCTAGTAATGAAGGCTACGGAGAGGGTCATAAAAACTCACATTACCAAGCTAACTGACTCTCTGATACATCTGCTCCAGTTTGCATACCAGGCTGGCAGAGGGGTTGATGATGAAGAAATATTCACTAAGGACACCTGGAAACCCCAAACAGCACAGCTAGACTCCTGTATGCAGATTTTTCTTCAGTATTTCACACCATGCAGCCACACATCTCAGCTGAGAAACTGATCACCCACTTTCACCTCGACCACCAACTCACTCTGTGGATTTTAAACTTTCTCACCAGCAGGTCACAGAGAGTGCTGGTTAACAAAACCTTCTCCGACATCCTCTTCACCTCGACTGGCTCCCAACAAGGCTGTGTCCTCTCTTCCCTAGTCTTCATCTCAAACACTGATGGCTGCAGGTCCACCCAGCCAAACTGCCACATGGTGAAATTTGCCGACGATGCTGTCCTCCTGCCTCTACTCTGAGGTCCCACACGGCATCACAGCACAGCTCTGCAGGAGTTGTTTTTTTTTTTTTTTAAGATTTTTTTTGGGGCTTTTTGTGCCTTTATTAGGACAGGACAGCTGAAGAGTGGACAGGAAACAGGGGAGAGAGAGGGGGAATGACATGCAGCAAATGGCCACAGGTGGAATCGAACCCGGGTCCACTGCGGCGAGGACATAACCTCTGTATATGGGGCGTCTGCTCTACTGACTGAGCCACCGGGCTATCTTAAACTAAATGTGGGGGCGCCCGGTGGCTCGGTCGGTAGAGCAGGCTAACCACCGCCATTCAGGAAAAACCAGTGGAGATTGTAAAGGAGTACAGATATCTGGGCACAATCTTTGACAACTTTCTAAGATTTTTCTCAAACACAGAGGAGATCCTCAGGAAATGTCAACAGTGACAGTACCTTCTCAGGAAGCTGAGATCATTCAATGTCAGTAAAAACATTCTAACAACATTCTACTGCTCCTTCATTGAGAGTATAATGACCTTTTCCTTCACCTGCTGGTTTCAGTCGATCATCTTGCAGGACAGGAGCCTGATGAACACTGCCAAGGTCTGCTCTGACATTACTGGACCCTCTGTTGGATCTCTCTCCACCCTTAGTGAACAGCAGACTGCAGGATTTTACAGGATCCATCACACTTTCTGTTCCCTGTGCTTGAGTGAGAAGAAGGGCGACCTTTGTCCCCAGGGCTGTCCAGCTCCTTAACACCCAACATCTCTGATCCAACAACCACACTCTATCCCTCTAACCCAAACCCCCCCACCCACCCTTTAAGCAACTCAGCACTACAGCACTTCCTTATGTTTTAAACGGACCATTTGAACAGACTTTTAGCACTTTACAATGCACATCACGGAGCATGCCTTCTTTCTCAAACTGTCCATGGGTCATATATATGAGTTGTTTCGTGTGTTTATGCTACTCCACGTCAGAGGTGGGATACCCGACCAACGCCCGATGGGACCCGTCAGGTACCCACGGGCTGAACCGGGTTGGGCTAGTATTTTAGAAGTGACGGTCAGAACCGGTTCGGGTTCGGTGACCTACTTTGTGTGTTTTTTCCTCTTTTTATCCATTCAGAGCTGGGATTTCTGCTTTTCCAATTCATCTGATGGCACCTGAATGCACCACAGCCTTTTTAGAGACGTGATTAGTTGGCTGGACTGCCAGAAATCGCACTTCTGCCGTGACCTTGTGAGGGGCTGTGTGTGTGAGGAATTTAACATTAAGGATGCATATTTTTCATAGGCTCGTTTTTTGAGTTTATGGCAAGCATAGCAGTATTATCTGTTGCTGTATGTTGCGCTACTGCTTTTATAACCGTCAGGTTGACGGTCGGGTCAGTCAGAGTTTTGGTAAGGACGGTGAGTCGTCGGTCTGGTTAGGTCAGAACAAACTGACTGAGAATCTCAGCCCGATCCCACCTCTACTCCACGTGCCTTTTAAATGCCTCATTGGGGACAAATAAAGTGATTTGAATTGAACTGAATTGGACTGAATTGAAGAAAAAAAAAAAATTGAACTGAACTGCATATGGTGTCGCCCAATCATGCAAGTCATCAGACAGCTACTCAAAAGTAAGCAGAAATACTTATACTATTGAAATTTAAAGCAACATGTGATCATGGTCACACATCATGAGTTACCCTGTGATTTTCTCTCTGTTATCAGTAACTAAATCTGCCGGATGAGAGCAAATGTCATGTACAATACATTGCAATTAATCTTGTACACATGCAGTCATCCATATATTTTTGGTGCAGAGAACCATTTTAAAGTAACGATGAACCAAGACAACCTTGTCGCTAATCATCATCAAAACCATCACAAAAGCCTTCATGTGCAACACTCAGCCATCTTCACCCTCAGCTTCGTATTTTGAGGGTGAAGAACGAGCAAATTTGATTTGCACAGCTCCACTACGCCTCGTGTAAACACCATGCCCTTTCTATTCATGATGCAATTTGTCTGCTTGGGATTTCAAAGACACAAAGCTGAGGCAGGGACTGCTTGAACGGCCTGAGCTGCGTCCTCATTACAGCTCTCTCTAGCTGATGAAAGGATTTAAAGACGCTGATTACAGTTCAAAGTCTGTTTATATATCCAAAAAGACCAGGATTCTCGTTTAATTGCACCTTTTGTGACATTTTTTAGTGGCACTATGAAAGCTGCCAAACATTAAAAAAGAACCTTTAGAAAATGATTTGGTTTGTGGTTAATCTGTATTTGTATTTAAACAATTCTCATTTATGATTTTCTTTCCTTTTCATAGTGTACTGATGGCTCATTAAATAAATGTCATTTATTAAATGACACTCACAAAATGTAATTACGAAGTAGTCCCATTTAATGTAGTTTAGTGAGTTTTGAATACATTTTCAAATTTCACAAACATTAACTGCTTGTAATGCCATTACTGCATTTATAAATAGGGTTTTCAATGCACATTCTTATGTATTTTAAGCATACGATAATTGATGTATGTAAAATAAATTCAAAATTGGCCCCAAAATGGAGAAGGTTATCAATTTAAAATCCCACAATTAAATTTAAATTAAATGTCCAAATTAAATTTGGTGCCAAGTACATCTGCAGTGTAATTTTACTACTTCTATTTCGTACAGTTTATTTTCTGGAGACTCTTTTTGTTCAAATTTATGACTTCTGTAAAAAGTTGGCAGCTTGAAGAACAGAACTGCATTTCGTCATAATAAAATAAAATTTTTATCTCATGCAGAAATACTGAATAACCTCTAGAGACCTGGTTTGCTGTGAGAGCTGAGCTTCGTGAACAGAAACAACGTGGACTTTGGCTCCACAGGCAGAGACATGAAACCAGTGAGGAGACATTTGAAAGTGACAGAAAGGGGCGCAGGGAGTCTTACAGCTTCGACAAGAGTGAGCAGTCCATTCAGAGCTTAATTCCAGACCAATAACTCAAGTTTTACTTTGCTAGGAATCTGGGGGTTAGACTGTATTACATACAGCAACATAAAGTCTCTGAATTCAACATCAAGAAACAGAGGACGGGGAATTGTTCTCCTGCAGCTACCTCAGCTCGTGATTGCTAAACTTCATGTCACATGTAAATCAGAGCAGTCAGTCACAGCTGAACCCGTTTAGTCTCAGCAGATAAGTCTAGGACAAATAAATATGCCATGCATGTTGAGATCAATGAAGCATCCACATGTTTTAATTATCATCATCAGAAACTTCTGCAATGGGTTTGACTCTGGGTTTAATGAGTTGGGCATCTCACGCTATGCACAGGAACAACAATCAAGTGCTTTCATAAAAGCTTCAGTTCCTGCATCCAACCGACAGCTGGAACTGAATCCATCTTCATAATTCGCCGTGGAGAGCCATTACTTTTCCAAAGCACAGTCAGGGTACGCAATACAAAGCTAGCATGCTATACATTATTTCCTAATGAGTCCTGTTGTGCTGACTGCCAGGATAAATGTGTGGTTTGGCTGCTGTGTTGGTGCGGTTAACCAAGTGTTCCCTGTTTTCATTCTAGGCTCAGCCTGTCTGTCAAAGATCAGCAAACATGGAGACTAATGGCGTGTTCTTGCAGGTCTCCATGTTGGTCCTGAAGTAACGTGACCCTCCAGCCTTTCAACCTGCTCTCCTCCAGGACCCTCCTCGTTCAAACAGTTGTCGTTTTTAAATTATGTAATTTAATGAGCTAGCATTTAAATATCCTGATTTAACATTAGTTAATAGATTTAAATAAAAAGGCTTTTCAGTGAGTTACAAAGAACTTCAGACTCATACAATTACAAATTACAATAAGCAACAGTTCAAGTATTTTAATAGAATACAAAAAAGCTTGTAAAAAACAAACAATTAAATAAATACTAAATCATAAAAAGTAAGTCTAAAATAGTGAGTTGAAGTAGACAGAAAACTAGTTTTCCTGATCTCTTCTGGCAGCTCACTCACAACTGAGGTGCACAAATAGAAAAGCTCAATCACCTTTAGTTCTAGTTAATGAAAGTTTTATCCTTCGAGAAAATGTTGAAATATTCCTTATAAGAACTTTAATGAGAAACTTCATATTTACAAAGTGTGCAGGAACATCAGGATAAAACTTGTATTAAAAAGTAATTTCTTTGTGTGTTGATTTTATGTGTCTGCCATTTTGAATTCAGCACAGCCTGCTGTGAAAAAGTGCTTACTTCAACACAAACTCAGTCTGGCTGCAGGTGAACAGCGATGCAAAACAGCTCTGCTATGACTCAGGGTTAAGCAGATGGAAAGAGGAGACTGAGAGAAAGAGAGAAAGAAGGAGGTACAGTGAGGAGGAGGAGGAGGAGGAGGAGGAGGTGGTGGCTGGTAGAAGATGAGCTAGCAAATGATGCAAAGCTAAGCCGGAATACAAACATGGAGGTTATTAAAATTAAGTGTAAGTGTCAACAAAGTGTGTGCAGCTGTCTGAAAACATACACACCAAAATCCACAAAGGCAGACAAACACACACACACACACACACACAAACATACACACACATATTATGGATATATAGGCATTTGGTACAAAGCCCTAGACTGTAATTAAGATATAATAAAAACTGTAATGATGGTTTAGAGGACATTCATAATGAAACTACTTTGCATTAGTAATTGCGTTTTTAGGGACGCATAACGCTGCTGCAGTATGTTCGCTGCAAACACATTTTAGTTGGATTCCTTCATGTTACACATCAGACAACTGCAGGAAACTAAAAACATTATTTTAAGGTTGGAAAAAGAAATTCTGTTTCTGGTCAACAGACTTTAACATCTGTCATTCAACATGAGACAGAGAATATAAACAAATCTATGACTGACGGCTAAACACCTGTTCAGCAAAGGACAAGCGATATGGTGGTTGCCTAGCAACATTTAAAAAAAAAAAACCCACAGCATTGCTCCTTTATGTGCGCTGTGCCTTACATTTTGCAACATACAAGAAGTCCCTGTTTGATCAGGACATCACTGATATAACAACCGTCTCTTCAGTCAGCTTCAGTTTCTGTTGTGACAGGAAAAATAAATAAAAAATAAAATCTCAATTTGGAGAAAAAGATCCGAACACCTGCTGAGTTTGGAGAAGAGGATGCACTCTGAGTCCACTGGAGTCCAAGTCAGATGCTATTAGCCCCTCCACCAACCTGCCACGCACTTCTCTGCAGACTGACCCGCTGTGTCCTTCATGGGCTTTGAACATTGGAAGTATCCAGCAGAGACTGTGCAGCATGCAGACATTTCCTCCAAAACAGGACGTCCTGATCATGTTTCCCTGATTCAAACTGATACTTTTAACAGTGTTTGCTGGTACAGACTCTGATCTGACATTTATATGTCCTATTCAATGCAGCTGCACACACACACACACAAACAGAGGAAGGTGATATCATCACATGGCTGCAGCAAAATCCCACCTGAGCAGCAGCAGCACTGCCAACAACTGTGCAGCTCTCCTGTGTGTACGTGGGCGCCTGCGTGCATGCACACGTGTGCAACATTGTTTGAGCCCATTGTTTTGTGTGTCCGTGTGTGTGTGTGTGTGTGTGGCAGGAAGAGAAAGCACCCTGCACCAGTTTTTGAGCTCTGACTAATCTTCCTGAGCAGCAGCAGAGTCGCTGAGTCTCTGACAGACTGTCAGTGATCTCTCTCATCCTCTCTCATTACAAAAATGAACTTATATAAGTTATCATCACGGCTTCTGCCCACAGAGAATGCTTTCTCTGCTGGCAGGCTCTTTGATATGAACACATCTTCAATGGGATCATCGCAGTAAATCAATACAGTAAAGATCTGTGCTATGCAGAGCAGCCCGTTGATTCCTTGTTCAGGTTTTCAACCAGCCTGCAGCACAAGCAGGAGATTTGGAGGTATTACATGCTGTTGTTTTTGATGAAAACCTGCACTCTGGCAGCACCTTGATGCATGTCATTACATGCTGGTACACATCGGGATACACTAGTGTCAATGCAACACACAATTTATTTGTTTATCTACTAAGACAGGGACAGCACATACTAATGAACATTGACCCGTGTATATGCCAGATTATAACCATAGGCTAATTTCAATCTGTAGACCTTTGGCAGGTTTATGTTACACAGTTATATAAAAACACAAAGAACCACTTAGTATGTACATAATACAACCGAAAAATCAAGAACATCATGAACTATACACGAGCTGACGCAGGCAGACATACAATCAGACAAAAAGTGGCTGTGATGTTGCAAAATACAAACCAGGAAAAAGTGACTGTAAGAGTTCATGTGCAAAGGTGCAACAGAAGCAGGAGGCAAAGTCCCTGGAAGAATTAAGCACAAGTGCTGGTATACTGCATATCGTAAGTATAACACATAATATTGCACACCATGATAAAGTGCTGATGTAAACTGAACCTTGCCCATGATGTAAATTACAATCACTAACAATCAATGCAAGTCTCTACTTCAGAAATGCAGCTTTTTACAAAGACTTCCAATAATGGCCCCATTTATTTGTCTCACCTGCAAACTAAGCTTGTTGCTGTTTTTAAAATAGTCTCCAGAAAGTTTAGACTTTAAAAAACATCTACCTCACTTTTTGGCATGGACCAGGAAAACAAGCAGTACATTTACATGCACAGTTACATCGAGCTGCAGTTAAAGCTCGATTCCCCCATTTACCTGGACTGCCGTCCTTGTCCCAGTATGCAAACACTGAGGGAGAACCGATATTTATTTTTACCGAGGATGCAAGTAATAAATTTCATCTGAAATTATCTACAGTTTTTTCAGCAAAGCTGAGGTCCTCTGATACTTTTAATACCATCCAAATCTAAATATCAGTATTCGATGTGAGTTACACAATTTGGAGTTGGGAATCCAAAAACACTGCCTGTGATGTCAGTGAGTGTGTCAATGGAAATCTTTGCTGAGTGCCATGAATCTCCCTTATCAATGGAAATATATAAGACCACCCACCTAAAGAATATTGTGTCCCTTTACATGAATGCTTCACTTTTTGAATTTTTAGCGCTTGTCATTGCCGTCAGACAGTCGTTTCATTTGGGACAACACTGTCTCAAGCACAAAACATCCGTACTCCTTTGCACAAATGCAGGCAGTCCCAAAGGTTTAGCGTACACATAAAGGGACATATATACTTAAGTTAGGCAGTCTTGTTGGTGGCTAAAAGACGTGTTTACTGTTCTTTAATATTAAGACTTACAGACTTATTTTAGGGTTATGTGTTAGCAAAATTAGGAGGTCAACTTCCTGTTTTGTCTAACCACACTACCATTTTAAATATAAGCACAGGTGACAGAGCTGAAAACACTATTTATGCCTTTTTTGTTAGACAGTAGCATCTGAGTAAATCTGTTCACCTGGATGTCAGTCAGCTTGTCTGAGCTGCTATCACATCACAAATCACAGCTGCAGTGTTTTCTGTTGGTAGACAAAAGGGAAGCTGACACTCAGCAGAGTAACCAGACCGTCTGTCTCACTGCTGAACACATGTTGGCCGTGATGCACATTTTTGTTTGCTCACTAGACAAAGAAGAGATTCAGAAACTTCCCTGTTGTTTAGGTGATTCAGTGTAGATGGAAACCCTTAAGAAACAGTAAAATATACAGATCCTTTTCTCACAAATTCAGTTTTAGTAAGCACATTGTTCACATGCAGTAAAGTGTACACACACCTTTAAAATAATTTCACATGTGTGAAACTCTTCAGTTTACATAACTGGTCCCTGCAGTGGCACCTGTCATCCATCTCACACTGTAACATGTCCGACACAAGCTTTAACATGTAGCATGTTTGAAGTGAATAAAGAGCTCTGTATGCATCGTATTGTAACTTGCTGGCCTGCTTTTCACTGCTCGTGTGTTTAATTCCCTTAGGATTAAACTGATATCTGAACTTGAATGCTTTAATCCTGGGCGTGTCGCTGCTGCATGTGGGTGTGTGAGTGTGTGAGTGTGTGGCATAATCACATGTTTAAGCTCAGTCACATCTGCAGGTCCAGATTGCTTCTTGCTAAAAAAGTAACAATCACAAGTCCAGGGCGGGTGTGCAGAAGTGAGGTTTCTGTTGATGGTACAAATTTCTCAGGTGTGGGCTTTCATTATTACCGGAAAACTTCAATGGGGAATTAAGAGGTGCCACGTTTTGTTCTTTTTCCTCTGTGCAAGCATCTAATGCATCAAACCTGCTCTGCTGTTAAACAGCCTGTCATTTCCATCCAAGAGCGAGTCCACAGAAGTTGATGAAGCCAAAAGTAAGTTTGGATCTTAGAGGAGTCTTTGAGACCCGCGGGTTTACTTTCCCTTTTTCTTCATTACCAGTTTATCAAGTCATATCACGAGTCATTTATAAGTTCCCAGGACAATAACGCTCACATCACATTTGCAGGATCAGACTGCTGGCTGATGGTGCCGCCTGCAACTCCACTTGTCAAGTCGTCAGAGGCCAGTTTTAGAATGTAAGGCACGTCAGTTATTTTAACAGCCAATCAGCTTGAAGCTATGTCACCTGTTGCCAAGAAACACAGCATAGAGCAGCCAATAGGAACACATGCTCTCTGAAAGTGTTGTGATTGGCAGAAAAATCCCAGTCACGGTCTGAACACAGAGCCAAGGAGAGGAGCAGAAGTCTAGTGTTCTTTCAGACCACCTGAATTACAAAATGATGAAAGGTTATTATGGGATTTGCGTTTCCTTCATTTAAATGAAGACTTGTTGCAGATTTTTCTGCTCAAGGGGCAAATCTTTTAGAAGCAGCCTCTTCACAGGAAAATCGCCACTGTGACACGTCTTGAAGGCTTTTACTGTGAAGCAGCAGTCAAGTAATGAATACGAAGTGTGTCAGCAAACTCACTGTTAGATGAAAGTTTTTCTAAATCTAAATGTCTGGTTGTTTGAAGGCCAAGTTATGCTTCAATTTATGAGTCACAACACAAAGCCTCTTCGGTCGCTTTGAGACCTTGTTATTATAGTATTTGTAAGAAGGCAAAAAATGAGCCGTTGGGTTAAGAAGAAAGATAAAACAAACGCTGTGGTGGAAACACTTTGTTTTTTTCTCCTTCCACTTTAATCAAGTACACGCTCTACAGCGCATTATTTATCAGTCCAGCTCCCGAAGGCTTAAGGAAATTACCAATGTCATTAATTTTTTCCTCAACTACGGACATGTAAAATGCCCCAAAGTGCAATACAATGAATATACTACATGTTGTCAGTCTGCAGTAGGTCGTGGCAGTGCATTGCAACATAATGGGTAATATCATTTAATTTTTTAATACACTATTTATTTTTGTTTTAATAAATTTATGATTTATTTCTTTGTCTTTCAATTCAGTTGTATTTAGGCCTAACAGTAAAGACAGCAGCTTTTAAAAGAAACACTAGTGTCAGTGCTCAAAAATGCAGGATGTTCTTAAAGCCAATAAATAATCGTGTTAAAAAATCAGGATTACAACATCAATCAAAATAATCAGGATTATTATTTTTGCCATAATCGACCAGCCCTACTTAATTTTAAAATAATAAATAATTGGCAGCATGCTTCTTTTTTCATTGAAGATGGCTACACAAAGATGAAAAGGTGCATTATGGGATCATTTTATACAACCTGCACCAGAAAAGGTGGCGTGCAACACATTCCAAGAGTGTCAGTTTGGGAGCATCGAATACTTAATGAACTTTTTTTTTCTGCTTTTTTGTTAAGATTTTTCATGCGTGAAGACAGATATGTTGATTTAAAGGCAGCCTTGTATTGAGGTTTGCATTGCTGCAAATTTTGGTTAAAAAAAATTCAAAATTTACTACAACTGAATATCTGTCATAAGTATCAGTTATCAGCATCAGGAACTCAGTAATAATTAGTATCGGTACTGGAAAAACGGTATTGATCAACCCCTAGGGTGACATCTCCATGGAGATAGTTTGAACTGAACTTCCTTGTTAATATTCTATCGTTCGTGTTAAATATGGTTATTGTGGAGACGGTTGAAACCTTTCACCAAAGCACAAATTGAAAATGTCAGGTTACTCTTTCATTCCTGTCGAGCGAAGAACCATAAATTGGCCTTGAGTCTGTTCAAGGTCTGTTTAGGTGCAAATCAATAAAAAAGAATTGTTAATCAAAATATGGAATTCACAGGAATTAACGCCTACTTTTGACAGCTACTTGCTTTGTGAGTCACAAATTATTTCCACTGTGTTAAACGCGCACTCATTCCATCAATGGAAATTGTTCTCTGTCACTACACAAAGCCCAAATCAAAGACTTCCTTTTCTCCACCCTATCAATGAGATAACGATAACTAATGGAACGACGTTACTTTTAAAACTTTAATAAATATGTTAATGAATGAAGCAGAAAAATTGGCATCTTTTGCATCATGAAAATATCACATAATGTCTAAATAAATAAGACAAAAAAAACTTTCAAAATGTCACTACAACTCAACCTGCATTTTGGTTGTAAAGGGATTTAGGGGATTTATCTGCGTCCGTGTTTTGTAATTGTTTGAGACTCTGACGGGTGTGTTTGTGCTCCTATAATTAGCTGCTGAGCTGGAGGAAGCAGGATGTTTTGTTGGAAGCTCCTTTGCTGGACACAGCCCAAAGGTTAATAACCCCCAATCTGGACAGGGAGGGACGGCCACGATGACCTCAACAAACACAAAACACACCTGCACACAAACACGCAGCAGACGGCTCACCGGTGTTGTTTGATTTACAGTGCAGCCCAATACATTAACATGCTGTAAAACCTGTCACACCCATTCAAACAACTCCTGAAACTTGTATTGGCACAGTCAGTGTGTGTACACAGTGAGATCACTGCAACATGAAACAGAGGCAGAGTTACAGACACGCCTCCTCCTCCATCACTGCTCCTGGCCTCGTTCTCTCACCATCGCAACACGCAGGATTGGCCCCAGACCAACACTTAAAGGCACTGAGTGAAGGAAGTCAGGCGAGCGAGAAACACCTGCTGTCCACTAAGCAGTTTGCGTTATAGCTGCTGATTGGTCGACCTCATTTCACTGACTGAGAGAAATACCACAAGTGCCTGACTGGTGGATTTTTTTTAACCTATTTCCTCAACATTGGAGATCTTTTAGGAACTAGTTCTTTTTTTAGAATTTAAAAGACTCTTTAGACCATTGATAATGTAAATCACAAGTACCAATCAAGGATGAACCATGTTTTAAAATCTGATGGCTTGTTTCCAAAAAGTAGGGAAGCACGATTGAATTTTTTACCATTTTCCCATATGTCGATATTACGAAACATTTGGACGATAATCAATACCAATACTGATAATCTTTTTTTTTTCTCCTCACACCTAATTGCAGAGATCATCAAGTCTCTTCTGTAGTGAATTTACATACAGTGTTATTATGCAGACTCTCACCGTGTTGACCTGCCGGCAAATGCAGGCATAAAACACAAAAAAAATGATGTAACAGTCATTCCTCATGCAAAAAAAGAAAAATACTTGAATTTAGCCTACTTTTTGTAGAACATGTCATATTTATTTGTAACAACTGCTTTTAAATAAAACAAGTTAGATACATCCTTAAAACTGAATGACACGCTCCCTGAGACACTCGGAACAAAACCCACAACCAGGACAAATTTGGCCTGTTTCACAAGAGACAAAGTCAGTAAACATGACGTCTGTCCACAGGGAACATGGGAAACATGGCGTCGACTCGGGCATTTCATCAAGGAAACAGCAGCCTGTTATTTTATCAGATATTATATCGGGGATATCGGCAAGCTGGCCGATATCTGATTGTTAATTTTAAATAATAATATTGTGCATCCCTACCAAAAAGTTCATCTTTCTTTTCATGAGCATAAATAATATTATTGGAAACATATCAATTACTCCACCTGTCATTACTGTATCTACTCTTTACTACATGCAGAGTTTATCCATTGAGAAAGTTGCTCATCTTTCCTATTCAAAGAATTTCCACCCTTAAGGACAGGACCCAACAAGACATTACTCGATACCCGATGTTGTAATCAGTGAAAATCAGGCGGTTCCAGTATTTCCCTTTGAATTGTACACTGTCTTGGAAGCATCAGGACTTCAGGTAAAGATTGACTGATCATGAAATTAGCAGGCTACATCTACACTTTCGACTTTCTGGTATGTGCAGCGTGTCCTTAAACTCAAACAGCAGTTGGTATCAATTCAGCAGGTTTCTGCTTGTAACATTCCAGCTTCCCCTCATCTGTCCCGGCCTTACATCAGAGCTCTGCATTATGAGCCAACATGCAGCTTATCAACCTCAGGGAAACGGCATAACCCAGTACATACACTGGCAAATATACACGAGGAGAGCAACAAATCTCACTCAACAACAAACACGAACAGACAGGCTTCAAACGACAGCCTGACACGTTTGAACAAAGTAAGAACAGACACAAAAGTCACACACACACAGACACACAGATTTAACGTTGACGTAGTTGTACTAGCTGGGCCCTGGATACTTTCATTTTTATTAGTTTCATCTCCACTTTCCAACTCTGCATACATCTACAGAAGAAAATAATCAAGACAGCCTAAAATGAATACTGTGCTGCCTTCTGCTCTGCAGTAATGCTTTCATTTCGTCGTATTAATCCGGAGCAGCTCTTTCTCTTACAGCAGTTCACATTTACCCCTCTTAAAAATCACAAACTCGCTCTCAGCCAGGCTGCGGCACGTTTACTTCAACTCAGAGCCACGGAGGTTTTATAAGAGCTTTGTCAAGCCCTCACTGGTAAAAACCTAGTCAAGTCGGCCACTGCTAGGATTTGTAACATCTGTCCATGCAGTTAGAGTGGCTGTGCTCTGAGTGGCCGAAAAGCACAAAAAACAAATTTTTAGGGATGCGTGATATTGGATTTTTTGCCAATATCTGATATGCCCATATTTTACAACTCATTTGGCCGATAATCAATACTAGCTATGTCGCGATAACCAGTATCACAGTATATCACAGTATCAAAACTCATGCCCTTTTCTCCGACGGTTTCATCACACTTTTTTTTTTTTTTTTTGGGGGGGGGGGGGGGGTTGTGAATGGTTACATTAACATAATGTTTCCTCCAGTCCCAAACATGCCCCAACATGCCCCTCCCTCCTCCCGTAGCAGCAGCAGTCCTGTTCGGGCAGGTTGCTGCTGTGCTCCGTTGTTTTCGAATCTAACCCTTAACTCTGATGTATTTCAACCAGACCGGACTTGGTGATTGTTTAGACTGTGAAAGTACCAACAGAGACGGTTTCGGAAGTTTTATTTGGTTTCTGTCCAGTTTGAATAAAGTGTGTTTTAGCATATTAACAAGGCAAGCTCATCCGTTTAGTAAAGTTCACATTAACTTAAGAGAAAGAAACTGACCTGTCAGTCAAATGTAATGTAACTGTTAACCAAATACAGTGACAGAAAATAAAATATGACAACTGATTGTGGTTTTCAGGGATTAACAGACACGTAACGAACATCCCATCCTCATCATTTATTGGGGATGGGACACGTTAACGTTACCGAGCCGCAGTGTTAGAGGGCTGCAGGTCTAAAGAGCAGGCTGCAGCCTCTTTCCTGCTTATTAGCACACGGAGCTTGTTTACGTTACAGACTCCACATGGAGAGAGGATTGATGTCAGTGTTACTCAAGTTGGTGACAACTACATTTGTTTCTGTAAGTGAAGTAAAAGCCAAAACTTTACCCATATACCTGATCAACAAGCTTGAAGTGTTTGTTGTCATTGCATGGATCTATAATTCCCAAAAATTGTACAATAAGACATTTTGGAGGCGTTCACGCGCCAATACCATGAAACCGTCAAACCCTGATATTTTTGCCCAAGGTTATCATACTGTGATAAAATCATACCGTGACATGTCTACAGGGGACACAGGAAACATGGCATCAACTTGGGCATTTAATCAAGGACACAGCAGCTTGTTATTTTATTGGTTACTATATCAGGGGATATCGGCGTGCTGGACGATATCCGATAGTTAATTTTAAAGCCAACATTGGCCAATACCGATAATGTCTTGATAACATCCTGCATCCCTACAAATTTTAGTAACCCTCTCTAACATTTGACCTTTGATGGATTTTGTTTACATTTCCAGTTTTTTTTTTTCTTTAATATATGAGAAATCCCTGATGGCATGATGGCTAAGAACACTGGACAGCAGAGGGACACAGAGATGGTACAACGTAGGGAGAGAGGATGGCGAGGGGAGGTGGT
This sequence comes from Naso vlamingii, assembly GCA_029822935.1. Taxonomy (NCBI): domain Eukaryota; kingdom Metazoa; phylum Chordata; class Actinopteri; order Acanthuriformes; family Acanthuridae; genus Naso; species Naso vlamingii. The sequence continues at coordinate 28,964,492 of JAPQLA010000020.1, forward strand.
GGACAAAGACAAAGACAGGGGAGAGGGTAGGAAAGACAAAAGAGAGGGGGAGAGAAAGGACCATCGAGTAAAGGTTCTGTCAGGAACCAGCAGACTAATGTGGCATTCAGCTCAGTGTGAAATCAGCACATGACTCAGTTACAATGACTGGGGGAAGGGAGGGTTCACACAGACACATAAAACAGCATTAAGCAGACGGAGCAGTGATGGATTTTCTTCATTAAGGATGTTTTGTTGAAAGCTTGAAAAAAAAACAGAATTTTGTGTTTTTGCAGTTTGACAGACTAGAGCTTCATTTAAAGCTACATTTAAAAACCACAGGAAGAAAAGTCACATAAAAACACACACACATACTTTGCTTTTAAATCCTTTGTCATGTCACTTTTGTGCCAAACTGTGTGTGGTTTTGTTTCTCCTGCTTCCGTCGCCTTACACAGAAGGCTAAACAATGATTGGAGGCTGCACAGTAATTAAGCTCATTTATATGCATTGATATATCGGATCCTTCTAGGTCCTAATTTTGGCTAATAAGAGCTTCATAATTAATGTCATTCATGCTCTATGACTACACATTATTGCCCCAGAGGCACCCTAAAAATGGCACACATTAGCAGTTTGGACTCCATTAATGAGTCGCTCGGTCTCTGCAGTGCTGCACGACCATCAGCCAAATCCTAAAGGTCGTTCTGGCTCAACGGCTCCTCCGCTGAACTGTGACTGAAATGGTGAGAGAAGGAAACTGTCCCATATCATCGCAAGGGACGGGAGCAGGTTTAATAGTTAACTTAACAGGCACCAGTGAACATGACAGTCAAGAGCCAAGGCTACTGACAGAACGAAGTAACACTGGGAACACACCTGCTCTCATACAGAACACTGAAAGAAGGTCAGGTCAAGAAAAGCAGCATTCACAAAGTATGAACTCACCGCCACTTCCTGTTCTTGTTAACATTTGCAGTAGCATTATCAAATGATTTTTACATCTTGCAAATGTGCAACCCTGGCTATTAGGCTTATGTTATCTGAAGGCCTTGGTATTTAAAGGTTTGGGAACCAGATGTGTAAAGACAGAAATCTATACTACAGAGACCCCTGCCAATCAAGTCATCTCTTTGCAAACTATCAGTGAGACCAGTCCCATATTCATTAAGTGAATTAAATCAGATATCAACAATCAGAGTCGTTTCACACAAACTACACTCAGGGCTCCGGACCAACTATTTTTTTTTTCTAGGAGTGCTGTAGCCCTGTGCTGAAAATTTTTAGGGGCACAACCAGAAAATTTAGGGGCCACACCTTAAATCAGCCTGCAACGCAAATTTCAACTTTGTGCGTTCATGAGATGTTACTTCTTACATAAACTGTTATGGATTTTGATTCATTTCATGGATTTAAGTCAGAGAGGTAAAGTAAATCCATTAGCCAGTTAAAAAAAAAAAAAAAAAAAGTCACTTGGGTGACCACTGAGCGCTCATGAAAGTGACCAAATCTAAATTTTTCTTAAACATTTAGGCTCATAAATAAATTCAAGTAGTCAAAAGACACCTTAATTATATTCTGGGTTGGTAAATAACGACTTCAAAATCAGGATATCAATAAAAAAAAACCAATGCTAATAAATCTAAAATATAAACGTTTCTTTTCAGTGAAAATTATTTGTGTGCCCCTCTGCTTGACACAGTGCACAGTTTAAATACCACATGCAGCTTTTTATTCAGTACAGATGTTTATTGATCAGACAACATTACAGAGAGAGAGACTCTAACTGTGAGCCTAATATTGCAGTACTGATGTGCGCAGACACAAACAGCTGTGGAACCGACTGACAGCTGATCCAGATGTGATCAGTCGTTTTTCTAGAGGTCGGCAAACTTGTAGGTTGCGCATGCGCAAGTTGCTGTTGAAAATACTTGCGTCGTCTCAGAAAATGGTCGCAGTCTGGAGCCCTGCACATTGTATGTATTTTAGCCCCTAATTATATACAACACAATCATAATGTGTCAGTCTTGGAGGGGACAAAGTAATCTATCCAAGCTTAAGAAGCATTCAGCAAATGTAGCCTGAAACCAAAATCCAGTCTGCCCTGTCTGTAATATAATTTCTTTGGTAAGATACACACACACACACACACACACACACACACACCATGTGACTAATTTGTTGACCATGTCAGGAAGCCTGACTTTTACACTGATCAGATGGGGAGGATGTGATCCGCACAGCAGAACAATCAGACCTAAATCTGCTGTAGTGCAGCCTCCATCCCTGTCACCTCGAACCGCTCTGAGCTCCGGCTGGAATCCAATGAATGCAGAAGAAGTCGCTGATCACTGCAAAGCCAAATAAATGTGAGAGCTGATGTAGAAAATATGACATGTTTGGATAACACCGGTTCAGACCAGTCACCAGGCTGTGTGAGCCATCTGCTCTGTCAGTGTGAGTGTTACGGCCGGGACACACTGGCAGCGCCTGTGCATTTCTGTGCCCGTGTTAATAGATTAGAACAGCGACACACAAGAGACGTGCAGCTCACGCGTAGCTGCAGCAGCGCCGGTTCTTCTCTGTGTGATGTTTCCAGCAAAAACAAACATGGAAAATGATCTGTTCACAGTCACATGGACATCATACCAGCAACATCACACCTGTCACTTCCAATGTCTTTATCTGCGGAACCAGATAAAGAAATTCACTCCCAATTCACTTGTACCACACTACTTTCGATGCTCTGATTGATTTGACGATTTGATTTGTATTGCTATTCTGATTTGATGTGATTCTACAAGTATTGAAATTCCATTATATTGATTATTGCAATTTTATTTATGATTGGACACAGCTTTGGTTATATCTAGCTCTTCCCTCAAAAGTGTAAATGGGTGCTAAATCCTCAAACAACAGTCTTTGTCAAGAAACATATCGGACAGCACTCCAATGAATGATCTAGTTTTTATTCCCGCACAGACTACATCTCGCTCTGCCTTTCCTGGAGGTGTGTAGAACCCAGAGTGTCCATGCTTAGGATTTAAAATGTAAGGAGGCAGGTCTAGATTATCCAGCATGTAGTGATGTCCTGTAAGGCAGTCAGACCCCCACCCTGAAATGTTGTCTGTGAAACAATGGAAGTTTTTCCCCAGACTGGATGTAACC
>JAPQLA010000020.1:28968003-28981744 GCA_029822935.1 Naso vlamingii
AAGATATCCAGATTGATCTGAAGATGGAAGTCAAGCGCCTGCAGCAGGATGTGCAGGTTAGATGGAACAGCATTAACACATTGCCAAAGTATCAGATTGGGACTTGGTATCGGCAGATACTCAAAATCAAATGACTCAAACTTGGACTCAGGGGCAAAAAAATGTGATCGGGACATCCCTACTAGCATGTAGTATACATGCTACATATGCTTGATGTAGACTTTGCAACATCGACACTGCACAAGCATTGTTAATCCACTGTAGGTTTGAGTCAACTTCCTGTCTGCCCTCATTAGTTTGATCCCGCTGTGGGCTTCAATGGGGAACAACATCTCTCTGCAATGAAAAGATTATCCCTCCATCCCTCCATCTGTACTTACTAACAAACAGCTTGGAGAAGAATCTACTTGATGATTTATTTATTTTTTTAGTCTCTAGATACAAAGTCTTCTTATAAAAACTGGGATGTCTATGCAGCAGAAATACATATATAATTTTAAAACTGGTCCTTGCAAGTGAGAAAGCAGGAGAAGACCCAGAGGCTTAAAGTCAAAGCATACAATGACTGAAGTAAGAGGCAGGAAGATGCAAATGAACGTCCACATAAAATAAAAACAAAGACAGACTGCATGTCAAAGTGATGTTAGTCAAACATTATATGCAATGTAGAGACTGTGCAGGGTCTGTCCTCTGAATGTGTTGAGTTCGATATGAATACAGTACAAGAAACTTTCACAAAGCTGCAATAAATGCCAGACAGGCCACTGCATGAATTTTGTCTGGCAGTGTTAACTGTGTGTAGGAGACTGTGTGACTTTCACTGCTCCAATTTAACATTATCAGAAAACACACATGTCCAGTCAGAAGCACAGAGAAATGCTAGACTGAAAACATCGCAGGACGACAGGAGGAGCAGCTCCATCAAACAGTCAGCTGGTAGGAACATGTGAATGTTCCGACGGAGGAAAAGTTCTAACATGTACCTGCAACTTTCAGAGACAGAGAGGAGTTTTCTTCAGGAGGGATTGAAATCCTGACGACTTTGTGGAGCACAGAGTTTGTTTTTACACAGTTACAATATACAGTTACTCAACTTGTTTAAAAAAATATATATATATAACTATGACGTCTGTCTACAGGTCAGGATATGGAAAAAATGTAACAGTAATTAAAGTCAGGTTAAACAGAACATGTTTATGCGGTTTCTGTTTATAGGGAAGTGACTTGCTCTTTTCTTTCTTTTACAACATGCAGAAGGGATGCTGCTTGGTTTACAACAGCTGATACATAAACAGGCCTTTTATAATCATCTCCTGCCAATAGAACACAATTAGTCAATTTACATAAAATTTATTAGCACAATAAATTATATTCAATTGATTGCATATTGTCTATTCTCTGATTCCAGCTTCATAAACAGGATTTTCTGCTTTTGTCTCTTTTCTATCATTAGTAGGACAAAGAAGGAAATGAGGATGTCTCCACTGACTGTCTGATAGAAAACATAATAATTGAATATTAACGTATTTCATACAAATAATTGTAAGCTGCACAAATTCACAGCTAAATCCAAGCAGAGTGTGTCACCTCTGGAAGCTTCACAGCACCATAACAGGGACATGAGTCATTACTCAGCATTCTCAAGTGTAAGCAGTAGGGAGATAATTCACACTGGATGAAAACAGCCTGTCTGCTCCTCCATTTCAGACGGTTTTACACCAGAACACATAAAACAGCAGCAGCTCAAAAACATCTGTCTGACTTCCCATGATACCACGAAGCAGCACACCCTCTGAAAGTCAACACCCGACTCCTCTGACTTCAAAAATAACTGCAGAAGGTTAGAAACATAAAATTTAAAGACAAACCTTCTCAATCGGATTACACTTTACCTCAATATTCACATATTGCAGGGGTGTGCAGTCATATCGCATGACAGTTGGTCATATCAAACTTACATGACTTCATGCAGACATGTGAAATCATGAGCCACAGCAATGACTTCATATTTGGAAGCGGCTCTTATTTTTCAGACCATGTCCATGTTTCCTGCAAACTAAGACTAATAAAGCCAAATCTTTGCAATTAAACAGAAATTAAGAGCTTCTATAAAACCTAATGTTGGTTTTATTAGTGCTGGTTATTTGATACACAGAGTTTAAGGTTCCTGACAGGAATTTCAAACAAGCAGCCCTTTTTGTTACTTTCAGTCCAACATGAAAACAAACTTGTAGCGACTATAATCACCAAATAATTTGAAAAATATGATCTGCATATGCGTATGCAGATGAACTAAGCAGACATGAAGTCTGCTGTGATGGATGACCTAATTCAACATTTTTCAAGTCTCTCTGGTCTCTTGATTTTCATACCAAAGAGAAATTAACGAATGAATCCACTGTTGCTCAGAAAAACTTAAAAACCATACGTCCACCAGAGGAGCAAGATCATCCAAATCTGTTACCTTCATACCTCATATTTTCATGTCAAACTCTCTAATTCACACCAAAAACTAACGACTTGCCCCTCAGCTACTGTCACACCAAGTATTCTACCTTCATATGATTACTTTAATGTTATCTTTCAGAGCTACTGTATTACATACTCTGTAAAATAAATAAATAAATAAATCAGAAAATACTGCAGATCACAATATGGCTGTGTATTGGAGAGAATCTGGCAATACGACACATATCAGGGCTTACGATACGATGCACTGCGATATACTGCAATACTGTAAGCAAGGTGACATATCTAATTTTAGGAAAACTGTCATAGTATAAACTAAAGAATACACCACAATATCCATAAAATCTGAGTTAAAAAAGCTTACTTTCTTTTTTTGCAATCAGAATATCACAGCAATACTTTTGTGCAAAAGTGTTCAAGGGTTTAAAAAACAGACAAAATAAACTACTGCCAAGAATTGTTGCGTGTAAACTATTAATTAAAAATTGATAGTGTTTTCCAGAATCGATACAGTATCGTAAAACAAAACATAATATCAATGCTAGAGCTGCAATGGTTAATCAATAGGAAATTTATCTATACAAGAGTGGAAGTGGATAAATAAATATTCAACGACTAATGGAGAAGGGGTAGGATTTAATATGTTTACACTTCTTCCCACTCCTTTTCGAATATGTTGTATGTTTGTGTATATTCAAATCTTCATTCTATCCATTTTTTTTTTTTTACATGTTCGAGATAAAGTTCCAAATTCCAAATCACCTACTGTCTTGATAATCGATTAATTATTTCAGTCAGTTTCCAAATATATATATTTTGTTTTAATTGCTGGTTTAGCCTCTTAAATGTTACAATTTTCTGCTTCTCTGTGTCATTTATGATCAAAAATGAGCAGTCTGTGTGTTTTGGGCTGTTGTTTGAACAAAAGAAGCAATTTGAAGACGTCACATTTGGCTCTGGGAAACTGAGACGAGCAGTTTTCACACTTTTTTAACATTAAATGGAATAGGCAATTATCAAAAAAATAATCGGCACATTAATTGATAATGAAAATCATCTTTGGTTGCATCTCTCATCGATAGACGGATCAGTGCCCAACTTACAATACCTGTGCCTTAAAAAAAGATCTTTATTAACTTTCATAGTGGTAAGACTGACACCACTGCAGGTTCCCTCCTTCTTCCATGAACTCTGAACAAAGCGCATCCCTTTCATCACAGTTAGAGCAGTTTGTCAAAGTGCAACTGAGACCTTTCCCCAGTGCCCACCATCCGTTCCCCTAGCAACCAAAAGGCACACACAAACACACACATTTAAACACCTGTCCAAAATTAATCAGCATAAAATCTTTCCAGTCTATGTGACGATGAAGGGGTCAAACAAACCTGCTGGAGTATTTTTTTAATCCTTTACTATCGCATTAAACTCCGCACATGCATCATGGAATGTCACGAGCACACCGGGGGTCTTATGGCGGCAGGTACCATGTTAATCAGTCTGATGAAGTTCGGAGACCGAATCGTCAGTATTTGATCTTTTTCTCTACTGACAGTGTGACGGTGTGAGAGTGTGTGTTTTCCTTCTTTACAAGCTGACCCTTTGTCTCCTCTGACGCACCTGTCTGCTTTTGCAGGTGTGCGCTGTTTTGCACAGGTACCACAATGCCACCAGATCTAAATTAAATCCCACCCTCGCTAGAACTGGCCTGCATTGCACCAAAAATATGTGAGCATGCAAAACTGCAAAACTGCGCGTGACGACCGAGTCCAGCCTCAAACAAACACATCAACATTCTTATAGTTTTCACTTCAGTTTCTTTATGTAGCATGCAGCCTGTGTACACTTTGTGGTGTTTGTGTCGCCCTGTGCGTGGGCTGGCAGGCTCATTGTGGATCAAAGATACAAACTTACACAATTTCCAGCTGTTTCATCTTAACACAACAACAGAACTAACGTTGCACACAGAGTCTGCGTAACATATGCTGAACTACTCACCGCATCTTTGTCTTCTTCGCCGCTCTGATGCTGCTCCATGTTACAGAGTTTCCTCTTGTTTTTATTTTCTGTCCTCTTCATCTTTCACTGAGCTGTGAAACCGCTCCTCGCGTGTGGCTTTAGCCCAGCTGACAGCCCCTTTAGTCGAGGCTGAATCCTCACGATAACTTCAGTTAGCTGGCTAGCAGCGTGTCAGTGGGGCTGGTGTCGAGTTCAGTGACACCTCGCTGCCAAAATGAAATTCATCGCTTGTTGATGCAGTTGGTTGAGTTGAGAGTCCTCTCAAGCGTTTGATGCTGCCAGCCATTCCCGGTCAGCAGCCAGTCCTGCGGCGGTGGCTAGCTAACTCGGAGCCTAGCAACACTTCTCGTGCCGACGCCACATCTGGAAAAGCCGTTGTGACAAGCTGTCAATCACCCTTGCAGCCCCAGCACACACCAGTTTCTCCTTAAAGACGGCAAAAAGGCGGGTTTTGGTCGTTCACATTGACGGCTTACAATGTTAAAGGTAAAAAATGACCCATGCTGGGCTGCTTTCGTGGTGGTGCCGCCTCTGGCAACAGTTCACCCAACCCAACTAGTTATCGGTTAGTGCTGCTAGCTACCTAAGCTAGCTCTCCGCTGAGCGACTAGCCGAGCAGCTAGCCGGGCTACCTGCTAACGTTCACCTGCCCAGGAATACCGGGACACCCATGACAGGTCCGTCTTTACAGTCAGCGGACGATTCCGGATTATTCCCGCCGGAATTTGGAGCGTTTAACGTCTCGGTGATTTATCCGACCGTGAATGTCTCCTTCAGATGTTCTTCCATCCTCAAGTCACTGCTGGGCTCTGTGTGTGTGTGTGTGCTGACTCCGGGGTCGGGCTCTGTGTGAGCTGCACCGCGGCACGGCACGGCTCAGGTTGTTTCCTGACTCTGTCAGTGCGGCGTCAAGCTGAACAAACAAACGTTTCTACATCCGGCCTCAGTTTATCAGAATAAAAGCATCGTTCGTCAGACGAACTATAGAAGACTGAAAACCCGAATTTCTCTCCCTCTCTCAAAGTGGTTTATCACTGATGTTATTTTGTGTGGACCTTTGGTATGGAAAGGGGATGCCACTGGTATCACTGTGTACACATTACTTTTATGAAGTGGGCAGTCCTTTAGAAGACAGGTTGGACATGTTGTGGTGTAAAAAATATAATAAAATAGAAATGTAAGTTTTATGTAGTGCATGTAAAGCAGGCTGCATAATGCCACTGCATTTTGAAATTTACGTTTGGTCAGAAATGTGTTAATTTTTCCTTGTCTACACCCTTAATTTACATCAATTCCAGAGTGTATTGTTTTATTTTGAAGGCACACATCTTTATCCTTTCTCTCTTTTCAGCTTCACCTGCTTCAATTACACACAAATTTATAATATGGAAATATATTTGTAAAGAACAGAATATATATTTTTTAAAGTCGTTTGGTTCACATTTTTTATATGCCTGTGTGTGTGTGTGTGTGTGTGTGTGTGTGTGTGTGTGTGTGTGTGTGTGTGTGTGTCTGCTGCCACCTGCTGAAGGACAGTAGGACCGCACAACATGCTTTGAATATACAGCCTAGTATATTTTTACTTCATGTGTACTTTGCATTATTTACTCATCTCTGAGTTAATCTCAGTCATATCAGCCATCTGAGTGTTCCTGGGTGAGGATTTGCGGGGATTTAAACAAAACACGCTTGCCTTAACTCATCTAGTGTAGTATTTATAATAATATAAGTAAACTTGTTGTCTTGCCTTGTTTATTTTGTAATGACACCATTATTGCGAAATAATCCATCTTCCTTTGCAATGTGCCAGTACTGCTTTTTGACTGTGAGGCTGTAGCTACTTCATGTAGCTTAGAAAAGAGGAAACAAAAAAGACTGAAATGTAGTTGATGCAAGAAAGACAACAAAGGACACAGATGTTAGTTTGTCCCTTTTTATTAAAAAGGTTCTTTTCTTTTTACCCCAAAGAAGTTTTAATAAAGAGAACATGCATAAAAATACAACTTGCTTTTTCAAACAGCAACAAAAAAACTCGCGTTGATGTACACACTCACTTTAATATGTACATGAGATGTGGCTCCTAAAACCACACAGACACTAAAAAAGACACTAAGTTTAACCTTTGACCTGCCAGAAATGACACAAAACATATTGAAACTTGATCATTTTAAACCTGATTTGACAACATACAAGTCGTTCACTTTGGTTGATCTTATTGCTTTGAAATATTTTATTACAGTGCTCTTTTAGGTCATTACTTTGCTTTTTTTCACATTGTCTATAAAACTCTGATTCATACTAAACCTAGAATTATTTGGGCCATTAAACCTGTTTCAAATTGATTGTCATAAAGCTGGACATATTCATCCAAAAGTCAATTTCTTTGTATTAGTTCAGCCTCAAAGATAAAACAGATGACATGGCACTTAAATACCCAAGCCTGAAACATCCACAAAAAGCAACCACAAAGGCTTATATTGCACAGAAACCCAAAAATTGCATATTTCAGTAGAAGTATCAGAGGGCCGTGAAGCCACTGTTCATGCTCAGAAAGAAACTGCTAACACATTTTACAGAGAAATAAACAAGAACTAAAATGTGGCGAGGCCAGTGCAAAATCCTCATTTTCAAGAAAGTTTATTTGCACAGTGACGGACACAAACCTGCAGAAGTTATGAAGAAAATAATGTTACAGAAAGATTTTTTCCCCCTTGGTGATTTTTTGAAAGTGATTGTCAATTTGAGGATCATTTAAACCTGAAAAGAATTAGAAATTTAGAAAAAGAAAGAAAGAAAGAAAAAGATAACTACAAAAAAAGAGATTTAAAAAAAATCAAGTGGTCCATTTTTTCGGGTACAAAACTGAAATGTCATCTCTCTTGGACCGTGCACCCTGAAACTTTGTTTTCTATGTGAAACAGATTATTATTCATATTAACTGAAGGCATCACACAAACCGGTGAGCAGCTCGATGAGTGCAGTCTGTAACATGTGCTTGTTTTCTTTAACACTGGTTTACTAAAATGCTGCTCATCACAACAGCTTTCAAATACTGCAGTTTCATGTTTCAGCAGGAAGAACTGTGGGTTGGACCCCCCCAACCACACCCATTTTTTTTTAAATATCTGAAGCGAACTGACCCCATGTTAGACAGTGAAACTCTGAAGTCGGACAACATCAACAAAAGATCCTAAATTGTTTTTTAATTTGACAGTGAATGCACAAGAACGCCGTCTACCTGCTACTTGACCAAACTGTCTACTGGTAGCTCTAGTTCTAGTATTTTCCATATGAAGTCAGTAGTTGGCCATTTTTGTGGCAATTTTTGTACAGTTAGGACAAAACAAAAACATACAGTACCTACACACCGTCAGAGAGTATGGCTTTGTTTCCAAGAAATGCTCCAAACACATGCAGCTATTCTACACACTAATTACAAACATGAGCCTCAGCAGATGCTGAGAGGAAGCACTTTGCAGTTTGGTTTTGGCTTTTTCGAAGCCCCGACCCCGCTGGCATCAAGTGGGTTTTTGTTTCTTGAATCCCTGCTGAAGTATGGATGTTAAGTCGCCTTCTGATTGCAAAGGTTTCTGAGTTAAGGGAAGATATTTCCTCTTATGTGGTTGTATCACATTCAGATTAGTTTCATGTTCAGACCACATAAGACCAGGTATACATTAAAAACTGCTGTGCATCAAATTATCAAACAGAAACTAAACTGCCAGAATGTTTTAAATCTGGTTTTGTATTTTCTGAACTTTTATTTGTGAAATGTAAAAAAAAAAGCTTTCGCTGGACGCTGTGAGTCATGAGCTAACTTCAGTCAAACTCAGACTGATTTCGTATAAATGAGAGAAAACTCTTCAGTTGACGGCCTCAATGAAAGCCCTCATAGCACCTACACACATTTGACCAATACATATTTAAACAGTTACAATCATTCACATCCATAAGCTATCATCAACCAGCTGAATACCAACAAACAACATTCGTCAACACTCAGGCAGACATCACTCAACTGAAATGTTTCTCCAGCAAACATTAGAGATGTGACTTCCAGCATTTTCTGTTTGAACAGCAGATGAAGATGAGAAGCTCGGGGCTGGTGCACTAAAGGAAGGCTGACTGCAGGGGGCGCTGGTGGTGAGTCGGTCCCAGGACAACAGAGGAGGACATGAAGGAAGTCAGAGGCCTCATGACACCCCGACCAGGAGAGAAGGAGAGTTCACAGAGGCCTCCTGACTTTTCATCTGAAACACAAAGGGAGAGACAGTCCAGCAGTTTAGTGGTACTTACAGTATCACTAAAAATTTAAGGAATTCCCAAAAATTAATACTTAAGCGGAACATTAATTAGGAGCCTAATTTCTTGTCCTTGTGTACTTGTTGCATTAACTCTGAGTTCAACCTTTAACAATCCTTACAAAAAATATTTTGAAGATAATTTTGCTGCAAAAACTGTCATTGTCATCTAGCTTATGAAATCTCAATTTTAAGGTTCTGTAGCAAGTCAGGGGTACAAGTGTTTAAAGGGGGAGTCAGCAGCATTTTCCTAAAAACAAATTACAGACTTATACAAAATGAATCCTGCTCAATCGTCACTTCTGGACCTCTATACATATATATGTGTGGTGGTGACTGTGTCCGCAGAGCTCCGCCCTCTGCCTGTATTTTTCGGTTTCGATACTTCGGTTTAGTTTTTTGCTGTTGTTGTTGTTGTTGTTGTTGTTGTTTAGTTGTTTGTTCCAGAACAAGACAGAATCTTGGTTTGACTTTCAGCACCTTTCAAGCACTGACAGAGAGGCTGGGGATGAAGAGGGATGCGGAGTTGGCGGCTTTCTGCTGGACAGGTAGATGCCAAACACCAGAAGTTAGCTTGTGCTAGTTTGCTGAATTATCGACTTCTCCATGAAAACAAATGTAGCATTCCTGCGTAGCTTGCTGCATAGGTACATGCAGTATAAGTACACACTATGATACTTCTGGTGGCACTGAGCTGAGAGGAAGGGCCTGATTTGAATGTTATGTTTCCAAGCTGCAACAAACATATGCTGCTGACTCTGCCTTTAAATGTGAGGAGCAAAAACTTGAAAACAAGAAAGTAGATTGTAAAAGCTAAGGCGGCATGAGGTAATTTGATGCACAAGTCAGAGTAAATTATGAAACTCCCAATTTTTGTCAAAATGTTTAATTAGAGGAAATTCATTGTGCACACAAGTTAGTTGTTTTACGCAACCTGAATACACAAAACAGCTCCCCTAGTGGTCAAAAACTATACAAATCACCTTTTAGATCCTGAAATCACAAAAGTTGTCTCTGTGGCAGACAAAACTCAAGTGTCAAGACCATTTGAGATGCATGTGAGCTGACTTCTGTCATCAGGAGGAAAGCAGACCTGAGTCTGAGACCACTTTGAGGTCAAGAGTTTCAACAGGCATAACTGGATCATTTTAGCAACATTTTCCAGATATTTTCCAGCTGTGTTTGTGGCGACAAAACTGGAAATATTAAGACAAGACCTGATCATTTTCTGAACTTAACAAAGTGGTTTTTGTGCATAAAGCTCACCAGACCCTAACCACAGCATACTTTCAACATAAAAGTAGAGAAACATACAGAAATCTACAGTTTGTACAGGAACATAAAGATTCAACAGATTCATGGTTTGCAAAAACATAAAACAGCATCATTAAGCGAGTTTCTGTGTCTGCCTGTGATGCAACACTGACAGCTACCAGCTCATGAAGGTTGAGGTTAAAATGAAATGACTTCACTGGCTGCATGCGTTTTGGTTTCATCAAAAATAAAGCAGCAACATGTTGTTATCAGTTCACTGAAGCAAGCACAGCAAAGCCAGGGGACGATACCTTCACCACGCCAGGGGTGTGAGGAAGAGGAGGAAAAAGAGGCAGAAGAAGGAGGAATGGAGAGAGATGCACGGCGAAAGGAGGAAATCCTGAGCTCGTTCTCCTGAGGAGACTCAGCAGGAAAGAGAAACAGCAGGAAAGACGTGAGGGTGAAACTTTCACTGATCACTTCTGATTGATTTTCCTCTGCTTGTTCATGAAATCACCTCATCGACACCTGAGTTATTCTCACCTGCTCAAATAAGAAGTTCATGATGCTTTCATGGAAGAACATGTGAGAGCTCATGAACTCACCTGTAAGTTTGTCTTGGCTTTCCTCAACACGTCCTGCGTCCTCGACACTGTAAACAGACAAAGACAACATCTGGGAGTCATCATGGATCAAACTGTCAGAGATGAGCAGTGCAAAGGGGTCCGATACAGACAGATCAGTTTGTAAGAAGTGACGATGTAAATATCATCATACTGTCATTATCAAAAGAATTCTCAAGTTATTTCATTTTTGGCTGGACAACAGAAGCAGGCAAGCCCAACAAATATGTCTGTCGCTGAGTGAGTGAGGCGACCAAATTTCAGGACTGGTCAACCAGTCATTACTCTGTCCTCATTGGTTGTTGCCCTTTCAAAATTAATCCACACGAACGATCCCTACGTCACCACGAGAAAGTGGAACGAAACAAACAGCCAGCTTGACTCATCGGAGCCCTGAAGCTCCTCAGCAATGCATCCACCAGTTAGACTAACGTAAATAAGAAGGAGAAATGCAGAGGAGAAAAATGAAACTGAAACTACAAGTGTCAGTCTACACAGTATTCAAGCACAAGCTTTTAATCCGCTGTGAAACAATCAAAAAATGTTTTTTTTTTCTGTCATTTAGACCTTCTACACTCGCTCTCCTCTCCAGCTCTCTGTCTCTCTCTGTCACTCCTCTTAAATCTCAGCTTACACGGTGGGTGGTGAGGGGGTGCAGTGCAGCCGTGACAACCGTACGCTTTTTTTTTCATAAACCGCATAAGAATGTAATTTAATCTGCTACCAACATTAACACATTTACTGCCTTACCCAAGATGCAGTGCAGCCATACTAGCCTTGTTAATGCAATTTAAAAAAAACAAAAAAACATTATGACGTATCATTTATGTAATCTACCAGAAAGAGCAGGAACATGAGCGACTCACACTGACTGACGATAAAATGCTCCATGCTATCTTTGGTGCGGTTGGAGCTCTTCACTCTCTCCATGGCGTCCTTGAGAGCCTGTTCCTGCTCAGAGAGCTTCAGACGGAGAGAAACTACCTCCTCCCTCAGAGACTGATCCTATGAACACACATACACACACACACACACATAGTGCATAGTTATATAGTTATAGTTTGGGCCACACATCAAGATCAATCAGTGTAATCAATCAAGGCAAACATGTTGGATTAAACCAGCAACAAAATCTGCAGGAATTTTTTTAATTAATTTTTTCACAAAATCACCATTTTAGGAAGTTACCTGAGAGTTTTGGACTGAGTCCCATCATCATAAAATCCAAAACATTAATAACTCTTAAACTGAAGTTCATCTGTCATCAGTACATACCATCAAATGAAAAGTACGCTTCAAGAACAACAGGAACTATCTCCTAGTGTTTTATTCTTTAAAAAAAATGTAGTGTAGACGGTAATGTTTTGGCAGATTTGAAAGGAATGACCCTGACTGCTAAAGACTGAAGTCTCCAGTGATTCATAAATTACATCCTGGAACAACATTTTACTGCCAAACATAACAGCCTGTGTTTTATCACATGTAACACAATGAAAAACAAGGATGTGCTACAGGAACAAAGTAACGGTGAAGGATCAAAAAGGCTCTTGGTTCCTTTACATGTTCTTTTTTGTCAGAAACAGTTTTTGGATTTTACTGGCTCTGACCTGTTTGGTTTCCTCGGGTTTTGGCAGAGCTGCTCTCCAGAACATCTGCAGCAGAGAATCGGCCTCGTCCAGGATCTGTCGCAGGGTTTTAGTGTCAGACAGCAGCTTCCTGACAGAAAGTGAGCCTGAAGGCTGAGACACAAAGAACACAGGATGAAAATGAAAAATTTAACTATATTATTTTTCCTCTTGATAAGACTTAGTTTATAATTGAAGTGTTGTTGCTCTGTTGTTCTTGGTTGTGGATCTCTCACCTGATGGAGGCTGAACTCCTGTGTGGCGCTTGGGGAACAAAGGTTAGCCTCCATCGTGTGGAGCAGAGCACTGCCCTCCAGGATCTGCTGCTGCAGAGCCTTGAAGTCATCAATGTGGCCCACTGCGTGGCGGCCATGACGGTTGGCGAATGAACCGTCTGGAGCTCGACCCTGCAGGGTCGAGGCTGCTGGGATACAAAACAGGAGAATCAGGACTGAGATATGAGTCTTTGTACTGCGAAGTGCTCCTGTGTGATGATTCTGCGTAAAATAGAACACAAGATGAAAATGAAAAATTTAACTCTCTAACAATAACAACTCTAAAATAACAACGTGTGTGACAAGTTAAAGAACATGTTATATGATGTGTCAGAGAGGTAGAGAAGATCTACACTGATGCTTTCATGTGAACATGACTGTTTCTGGTGGAACTGTTCAATACGTGGGCGTTCCTGAGCACGAAGCTCTCACCTTGTTTGGCTGCGACAGTCTCTGCATGTTTCTGTGTGGGATGCAGAGGAGATGGAGGACTGGAGAGTCCCGTGTCTCTCACAGGAGGGGAGGGAACGTTGTCTGTGGAGGAAGATTTCCATCAGGACTGAACTGTAAAAATCTCTTCCAGCACTTGACACCTTCCTCTGTCACTGAGCCATGAACACATCATGTGACTTTTTTCTTAACTCTACTGTTGTGATCTGCTTTCCTCCATTGTACTGTATTTGTAGATGCTGTCGGGTATTTTGGACATACTGACCATTGAAGAGCTGTCTCCTGGATCGAGGCTGCGTGTCAGTTTGTCCGCTCAGCTGCTGTTCCAGCTGAACGTTCAGTTCTCTGGGGTCAAAGGTTGCGGTGCTGTGATCACAGTAGAGAGCTTTGCTGGCCTGACCTACATGGAAACACGCACACAGATGAGTGATACAGAAACTAGTCGGTGCGTGGATGTCGTTTTGTACATGAACATATTTTTAGGGCGTCAGGTGTCTCTGAAACGTTCACGTGAGTCTCTCACCTGAGTGTGTGTTTGTGGCTCCATACACTCTGTGATACACCTGCAGCTCACACTGAAGAGAGCTGACCAGACTGCGGCTCTCACACAGCTGCTGCTGGAGGACACTCACCTCATGCTGGAGTCTGCGAACACACACACACACACACACACACAACATACACATGATATCATACGTTATTTAACCTGTTGTAAATTGCTGAAAATT
>JAPQLA010000020.1:29019792-29029859 GCA_029822935.1 Naso vlamingii
CACACACACACACACACACACACACACACACACACACAAAGGAGGAATACAAATCACACGTGAGAACAGTTGTGTCCAGCCTAATGAAAGACTGATGGAGATGTGTGTGCGTGTGTGTGTGTGTGTGTAGACCACTGCAGGACTCTGTCTGCATTTGTCACCCTACCAGCCTCTGGAGACAAAACACCAAAACACTGATCGTCTGGAATGAGGCAGCAATCAAAAATCAATTAATCCTAATCAGAGATAAATAGCAAACACTGCTGACAGACTCAGTGCTGTTTATTTTTCTCAGAGTGGCAGAAGTACCGTGTGACGGCGGTGAATGAACGTTGTGTCTTTGCTCATTTTCTCAGATGTCTCACTTGTTGGTGTAAACACCTGATTGGTTCTGAGCAGTCATCTCATAAAACACGTCTCTGTGTCGGCAGCGAGCTGATTATAAATATGACTGATTATAAATATTTCCTCTCTGGCGTCAGTGAGAAAGCTGAGGTTAAGATTAGCAGAACTTCACTGTACGTGTGAGCTGATTTTGCAGAGATCATGAAGCTCTTGATGACCTGAGAGACCCTTTGTGACCTGACGTTAGCAGGAGAAACACAAGCAGGATGTGAGAGCTGCTTTACCGACATGGCAACAGGACTTCCTACTGCGATCAGCTGGATGGTGATTATTCAACTAAAATGAATTTGGAATTAAAGAATAATGAAAGAGTTCAGATCTGCTGTTGGGATGAGGGCCTTAAGATTCACGATTATTACATAATTTCCTGTTGCTGAGGCTTTTTCTTGAAGAGTGTGTCTTTGTCAAAAACTAGTTTAAAATGCTGCATGTAGTGACCACGCAGCAAATCTGTAGACAGGTAATATTGTAGTTGTGAAAAACTGTAATACACTGCAGTTCTGTTTGGGTCACTAAAGTTCTCAAATCATTTCATAAAATTACTACAGTGGAAAAAATGTTTACACCTCAAAGTCCCACATTTGAAATTGTGTCTAAAATAAGCTGGAAATACAACTGGAAAATGATGAGAAGTAAAAAACTGAGTCAAACAGGAACGGAAGATGTAAATGGAAGCAAAGAAAAAAGGAAGAAAAAAGTGTCAATAACGTTAGAAAATAAACAACAGGAAAGGAAAATAAGAAAAGCAAAAATGAAAAAAATTTGTGCTTCCAAAGTCCGACATTTAAATTGAACTCAAGCAAAAGAAACAAAAATAATAAAACTTTGTTATTTCAGGACCAGTTGAGGAATTCAAGTTCAGGGTTATTTGTTGGGGTTTATCCCTTTTTTTTCAGAGAATAAAATACATTCATCTGTTAAAAATAAATAAATAAAAGACTCTGGTGAAAGCAGAAGCATTGACTCAACTTCTTTACTCGAGTCAAAGTAATAAAGTACAGGTTGTGAAATGGACTCAAAGTATCAAAGTGAAAAGTTTCCCTCTGAAGGACATTTCTGTGCAAAGCTAACTGAAGCTCACGTCATATTAATATAATGCAAAGACTATTAAACTTAAAGATAGAATCAGTAGGATTTGTCCGAGCTGTTCCTGAACGCACCAGAAAATGAGCTGATTGTTGAGTCTCATTCTCAGAATATCAAATAGAGACAATTTGTGTTGGTAAAGCGTCCTGAGCTCAGCCAAAAAGACAAAAGCATTCAGACTAAATTTTATGAGCCTGTTTGGAAAATGTAATGAGGAGAAAGTTCAGATATCTGAGTTCAAATGTAGAGAGGAAAAGTCCAAAGCTGTCAGAAAAATAAATACTCAAGTAAATAAATTATTTGTACTTTGTTACTTCCCACTACTGTGGAGGGAAGCTCAGTGATACATGCAAAGAAGACTGGGCAGCACTAGGTGGCGCTGCCTCTCTGTAGTCTGAGAGGAGAAACAACTTGGAGGACTCTGAGTGACGAACTTGGTTATTTATAAGGTGCAGCCCCCCTCACGTTGAACCGGCTGAATTAATCAGAATCTGTGTTGTTGTGAGAATGAAGTCAGTCACCAACACACACAGTAACAAGGTGAGTGTGTATGTGACATATAAACACACACCATTCACACACACAGCTGAGTAGATGTTTTTCTTACCTGCATCTGTGCCTGAACGCAGCACTCACCGTCGCTCTGTGGACAGAGGAGAAAACTTCAGTCACACACAGAGCACAACTGAAAATGAGCATCTAAAATCATTTTGCTTGATATTTTGTGTTGAAGGCAGCTGTCAGCCTGCAGCTGCTGCTTGTCCAGATCAAATCCAGGAAATGTAATAAAGATCATGTGAGGGAATGTATGAAAAAAGGGTAGTTTTTGTCTTCTGATTTGTCTAATTTTATTTTTAAAAGAAGAAATTAAAGAAATGTCAGTTCTGAAAAACGGGTCAAAAGTTTCCTTCAGTGACGATGGGAACAAAGAATTAGTCACAGTCTGTGCTCATCTTGTTTGTGTCTCCTGTTGGAGTGAAGTGACTCAGGACCTGCTGCTCGCATCATAAAGGGGCGGGGCAGTGGAGAGACAGGTAACACCGATACAGGAAATGACTAAGTGTGCTGTCTCCTGCCTGAACCCTCGCAGGACAGAGTGACCACACAGGGATCAACATGCACGTGTTTTCATCTCAACGTGCTGTGCAGCTCGTCAGCTGTGCCAAAGTTCTCCTGACCTACATGTGGATGTAAAAACAGTTTGATATCTAAGTCGCTCAGCCTGTCTGGGGTCTGAGCCAAGACACAAATATAGGAGAAGGAAGAGGAGGGATGAAGGTAACCGAGGAAGATTTTTTTTTTTCTGCATCCGTCAGACTGCTTACAGTGAACTTTTTCAGACGTTTAATAAATGCACGCTCAGGTGTCATTAGCATGCCATTTGATGTGTGAGCGTCATTTCTGAAATAACAGAGGAAAATGAGGTAAAAATACCTCAGCCTCTCGTTGCTTCTTCTCCAGAGAGGAGGACAGATTGTGAACTTTGACCTGGAGCTCCTCGACCCGCAGACCCAGCGAATGTTTCTGCTGTTTCAGCTCCTCGATCAGCCTGAGAGAGACACAGAGAGCAGCACAGGTTCAAATGCTGACAACAGAGAGGCTCACAGATGGGAGCCTGAGCCACAGCTGGGTTCACATACAGATGTGGGTCAGAGCTCGGACTCGTTATTGACTGAAGGTTTCTGTCAGGTGAAACTAATAATTGTTTTTAAATACCATATGTCTTTGTTAGATTAAATCATAAACTGCCTAGTCTATAGAGTCTATAAAGTGATGAAAAAAGTTTTAAAAAAGACAGAAAAAAAAGCTGTGATTTAATAATATTATAGCATCTCAGAATCCCAGGGCCCGCCAGCAGACCTGAAAAATTACTTTAAATTAAAAAAAAAAAAAAAAATTGCCATAAATACATCACTTGTCACAGCCAGAAAGTTTAATAACTGTTCAAATTGTCAGACTTTCAAATTTCTGATGGCCATTGAATGTCTCACGTATGATGTCGGACATGTACCGAAATCTAAACATAAATCTAACTTAAAGCTGTGACTTTTCATCAAATTTGCTTTATTCCTCATGTCTTCTTTAAAAATCTGCCAAAAACAAATTGTTTGCTGTGCCTTAAGTCTGTAAAAAACAAAAAATCTGCGTTCCTTTGTAAACTCAGGAAGCCATGAATAATTCAGATAGCCCCTCCCTCGCCTCTCTGTAATTCATGAGTGCAGTGAATTCTGAGTGCTGCCTGGCAGGATGCCTGGGATGCAGAATTACTCTTTCACGTAGGCCTATGTAGAGCCATCAAAATATTTTTTCTATGTTCCTCAGACTTTTATTTTGAAGGCACCTAAAATATGTTGTATATACTGATTTGACTTTTTTTCTGACTTTTTTTTTTTAAAAAAATTATTTAGAGCATTATAACTTTGTAACAATGCACAGGAGACATTGCTGAGTTACCTCTTTCTCTTGCCATGGTTGTCCTGTATCCACAGAGGTGCAGAACTTTATATTGCAGTAAAAATGAGCCCACAGTGAGTAAAAATGTGACAGAAGCAAAAAAAACAGCCAAAAACTGCTTGGGATTCAGAGGGTTTGTCAGTGAGCTCACCTGTCTCTGTCAGCTACACCCTGTTGGGTGAGCAGAGCACCTGAGCCTCCAGTCTCCTCCATCCTCTCCACCATCTCTCTCTCCAGAGCCAGGCAGCGCTGAGCCTCAGAGTCCGCCAGGGAGGCCATACGCTGGGCCTCGCTGCGCGCCAGCTCCGCCTCCTGAACAACAACACAGACATAAAGAAAGTAACTAGAGTCATTCCAGCTTATTAATAAATTGCATTTTATTTTTGTAGTCTTGACAATCATATCTATCAGTTATCAGCACGACATGACCCTCAGGTGTGTACTTGTGTGTGTGTACCTCCTGCAGCAGTTGAACTTTGGTTTCGAGGATTTCCTGCATGTGGCTGATTTCGTCCTGCCGCTCTGCCAGGCGACGCTGCAGCTCTGCTTCACTCTGATTGGACAGGCTCTCTGCTGTTGACCTGCAAGGTCGCAGTTTCAGACAAGAGCAGAAGCAAATGTTTTCAGATCTTTTATTTTAAAGTTGATGAAGGTGTCCACACAGTTAAAGAGACTAAATAATTAATGAATGCATTAAAAAAACACTGACTTCAGAGGCAGATGGTTCATTTCATTGGCTTCTTTTTCCTCAACAAACATTCATCAATTATTCAGGTTGAGTCAATCAGATCAGAATGTCATTAGAAGGAGTCTTTCCCACAACACTCAGATATAATGGACTGCAACAACTGTACACTTATGTGGCGTTTGCTTTGTGAAACATTTGTTCTTTCTTCCCTGAAATAATATTTAATTTTGAGTGTTTCTGAAATGCAGGCAAACATCTGTAAAGGAAAACACAGGCTGTTTAATTTAAATCCGTACTGAAACTCAGTGAACAAACAGTGAAATTTGGCAGAACTCAGAGGTGAGAACCAAACACAGCAGCAGAGTGAACTTTGTCTCTGGGGAAAATTCCTCCTGCCCTCTCAGAGACGAGGTGGAGTCTGTCACCGCTCCACCACTCAGCAGCTCCATCAGCCTGAAGGTCACACTCAGCTTCCCTCTTCACATCTATCAGCCGCCTCTGTTAAGAGCGCCAATGATAAACTGTGGCTGAAGGGTTTATTTATAAAGCAGCAGAGCACAGATAGAGAGAGAAAGTCCCAGCATGACCCCAAACTGACACACGTTCACCTCAACTGCTCCAAATTCTGACCCCTTTATTATTTTGACCAAAGCTCTGAAGTTTGTGATCTGAATGAACTAATTTCTGCCTTCACTGCATTAAACACTGTTTAAACAAGCTAATGGTGTTTTTACATCCATCTACAAAGCAAACTTGGAGTTGATGTATTTATCCGAACTTATCTGTATGACCTCTGTGATTAATAAAGGATCTTTTTTTTTCTCTGCCACATTTTTGCTTACAGTGTGTCAATGAGGACCAACAATCACTCTCTGTTCTTAACCAAGCAGTTTATTTTCCAGAACCAACCTGATTCTGCTCAGTTTCCATCATGTCTTCATCACCCGAAGTTCAACATCAGCAAAGTCACTGAGCTTGTGGGACAACACGCTGCTTCAAATGTGGATGTTGCTGCAAAGCTACAGATTCTTGTGGATGCTTCACTCACTTCCTGACATCTTCATCTGAATCTTCATCTTAATAATTAAACCAAATGTGAAATGTGGTCACAGTCTCTCCTGTTCCTGAATTATGGTGCTGAAAAAACACCATGAGGTCACAATGACCTTTGACCTTTAGAATGTAAAATTTCAGCACTTCATCATTTTATCCTTTTAAACAGTTGTGTCAAATTTGACATTGTTTGCACATGAGTTCTGAGTTAAGGCCAAAGAATGTGTTTTGTGAGGTCTTAGTGACCTTTGACCTGTGACCTCTAAATGCTAATAACTTCATCTTTGAGTATTAGTCGACAGTTGTGCCAAATTGAAAGAAATCTACCCTCAGTGCTCCCAAGATATTATAAAAATACAATCCGTCAAGACTCAGCTGTTGCCAACATGGATGTGCCTTAAAACTATATTTGTCACTTCCCTGTGCCGGTGTCTTTCCATGCAGATGGTTTGATTTATCCAAATTTTAAAATATCTGTAATTAAAGTTTCTGCCTGCACAACAAACCTCAACAGCAACAGAATCAACGTCCTGTTTACGCTGCATTCATGTGGAATCAGGCAGCTGGAGGGAAACACCTCGTCCAACAGTCGAACAGAATGAAAGGAAGGCAAAACAAAACACACACATCGAATTTTTGCTACTGTAATGTTGAATTGTCTGCAAAGAATGGAATAAAATGTATTTCATGAAATTATTTTATAACTTTTATTTAATGAAACTATTCTAGTCAGGATGCATGTTGTTGGTATCGTGTTATTATCGGCTTTAAAATAATTGGATATCAGTCAGCACGCCGATTTCTGCCGATATAATAACCAATAAAATAACAGGCTGCCGTTTCCTTGATTAAATGCCCGAGTCGACGCCATGTTTCCCATGTTCCCTGTGGACAGATGTTATGTTCACTGATTTTGTCTCTTGTGAAACAGGCCAAATTTGTCCAGGTTGTGGGTTTTGTTCTGATTGTCTCAGGGAGAGCATCATTGCAGTTGAAGTAGGATGTATCTTACTTGTTTTGTTTAAAAGCAGTTGTCATAAATAAATATGACATGTTTTACTAAAAGTAAGTTTACAAATTTTTCTTCTTTTGCACTAAGAATGAATATGACATCATTTTAAGCTTTGTATTTTATGCCTGAATTTTGCCGGCAGGTCAACACGGTGAGAGTCTGCATAATAACACTGTATGTAAATTCACTACAGAAGAGACTTGATGATCTCTGCAATTAGGTGTTTCTAAAAATATAAATATATATCAGCATCAGTATCAATTATGGGCCAAATGAGTTGTGCAGTACTGGTATACTGGATATCCAATATCGTGCGTCCCTAATCTAGTTATGCATGTAGCTTTAAAATGCAGCTTTCTCTTAATTTTCTATTGCAAATTTAAAATAAAAGTTAAATTCCCGCAATCAGCTTTGAGCTGGTTGTCTTCCATGTGTCGGCTTTTCGTGTCACATCTCGGTAGATCTTCAGGCTGTGGTAAATACAACTGTGGGTATTGTTGCACCAAAATAATCAGCTTCTCATTGTTGAGTTCGGCCATGTTTTCTCCTTGCGCGAGGCATTTGAGGAGTAATGTCGCATCCGGTTGTAAATTGCTTTGTGGTAGATGGCAAAAAGTTAAAATATATGAACTTCCGAACATCCTCTGCTGTTTCAGCTTCTCTGCCGGCCTCATCAAATTTTACCGTTCTGCTCTCGTCCAATAAAATGAAATATGGTTTGCTGTCTGCTGTCTGTCTGATTGCATGTGAATGCAGCGTAACTCTGGAAAATCGACTGAAAGTTCTCATTGAAACTACAGGAATTGTCTATTAATTGGAACTGCCTTAAGACCGAGGCCATCTGCCTTCTTACACACTATAAAGACTTCATGAAATAAGATTTGTTTTTTCTAAACTGACCCTTCAACTAAACTCTTGTTCGAAGCCAAACACGGTGGAATGACAGAACATGAAAAACTGGCAGCAAACTTTGAAGCATGTTACTGAACATTTCCTGCAGACTGAACATCATGTCCTGTTTGTGAGTCTGCAGAGGAGTGTGAAGCACGGACAGACAGACAGCTGCCTCACAGACAGGTGCTGCAGCTCAAATAGTTCCCGACTCAGCAACACAACAACCCGAGCGACACCTCTGCCCTTTACTCCCCCTGCTCCTCCCCCTCCAAAACAAACCGCCTCTTCACCTCCTGACGTCCTCCGACCCAGACCACAGAATCACTTCATCCTTTTCAAAAGCATCTCAGTGCTGAGGCCATGCACGGCATTCCTCAGGGCTCAGTCTGTGTTGTGATAACTAGGTGAGTCCACAGGCCAGCAGGCATCGCGTGTGATGAGAAAGGGCCCAATGGACTCATGGGAAACAATCAAACTTGTGATGAAAAGAGTGTTTTTGTAGTTCTCTGTCTCGTTTCCCTAAAGGCTTTTTAACTACCATGTGAAGCACAAGCAGCTGAATTTTTAAAACACGTTCAAATACATTTTGAAGCCAATTTGTTGGACACATTTAAGTGTTCTTGATTATTGACGCAGAAAGAAGTGAGATACTCACAGAGCTTTGTCCAGGAGCTGCTGTTTCTCCTCAAGTTCATTTTTCAGACTCTCAACTTGAACCTTCAACTCGATGTTCTGGAAAGAGATTCATCAAAGAAAAAAATAAAAACCTGCACAGCAGAAGAGTATAAATAAATTAGACTGAAACACTTCAAGGAAAAAAAATGAAAATATGTGAAGATTTGCTGTCTTTTAAAAGATTCATAGAAAAATACTAATATCAGACGTAGATGGGTCATGACTTTCAAACTTTGAATAATTGTTTAATTTCAGAAAATTTAGTATTTCACATACGTGTTTATTCCAACGATGCCACAGGGAACAAATTCTGACTTCACTGAGAGTAAAATTATGCACTTAAGTAGGTCACCAGTAAGCTGGGTATTAAATCTGATTTGTTGAATCACTGATGAAAAAAAATTTCTACTGATATGTGTGAGTTTATTACAATCAAACAAATAAAAGATTCAACAACCAGTGACATAAATTCAACCTATCAGTGAGTCCACAGAATCGCTTCAGGACAAATAAATCAGACGTGATTTAACATGAGAAATAAATCATGATGCACTCGTACTTTAAGTAATATAAACATATTTATTTATGAAATAGGTCATGACTTATAATAATTTTAGATCCTATCATCAGGCTTTTAGTTTCACTGGCTGTACTCTGTGAAAACAGCTGGTGATATATAGACCCGCTGGTGTCAGCATAAAAATGCATTTTGAGATGCTTTCACAATCAGCAGAGGAAACTGTTTTCATACATTATGTCAAACAAAAAACAAGCATCTGCAGTGTGTCTAATCCTCCTTAAACCGAGAAATAAATGTTTTTCATGCGCAGTTCTGCTCCGCATGCAGGGAGACATAAAACCAGGTTAGGAACTTGCACGTGCTGACCTGCACTTCAGGGAGCTCTGCAGGTCTATAAATAGCAGGAGGGGATATGATCACCTGCTGTAACACCCCCCTCCCATTCTCCCTGCACCCAGCAACACCTCCACTTTTAACTTTTGGCTCTGAAAGCAGCAACAAACTGGACTGAACTGGCTGTGAGTTCGCTCACGTGCAGAAGTCTGCCTGTAGAGATGATTTAGAAAGAGGAATCACAGCTCAGAGCTCCAGCCAATGAATGTCATGTACATGTGCTGCAGGTTTCATTACTGACACACTGACACACAACACATATGCTGAGGCTTCACCCTACAGCAGAGGTGCTCACTGTACTGTATGCATCTATGCAACATGTATACATGCATGCAGTGTGCACACAGGAAAATAAACAAGTGCAGTGCAAACACAGTGCGCAGACATGCATGGAAACAGCCAGCAGGCTTCAGGGCTGTCAGGCAAACATAATGTGGGTCATTGGGTCTATACAGTCTGTCTGCATGACAGAAAACAGGTCAGTAACTGCAGACATACGGCTGTTTGTGTCCTTCATCTCGTCTGACAGGAAAAACAACCAATTTAAAGCGTCTTATTGTTTTCACTGAGAAAACCCAGATCTCAAAAAGGTTTTGATGAGTTTCAACTGTTCACATGTAAACATCCAGAACAGCTTCCACATGTCCGAAAGATGTTTTTCTTTGCTTAAGAAAAAAACCTAAAAACCGCACTCAGATTTTAACACTAAAGACCCAATTAACTATAAAATGAGATGACATTATTATAAATAAATAAGAGATGCTTACAGTACACAAATGTAAACGAGCTGCCAGAGGTTCATTCTCAGTGGATTTGATGACTGCAGACTAGTTTTATCCCAGAAAGTCAGCAGAGTCCTCTGACAGCATTAATAAGCTTGTGTCTCC
>JAPQLA010000020.1:29029894-29046385 GCA_029822935.1 Naso vlamingii
CTACCAGTGTTTGAGCTAAGCTAATTAGCAGTGGGCGAGCTCTGCCCGTCTCTTCCTTGTTACTGCACGCACAGTCGGAAGAATGGGATCTATCTTCTCATCTGGAACTCAGGAGGGAGGCAATTAACAAAAAGAAAAAACAACTGCACACCTGATGTCAGAAGTCTTCTCCTCAAAAACTGCTTATATGTTAAAGACATTCAAACTACTCAGCATGACTTCCCTGAAGCAAACATATTGTCATATTTTTGTGAAGGTAACTGTAAATACTTTGTTACAGCAATTTAAGAATTCAGTTTTTAGTGTTTTTATTTTTGACTTGAGTATTTTAGTAGGGCCACAATTCTCACAAACTGTTGACTGTTGATACCATCCAAAACTAAAGAGAGCTGACAGAGTCTGAGAGGCCTGAGGCAACTGCTCAGCTTGCTCTGAAGATACTGAGACAAAGTTCAACTTTCAGCCTCTCTGAGTCGCAGAGATCCTCACAGGCACGAAGTTCTGACTGACAGATTGTGTGAGCTGTTGCCGAGCAGCTTGAGACCTGCTGTCAGTATGAATCATTGTCAAACTTCAAGCTGCAGCTCTGAACACAACCAGGCCGACTGCACTACAGAGCAGATAATTACACAAGTGCATCATCAAACACAGACTTCATGAGTTTTAAATACCTTCATGAATTTGTCCCACAGTTCAGTTTCTCACACACTCACCCTCCTGTGCACGTCGTCGCTGCTCTCATCAAACTTCTGCTGGATCTTCTCCTCCAGGAAGTAGATCCTGAGCTTCAGGCTGAAGTTCTCCTTCTTCAGGTCATTCAGGTGCTGTGAGATTGTGCGACAACCACGGAAACCAGAGTTAGACATCATGACAGGTGGCTCTTTTGCAGGGGGCATCGCAGCCCCCCATTCAGTACGACATGATGTGTGAAAAGACAGATTCAAACCGTCCTCGAAAGAGTCGTGGTCAAACATAAAGTGGACACGAGCTTCTCTCTGTTTGGATCGTTTCAGAGAGTCTAGGATGGTTCACAGGCAGGCAGGAGGGGATTATGGGAGCTGGAAGGGGGGTGAGGGGCAAGGGAATGTTTCCTTTTTTACCACGAGGAAGTCATGCCAAGAATCTGAGACAGGAGAGTGTGTGTGAATGTGTGTGTTGATAACAGGCACAAGTGCTGAGCTTCTGTAGAAGCTTCATTCAGACACTTGATCAGTGTGTGTTTTTCTTTAATTTGACGTTTTTTTAAATTAGAATGTTTAAAAAAATCCTCGTATTTGTGTTTGTCTGAATAATTACATCCTCTATAAATGCAAAAAATGACTCCTGAAGCAGGCAGGTGAAGTTTGCCAAAGAGTAAAACTAAAGATAGTCAATTTTAACACAGATCCCCCACTGTGCGCTGTGCCAATGGTGTGAAAAGGTATATACACTTCTTGTCTCCTAAGTGTGCGAGATCACATCTCCAGTAGAGACAGTTCGGAGCCACCATCCCTGCGCCTCATGTGGAAGTGTTATAACATCATGTGAATGGATTAAAGCAGATGGATTTTGAGTCGCATGATATTTGATGTGAGTTTTAACTTTTCATTAATGGTTTCACCTATAAGACCATTCAAATGTCCATTTATCTCCGTTGTGAAGCGAGACGGGAAGCATCGGTTCCCAGATCCTGTGAGAATGCGTTGCTGAGGCAGAGACGGGTCTCGAACCAAGTTAATTTCCTCCTGATTTGTGTGTCAGAAAAATGCCAGAAAGAAGATGTGTGTCTTGTGAAAAATGGGTCCATTATGTATCTTGGTGACTATGGGGTGAAAGAATTGGTCATAATCCCTGATCACGTTCATTTCTCCCATAAGAATGAATGGACTCACGACTGCTTCTAGTCTACTAAAGGGGCGGGGCTGTGTGGAAAACCCATGTGACAGTGATACAGGAAATGAACGGTCAGTGTTAACCGTCTCCAGTGAAACGTCAGCATCCAGCTGTTGGCTTCCTGTCTCTTGGTTTTTCATAAACATGACCATATTTTTATCTTAACTGAGCACTTTACCGAGCCTTAAACACAAAGGCGACAAATCAGAAAACAGTCACAGAGATTCAAAGAGCTTCTTAATCAAACCAGCGATGTGTGTTAGTGTTACAGCCAGAGAAAACCCGACAGCTCAATCAATGGCTGACAGAAACCACAGAGAGGTGACCAGAATATCATCCAATAATACCATAAGATCGAGGCCTATAGAGAACAATTGCTGAGCAGATTCCTCTCTTCTTACTGGGCTGAGAGTGACCGACAGCTGCTGGAGGCATGCAGACAGAAAATGAGGAGAATGCAGGCGAGCAGCAATACAAATACTCCCAAAAACATCCTTTCTCCCTTTCACCATCTCTCTCCACCGTCCTCTGAAAATGTGAAAGAAGTTCCTCACTGACTCCTTTTGTTTCATGACTGAATGAAGCTTTGATTTGCTGTTTTGCTTTTAAAGAATGTTGGTTAAATATGAACGTTTTTCTAAACCATTTAGATTGATGTTTTCTTCATGAGAATAATCATTACTGCACACTGAAAAGTAATTTTTGATAAATGCTGATAAATGCTGATATGTGACTGTGATGATATTTAGACACTTTTCCCCTTTCAGCTGTTTTTGGCACATTTTAACCTAAATGTCCAGACATTCTGTCACCTGCATAGGACCAAAAAAAAAAAAAGAAAAAAAGAAAAAAAGAAAATGAGCTGAATCAAAACGGGACAAGTCACTGAGATCTACTACTTTGCATTCAGAGTATTTAAACTTATGAAGCTTCTTTCATGTTTAGTTTTTCCTCCCGATAACAAAAAACAATTCTCTCATCACTTCAGCAGAAAAAAGTCAAATCTGTGCAATAAATCTGCTCTGGTACTGTAAGATCCTCTCTGTAAACAGACACCAAATCCATATCTGACCACAGAGGGGCGCTAACACTCCACCTGAGCTCAGAGATTCTCACATCTCTGCAGATGTCAGAGAAAGTGGCAGTGATCCAGAGTCTATTTAAAGAAGTCGCGGCCCTGCGGCTGTCACTGAGGAATGCTGGGAGACGCTGATCGCACATGCAGGAGCCTCCAGGCCGAAGTGAGCATGAGACCATCGGGCTGCAGATTGCAGCGACACACGAGAATATGGCTGAATGCATGGAACACATGTTGTATTCACATGATTCTGCTCATACACTCACAGAGAGGGACACTCTGATGGAAGAGAAATACAAAGCAGGAAGCAGGAATGTGAGATTATTTGCATCCTGCTGGTTCAGAATAAAAATACTGAACCAACTCAAACACAAACTTGAGATCCTGGCGGAAATACAACCTCCGAGGACTCCGTTTGTCACGGTTAATGTGTGTTTTTCCTGCAATTACATCCAACACTAATTCCTTTTAAATCTTCTTTAGTGACTGAACACTGATGTAGACCAAAAATTATAACGGCAGACATCTGTTTCTCATTGACCACGCATTCACCAATAAAGCAAATATGTCTGTTATTTTCCTTAATTTCTTTGGAACAATTATTTCCAGCAATGATTGGATCTTCTAAAATCTGAGCAGATAAATGACGGCTCTAATGAGCAACAGAAAAGTTTGGATTTTTATTTTAATAAAAATAACTGCAACACTAAAGCTTTTATAGTTACACAGAGAAACAGTAAAAATAAAGGGGATGACGTTTGGATTCAGGTGAAAAATCTTGTATGAAATATACAGAAGAGAAATTCTTCAAAAGAAATTGAACTGTTTCAGTTTAATTTTTCATTTAAAAACCTCAAAAATCAAAAATCCAAAAATGCTCCAGACTAGAGCCAAAATCAATTGTCAGTATAAAAAAGTGACAGTGCTTATATTATCTAGTATTTATTAAATCTTTTAATTATTTATGACATCTTTAGTTTGAGGGCAAAGACTCAAAATTTTAGGACTGATAAAAGAAAGGTTTTGTTCGGTTGCTTTCACAGGTGCAACTTTTTATAATTTTAATTGGTGATAAATCTTGTAATTATTTTACTTCATGGCTCACTTGTTTAATCTATAAATACCAGAAAATTGTAAAAAAAAAAAAAGTCAATGACAAATTCACAAAATTCCACAACATGTCTTTTTTTTCTGTGAGCAAAAGTCCAAAACTCACTTCATACATAAAAACAAGAAAAGCTGCAAATCTCTGCAACTGAAGAAGCTGGAGACAAGGTCCATTAATTCATTTAACAAATGAAAATTCTTTACAATTTTTGTCAAATAACTAGTTGTTGGAATTTTTTAAACTCAATCCAGGCAGGAATTCATGTTTACTTTCTAACTGAATCTGTGAGTGAAACATCGAAGCACCGCTGGCTGCGACGACTCTGCACCCAACAAACACAGACGGGGTTTATAAAACTATACTTCCTCATTTCCTGTAACCTCATGTGCATTTTAATACACACTGTGTTCAAAACTATGTGGACAACTGTGAGACCTCAAACACATCCAACAAGTCTGACAACAAGTCACACTACAAACACGGCTGCAACGTTCTGCTGTCCACATACTTTTGGCCATAGGTCTTCTTCCGTGTCTTCAGGGGGCCCTTTGAGGGAGCAACATTTGCTGACTGAGTGCATTAGCCAGACCTATTTGTCAATAACTAATAATCAATCAGAGAGAATGAACTGAAAATATATTGCTGATGACAACATTTTAAAAAAGCCTCACTTTGACAGAGTTAAAAACATGAAACCACAGTTCCACCAGAAACCAAACCAGATGAGATTCCCGCTTTGTCATCTGCTTGGGGACATGTTGCAGGAGGTGATCAGTGATTGAATTGGACATACTCACACTCACACACACACACACACACACACACACACATGCATACATGCATACACACACAATTCATTGGCAAAATGGCCAAGGGAGTTAGTCACAAGTGCATCATGTCCTCTGCCAACATGAAAACGCTCTGGAGTTGACGGCTCTTGGAGCAGAGATGCTGACCGCAGCAGCTCATCCAGAGGTCACACAGAGACGAATGAATTTATTACAACACAATGTGCCCATGAAATGAAATCATCCTAATTCTGCTGGACTTTTCCAGCATCAGAGCATAATCCAATACTGAAGAAGGAAAAAAAAGAAGCATTAGAACATTTTTCCAGGCTCACGATGGTCAAACTTTCGCTGACTGCATTTTTTTTATTTCTGAACTAATTCACATCGCCTTCCTGGACTCAGAGAGGATTAAGAGCTGAAATATCTGGATACAACAGAGCATCAACTCCAGTTTTTCAAGATCCTTTTCCCCATTCCTGTTCCCACTCCATTGTCAGCTGTTTTGTTGCCATGGCAACATGGCAGGTGGCAGCCTTAACAGTTTAGGACGACTAAACTGCTCCGCCTACTGCTGCATCTTCTGATCAGAAAAGTTTAAAAACCACCTCTGCAGGATGTGGAGTATTATTGGGAGTTTGCATATGTGTGTGTGTGTGTGTGTGTGTGTGTTCGCCTTGGATTGGCACAGCGCTGGGAGTTTTCCCCTTTTACCGGTAACAGGAGCTGCTTGATGCCAGCTAGCTCGACATTTTCCAGCGCTGCTCTCTGGTGGTGCCAAACCCATAATGCAATCCTGCAGGGGGAACGTCTGATTGTGTTTATTGTGCTGCCACGGTCCACGGTAGACATAGTGGTTAAAAATGATCATTTGTAAACTTAATTAAATCGTCAAGAGAGCCACTAAAAATATCCTCAGGAGGAAATCAAGGACTGAAAGACGAGAGACACACTGTGGATAAACGCTGCCCTCTGTGTGGAAGCTGCAGCACAGTTTATTACATTCAACATCATGTGATTATAATTTACAAAATGACTCAACAGAATGGTTTAGCATGTTGGAGGGTACAACTAATTTACTTCTTTTGTTAACCTGCAAATATCAAAACCATCTCATGTATCTGTGATCAGTGCAGAGCTGGAGCCAGAGCCGGGTTAGCTTAGCTTAGCATGAAGCTGCACAGAGACGACCCGTCTGCATGCTGGCGGTAACTGAGAAGGAACCTGATGGTCCTGTTATTGTTTGGTTTGTTTTGACTGTAAAATTAAGCAAAATTTATATTTGGATTAATTGCATGTAAAGTCAGTGCAAAGACATAGGAGGATGAGGAGTCTTCCATGCTAACTGAATATTTGCTCTGCTGTGTTTACAGGGTTGCAAAGGTTACTTTGGTGATGTAATAAGTTACAGATAACTAGTTACCCTACTTAAAATATAATAAGTAATGTAACTTTTTACAATTGATTACTTTTCGATTACCTTTCTAATTGTTTTCAGCTGTTCACCATTTTTAAATGTTTAAACCAGACGGTGTTGACCTACAGCTGTATGTGACACTGATTAGGCTCCGAACCTGCAGATGTTTCCTCAGGTTTGACATGAAAACTTTCAACATCAATAGCATTTTAACAGCTGATAAACATATTTTGCATTGCACTGTTACGTTTGAACCCTTTTCTGATTTCTGACTAAAATGTTTTTTAAATTTCCCGCACTGAAACGTGTTCTTATCTGTAGAAATAACTCTTAGACAGGTTGTTTAGCTTTGAGCGGCAATGTGGACTGATTTAACTGTCAGACACGGGGCGCTGCAAATTCAAACAAGAGCAAAAATCAAAAGCGTCAGAATAGCATCAAACTTCACTAAACAGCCTTGACTGGAAACGGCAAAAGAAGACTCTGTGAATATCAAAACACGCAAAGCAACAAGATGAATATTATTCACACAGAGCCTGAGCTTTATACAGAAAATATTCAGATGTAACTCCCTTTGTAATCAGTAACATTTTCATAAGTAACTGTAATTTAATTACATGTTTTTCTCAGTAACTGTAATAATTTACAATTGCATTCATTTTGTAATTAAATTATGTAACTCTGTTACATGTCACTAGTTACTCCCCAGCACCGTTTGTTCACCAGCTCATCTCTGTCTGTCTGTCTGTCTGTCTGTCTGCTGTTTGCTGCTCAGGTTGTGCACTGTGGGTTTTTCCTGTGAAAACAGACGCATGCTACAGCCGAAAACATTACGAGAGTGATGAGAGCAAACAAACTGACGACTGACGCAGTTTAACCAAAGTGACTCAAAGTTGGGCCGTTCCTGCTCCATTTACGGAAAAATTCTGTCCACATGATGTTTGTTTCACGTAATATCTCTGTGCACGAGAGAACACGACAATGATTCAAAATGCTCTGGGCCAGGAGGGGGCGATAAAGTCCATGTCAGTGACAGGTTAAACACCAGAGAGGAACACGCTGAGCATAGTGAGCTCTTTCTGTTCAAATAAAATAATCATAAAGGGAGAAAAATGTGTGCCATGCTGAGCAAATTTTAGCTTACAAGAAGCCCACTGTTGCTGCTGTTGTTGTTGTTGTTGTTGTTGTTTCTGACACGTTGTCATTACACAAAGTAATGAACATGCACAAGGTGATGACATCATCATTCTCCAAACACTCTATTTACACTATTTATTTACTCTATTCCTCTATTTACTTTTTTTCCATTTTTCTTTTGAAAACGGTGTGTCTATGTTCATGAAAACCACGAATCAGCAGAGCACTGATCTGTTTCTTCTGCACTGAATATAATGAGATGGAGTGTGAAGATTTAAAACAGCATTAAATCAGAAAACCAGCTGCTTACTGCAGCCTGCAGAGGTCACACTGCTGTTATTAGACAGCATGACACACAGACTGTGAGCCACACACACTGAATCCATATAATTGAGGTTCACTGCAAATGTTGATAATAAAATTACGCTCAGAGCCAAAGTTCCTGCAACAGATTACATTACACCTCAGCCTTTAAATACATTAACGAGGGAGACGAGGCCACGTGCTGCTGTTCTCACACTGTTCAACCAAAACAGAGCAAAATACATCAAGAACTTTTAACAAGTGTGTAAAATAACCCAATTTATTTCTCTGAGATGGAACTATATTTATTTTTAATTTGTTTTCCAGTGAATAATCATTTCTGCTCACACCACAAAGCTCATAACGACGTACCAAACAGTCAAGCTGACATTCAGAGAAAATACGACTCAGAGTTTGAAATTTATTTATAGGGAAAATTTATCAAGCAGAAAATTTAAAGACTGGCTGTTTTCAAAGGAAACACCCGCTGACGCGACTGAGCCAACCAAAACACAAAGTGATGTAAGGAACTGACGGCTAGAATCAGTCTGAACTAAAGCTCTGGTCGTGTCCTCATTTTATCTTGAGTGAACAGAAATAACATATAAATCTCCTCAAATCGCTGAAACCTCAGTCAAAAGTTCCACCTGTAAATCACTTCACCTTGCGATCCAAGCACCGTCAAATGTGTCAGATAAAGCAGACAGTTACAGTTTTAAAATCAACAACGTGCAAACTTTGCCCCATAGGTTGCTCAGTTAGTTCAAACTAGCAAATAAATCAGAATAATGAGCAGTTTTCACTGGCAAATGGGAACTATGAAGTTCAAAATGGCAATAATCACAGATCTCCATGTGTCACTACAGTTAGAGACAGAGGATAGAGGAGGGGGGAGGATATCTGAATGTGCGCTTTATCTTCCTCTCACTTTCTCTCACGCTTTGGTCTGGATGAAATCACTCCCAGATGTGGTGGCAGCAGCTGCATGTGAGTGAAGGATGGTGCGGTGCGAAGGAGGTGGCAATGATGGGGGGACTGGTGGGGAGTCTTCAGCTCAGTGCCAGCCTCCCATCAGGGTTTTTGGGATGGAACCGACAGAATGGAGGGATTTGGTACGGAGGCCGAGCGATGACTTTTCCAGCCTGTCTGCCAACTTAAAAAAAAACAACAAAAACACATGACTGTGTGACGAGTTCACTTTAACACATTAAGCTCAAGTGCATTTACATACCACAGTTTTTTTCCAGCCCTCTACGATGATGCTGTGCAAAAGCTTACTGTATATCCCATAATATGCACAGTGGGGACTAAACTAAGTGTTGCACGTTAAGACGAGGTCAGGATGAGTGTGTTGCATGCTGCCTGTGGCTGTGGTTTCAGTGGGAGAGAGCAGGTCACTGGTTAAAAAACGCTGGCTGGCCTCTGTGTTTAGCTGCAGCCTCTCTGCGTTTCCATGGCTATTTACTCTGAGCGCCATTGTTTTGCTTTAATGATGCCAAGAGAACAAGAGGAATGAAGCACAACAGGATCTGAATGTCTTTAACAGGCCTCAGAAACACACTGACTCCAGACGTTCAGATGCAGACTGTGGCTGTAGAGTGAGGCCGAGGCTGGAAGCGGATTATTCACCTCTTCTCCACAGCGGGGCTGAGCAGGAGCCCGAGCCAACTTCGCTTTATAACTCAGGATCAAAAGCGCTGTTCATTTATATGAAACCGAAGCCTGCCGGCAAATCATCTCGGCTGACATACAGTTCTGAATGAAATCGCATTAAAGGCTGTTTGGGAGGAAGCAGCAGACATAAATAACAAGCAAACTGTGTTTGAGCTCACAGAGGCTCTGAGGCCAAAATCACAGAGAGGTTTTAGGATCCATGTCAGTGTCGTGTAAGTTTTCATTGTGTTGAAACACAACCTGAGGAAGCCAGAACATTTCCACAACCTCCTGCACAGCTAATGAAGTTACAGGAAGCGAGGTCAGGCAGCTACAACACGACTCTTATCACCTGCCACACCCACTCAGACGAGCTTAACCTTCTTCTTCTGTTTGTCTCAGTTTGGTTTACTCAGCCCTCCTTCACTTTATTTATTTACTTTGCTGCTTCATTAACCCACTGTTATAACACTCATCCATATTTTCATTCCCTCTCTTTATAGTCAGCCACTTAAATTCTCCTTCTCCTCCAGTCCCATTTACACAGCCTTTTCAATGTGGGTTCTGTGCGTCTTTTCCCCGCCTTACGGTCTGTATAAAAGTTATGGAGGCAGATCAGGGGGTCAGTTCCGATCCGCCTCCACAGGCAGTATCAACACCACATCACAGGCGAGCCAGCGTTTCTGTAAACGGGTAAACCAGCAGGCGTTTATCTTAACAGAGGAGAGAGAAACTTTACGGAAATCAACAGACTTACAAAAGATGGATGGACTGCTACATTATTATTGTCAGAGTTTCATGAGAGTTTTTACCAAGTTCAATCCCTTTTGTAACTGCTTGCAGTGCATGTCAGGCATTTTTAGAAACAGAGGACGTATAAAGCTTAAAGGAAATCACCATAAGTCACCCTATACTAATGCTAGATGGATTTAGATTTTTTTATGACTGTGCTGCACTATTAGTATCAGAGCTTTCTGACAGTTTTTACACAGTTTAATCACTTATTTAACTGTTTGTTAGAGGTGCATGGATCGATCCAAATATTGATAGTACCAATAGCAACGTTGGTATTGGTACTGGATTCATACTGGCGTGATGGGATGGATCCTTTAATTTCAGTTTCTTTCCGTTCAGTATGTTGCCCCGTTTCACCAAAGACTAGGCATGTCTGTGCAGACGCGGCTCCTGTCACATCATGGAGGCACACTTTGCTTTTCCTGCTCCCCTGCTCTGCTGTGTTTTGCTGTTGTGCCATCACGTGCCTTTTTTCTTTTTTTGCCTAAAAACTTTGTTTAAAATCTGTCCTGGGTTTTAACATGCACGATTAAAAGCAAAAATCACAAAATCATTTCGTGGTCATGAAAATGTATTCAGGTTCAGCGAGCTGATGATTCACTCGCCTCATAAATCATGACATACTGCTCTCCCCCACATCAAAGTATAAGCCGCTTTTATGAGTAAAAACTATTGGAATCGGTACCAGTATCTGCATATACTTGGTATCAGATCCATACCAAATTGTGCAGTATTGCACACCACTACTGTTTGTGGCTCGTGTTGGGCATTTATCTTAACAGAGGAAGCCGATGCTGATGCTGTCAAACGTCACTCTGTAAAACGACAGACGCGCTGCTCAGTTCTGTGTGAAATAACAGAGGAGGAGAATTGGTGGGCCTTCAGCACTGCCTTCAGTCTCCAGTACATTTTGTCACAGACCTCCAACCTTTATCACATAAATCCATCCTCAGCATCCACTTCATCCCTTCCATCTATTAACCTGTAATCACATATTTTTGTGGCATACATACACAAAATATTATGGTTTAATGTTGCTGTTGAACACAATTGTTACTTTGCTGAAATAAACTGCAATCTGACCTTGTGTTTTTATTAGTTTTGGAGGATTATTTTGATCCAACAAATCAGCAATAACTGAACCTGCGGCTGACTTTTCATTACAATCAAAAGAATCGTTCACGATAATTTTCGTTTCTTTTTTTGTGTGTTCCCGTTTGTTCTGCTGGGAAAGAGGAAGACGCTCCCTTTCTTTAACTTGCCTTCAAAGCCTCTTGGTTGTTTCTCCAGCCTCCAAACTGCTGAAGCAAACAGTGGCACCTTTGTGTACTTAAAGTTTTCAAACCTCAGAGCACAGTTGTCTCTGAAATTAAGAACCGTAGAAAAATAAGAAATATGACGAGGCCTTGGTTTGGCCGTGTTCTGCTCTCAGTGGAAACCACAGTTTTCTATTCTTGACCAAACAGTCACAGGCTGAAAGGTTACAGCCACCACAGTGTGTGTGTGTGCGTGTGTGTGTGTGTGGATCTAAACATCTACTTCAGTTTAAACCACAGCTGACGTCATGTATTTTTTAGGGAGCCGGGAGTCATAAATAGAGTATCTGATTCAGGGCACAGTGGGTCATTCATCCCTGCGGCGTGTCTGAAAGGCCTTCTGGGCCTAATCAACAAGAAGGCCATCCATTGTTACAAAGACTGTATTTTTCACTGGATACACAAAGATCACTTCCAGCCAGGTGGAACCGAAGCTGAGCAGGTTAGATTTTACAGGATGGGTGACTTTGCGAAGCTGGAACTGACTCCAGGTCAGCAGGAGCGCCTTCATTGGATCAGGATCAGATGTTTCAGTGTTGCTTCCCCTCCTGACCTCGGCTGTCTGAGATACCTGACCCCTGGAAGTGAGCGCAGGCTGTGACGGATGGCCCGGAGCCTGGAGCTCGGGTCGATGATGCAGCAT
Organism: Naso vlamingii; assembly: GCA_029822935.1. NCBI lineage: Eukaryota > Metazoa > Chordata > Actinopteri > Acanthuriformes > Acanthuridae > Naso > Naso vlamingii. Next base: position 29,042,005 of record JAPQLA010000020.1, read on the forward strand.
GATACTCCCATAGAGGGAGACGAGAGGAGAGAGGAGAGCACGGCTGGGACTCAGGCAGCTCCTGGGACTAAAACACAGCTGCTGCTGCTGATGGCTGCGAGTCCAAAGAAGCGGAGCATGAGGAAACTTTGTCAGTTCAACACTGACGGGTCAGCGTAACCTTGTGTCAGCGTCCAGATTAACAGAAAGAAGAAACTCCTGGTTGAGTCTGAGGATATTTTGTTACTGCATATGCATACGTGTGTGTATGTGTGTGTGTGTGTATGTATGTGCGTTTGTGTGAACATTCCTGTACCTGTGGACATGTTGACATCTCCCCCTGTATGTAAATCTGAGTATTAATTACGCTGTGTTTTGCCAGGACGAAGGTGAGACGCAGAAAAATCTGGAATGTGAGCCAACAAACAGCTTTTCCTGGATGCAGATGTGACACCCAACACCGTGTCAGAGTGCTGCCACCACCTCTCCTTCATCCCTCCGTCCGTCTCCATTCAGAGGTGTGAGTGCTGTGAGCCAGGCAGACAGGAAATGACCTCATCCAGGGATAGAGGGGCCCGGGGATCGACACAAAGATAAAAGTGTACTCAGGAGGGGAGGGGGTTCAAGGCTGAGGGAGAGGGAGGCACCTTCACGCTGGGGGCTAGTGTGTGCACATGTGTGGAAATACAAATGCTGCTGCGAGTAAGAACTGATTAAATCAAATGACAAAATGAATCAACATCATTTTGGATCATCAAAAAGTGATTAAAGTCATTTATCAAGCAAGTTTGTGACGCATTCTCTGCAGCTGTCAGTTAAATATTTGCAGCTTTTGCAAAATTCACTCTAATGAGCATATTTTTTTATTTTAGGGACAAAACTTTCATCAAAAACATAACTGTTCATTGCAATAATCATTAGAGGCAGCCATAGAAAATTTTATGTGAATTTTAAAAAACTTGGCAAACCGAAGTGAATCTCTGGAGACAGACAGAGTCTCAAAAAAGAGCAATAATGATGTGGAAATCACAGATCAGCACACTGCAGAAGCCAGTACATGGATTTGTCACAGGCAAAAGATTTTTTTTAAATATTTTGAAACTGTTGTTTAATCAGTGTGCCAAGAGAGTCATCTGCAAAATAAAAGCATGTCAATAATTCATGCAAAAAATTAAAGAGAATTAAGCTTCCAATATTGTTGATTCTACAAATGACACAGTGAGTTTATTTAATTAAAACAGCACAAATAAATTCTGTATAACTTGCTCATTTTACTGCTGTTCTCCAAACAATCTGTCACTAATACACTAATAAATTAGGTCATCTCATCTGCTCATGAATCTATTAATCACAGAGTCATCTAATTGACTTTTCTCCTCCTCTCTCCATCCCGATGCTCCTCTGTGACTCGAACTGTCAGCTGTCAGACAGGAGGAGTCAGGAGCCTGGAGTTCACAGAGTGAAACAGACAGAATTCACTATATGACCAAAATACTGTGGGCAGGGTCCATTTTACTGGTTTGATCTCATTCATTTTTCTCTGACACGACAGCTCAACATTTACTCGTGACCTTGCTCAACATTTACAAACTCCATGTGAAAGAAAAGTCACTGAGCAGCCTCGTTTTCAATCACTGATCCAAAATAACGCCTCGATATCAACAAGCTTTGGCTCTTATATCAACATTTCTCCACTTCTACCCATGAGGCCTCTGCTTTCATCTGTCTTTATTACTGCATTCATGTGATGTCAGAATAATCTGAATTACAAGTTTTCCACGAGGAAAATTCACATGAACGGCCTCTCATGTCAGAAAAACACCTCTCAGATAAATTTGTAACACATGCTGCTAAGTTGATGTCATAAATGCACAAACATGGTGGGCAACAGTCAATGTTGGTCAATGGTAGGCAACTTTTTCATTAATTAACTAATTAAACATCAATTTCTGATTGTATATAATGTGTAATATGGTATTCATGTTAACTGCTCTCCATATCGAACGCACATGGGCAAAATTCGGCCCGTGGACCATCTCATTGCGGCAGCAACGTCCTCACAGGGTGGACTTAAAATGCTCTTTGCTTTACTAAATCATTCACTTTTAACAATTTGGCCCATCATGCAGCATGACAGAACCCACGAGGCACCTGTGCAGACCGACGCTGTCATAAGCGAGGTGTTGTGATAACAGAAACGGAGTTAAGACAGCTTCCAAAATGAGAAAAATTGATTCTGAAAGTTGTGTTTTTAACCCAAAGGGGACATCTAAATATTTTGTGACACACGTCGGTTGAAAGCCCAAATGTTCATGATCATAGTTTTTCATGACACAGTGTTATTCATAAATATATCAGTTATAACTAAGTCTCATAGGACACAAGTTACACAACTAAAGCAGAATAGAAAATGCATGATTGTATTCATGTACATGAGAATGTGCTTGTTCAGTAATAATAAATGATATTTTCTTCATTCAGTGATGCAGCTCTGCACTGCAGTGGTACTGAAGTTTGAGAGTTAAGTACAGAGGTGAAACAGTCTCACACAGTGAGTGATTAAAAAAGTAATGCAGTTTTGAATGTCTGTGAATATTCATATTTTCTTTATGCACTGATGCAGCTATGTTACCTAATGGTAAAAATAATATTTCGAAAATTGTGAAACAGTCTGCCTTGAGTTCGTATTTATAACATAATGCAAGTGTTGTAGCAAGTACAGTTTTATCAGTGACATATGCAGTGGTACAGAAAATTCTTGTTTTGTTTTGTTGTGCTTTAAAAAAAAAAGGGATTCATGCCCTCTGGGCTGAAAATCGCCTACTGTAAAGCTTCCTGTAATGTCTACCAAATTCATGCAGGCTACTTTAAACTTAATTCACTACTATGTATTTCATCTTTGGATTCGGTTGTAGAATGTGTGGCCCTCCGCTAGTTTTTTTAAGTCAATGTGGCCCTTTGGTAGAAAATGCTGCCCACCCCTGATATAGAGTGACCTTATGTGATTTTATTTATTTATTTTATTTTTTATTTTTTGCATAAACCCAAGCCTTCCTTGTAGCATCCATGTTGTCTCCACTTTATGACCTCAAAGCTCATGAACACAAGTCAGAGGAACAACTTTCCAACTCAGAAACTCGGATTGTTCCAACGTCACATAAATGCAGCATACGTCACAGACACACTGCAAACCAGATGATTCAAACACAAACTCCACACACACACCTCTTTACATCACAGCTCTGTTTGCCACCACAGCGAGAGAATCGACCAGAGGCCAACATTTTCTGTCTGTGTCCGCTCCTCGAGTCAAACCCATAATGTCCCGATTGCGTCTAAATAACTTGATGCAGAACAGAAAGAGATTCACATTCAGCTTTCAGTATCTTTTACTCACAGATGACTGAAGTCTACAAGCAAAGCAGACTGTCGAGATTTTATGACACATTTTAAAACAGTGTTCAGTCTCAGTGCTGTATAGTGACAAAGTAGTAATACTGTGTTATTGTATTTAAGTAATTTTTTGGGGATATCTGTACTTTAGTGTTTCTATTTCTGTAGACTTTCACTTTTACTTTACTACATTTTCCAAAGAAAACAGATACTTTTACTCCGTTACATTTCAAATAAGCATCTTAGTTACCTATTACTAAATAAAACCTGAGCAAATTTGGTAGGCTTGTAGCCAAAGTAGCCAATAATGTCAGATCACAGACTGCAAGACGCTGGATCATTGGTTAATCATTGGTTAATCATTGGTTAATCACGTTAGGCGTGTTCTTAGGCTGTGAGTGATGACTGTGTTTTTGCTTTGTGTGCTGCCGTCATCATGTTTTTTGTTTGATTTGAAATTATTTTGGTGTTATGACGTGGAAGCAGTCACCCAGTTTCAGATTCAGCTTGAGCTAAACCTTTGCTTATCGTGTTCAAATAAGGCCCAAAGGAGTTTAGAAAGTTTAGAAAACTTTCTGAAAGCACTTTTTAAAAAATCACTTTATTTGTATTTTGTTTTATGACTGAGATATTCTGTCATTACAACTGGAGGCTACGAAAATAAAAAATAAACAGTTTTTTAAAAGCCAAATTTGACTGCTTTTTGCATGTACTTTGTGCTTGTACTTTTATTTTCAATACTTAAGTACATTTATATTCACTGTAGTTTTGATATTAAGTACAGTAAATATCAGCTACTTTCAGACTTTTACTCAAGTTATATTCTAATAGGAGACTTTTATTTTTACCAAAGTCATTTTGGTATCTTTACTTTTACTCAAGTTTTTTGGGTAAGCCAAGACTCCTGCAGAAAAGCAGAAACATGGCTGCCGTCATCATCATCATCATCATCATCATCATCAGTGACCCTGGTCAACAGTTGTAGCGATCCATTCTCATGTTCACACTC
>JAPQLA010000020.1:29066204-29078276 GCA_029822935.1 Naso vlamingii
GAGATGAACTGATCATAGGTGACTTGATTTATGAGGCAAACATTGATTATGACTGGAGATGCCCTTTAAGGTGAGTATGCACATGTAGATGCTGTATACTCGCCTCTGGACAGTTTTTTTAACTGTATAATTGGTAAAAAGTAAAGTACAAAGCATCTGCTTTGCAGAGAAAAGTTGAATTCAACCTACAGCAATGCACCACATCCAAACCTGGCCGCAATTAGACTTAATATTTTTTGGAACAGGCCAACTTTGTGTACAGCAAGAGTTTAATGATGTAAAATAAGGTGTGATGCAAAGCTTTCAGAAAATTTTCTCTTCATTCTATAAGTTACCACCTGCTTAAAGAGTCCAAATGGTCTTAAAGTGAAGAATAACAGTCGGGTTTATCTGCTCTCTCAGATCCAATCAGAGGTTTTGCTCTGCAGGGCCCAGCAGGTTTGATGTCACCCTGCTGGAGTTTCATATTTCACATCATTTGACCTTTTTCGCAATACACCAATAGAAACTCTCCACATTGATTCTACATCACAACATCCAGCACCTCACCCCTCCATAAATCTGTCCTTCACTGAAAGGGGAACAGGGTAATTGCAGCAAGCATCTCCAGAGTTATATCAGACCCATAATGCACCTGGCAAAGCTCCCAGAATCCATTACTCTGGCAGGGAACCAGAACCAGAGGAAAAATACGCCTCCCATCCTCTCAGCGAGCACTCATTGAGCTGTGTGGCTTTCCATGCAGAGCGTTTGATTCCAGCTTCTAAAAATACGCCTGTGTATGTGGGTTCCTTTCTTTTATTCATGCAACTCTGTTTTATGTTGGTTTCTGTCTCTGTGTGACGAGACTGAGAAGATCATGGAGACATAATGCTACTCATACAGACTGCAGGATGGAAACTTTTAAAACAGCTGACATTTTACATGTACTTTTAGAAATTTTAGATAAGTTCATGTCTACATGAAAACAACAAAACTGCAGAAAAACCCATAATTCTCCTCTTCTTCTAGTCCTCTAAGGTTAAAGGCTGAAACAACTTAATGGTCCAATTACAGTCGTGAGGCAGAGCAGGCAGATGAAGCACAGGATAAATCTTTCCAATAACACAGCGCAGATGTGGTCACTGACATCTCTCTCTGTTTCATACATCAGACGACCGTAATGTGATCGCGGCTCATAAAAGCCGTCAAGTAACTAAAGGAAACAGTAATCCTGAGCCTTCACACAAAGTCACAATCTCTCAGTGCAGGTGTCGAACAACAGGAGCAGAAAAATATGTCGGCGTCCCCTTGGATGTGTTTGTCAGCCATGTTTCTGGAAGGCTGTCAGCACGGTGTTGGTGTTTGATGGATCCACATCAGGAACATTTTGGAAAAGTTGTTCTGTGGTGATAAAATGTCACGTGTTGATTCTGTTTGCCGATTAGAAAGTGTGTCAATAAGAGGACAAACAAGTCAGAGGAGCAACAGACTCTGTGATAACTTGAATGTGTGGAAGGAAAACATGAGTTTATACACAGGACTGGAAAAAAAAGACTGATCATGCTTCTTTAAGTGATCAGTAAAAGTTTCAGAAAGACTCATCATCATCTTCCTGTCCTTTGTTTACAGTGACCCATTGCGTCCTGGGACAAAAACACTGAACTTCATCCTCAACGTTCAGCATTAACAACAGCACAAATACATAAACAGCATTCAGCAGTTTCCACTGATTTCTATCAGCTGACAACAGGCACTGTAATTTGACCAGAGACACTTTAAAGGGACATTTCACTGCATAATTATGTTTTTTCTATCAATTACTGACCCTTAAATATCTTGAACATTTTCCTTTTCCTTTTACACAGTGATTTCAAAAATGCACACACCCTTTTGCTGGCAGTCTACAGAGGTTTATTCCTAAAAACATCAAAACCATCTAAAAACGACCGTCCAAAACTCTTCACAGCTTCGTGTGGTATAATCCAAGTCTTCTTTATCTTGTCTTATGCTCAATATTTTAAAAGAGAGAAGGCTGTGTGCGCACATGCAGAAAAATGATGCACGCTTTTAATACTATCAGGCCCAGAACGTTAGCCAATGTACTATCATCAGAATTTGCACTTGAAGCTGGCCTGATTGCCTGGATTGTAGATTTCCTTAGCGGTAGAATCCAGCGAGTCAAAGCAGGAGCATCACTCTCTGGAAAAATGATTACTTTTACTGGTTCCGCTCAGGGATGTGTCTTGCCCTCTCTTTTATTTATCTTATATACTAATTCATGTTTTAGCATTTTTCAAAATAGGTTTTTAGGTTGCAATGTGTGTCTCTGTATTGTTTTTTATGGTGAACGATGTGCCAAGTTGAGATCTGCTGCAATCCAATTTCCCTACGGGGATAATAAATTGATACTGTGCTGTACAGGTGTAGAACAAAAAAGTGACAGCTGCATCAGAACAGAAAAGGCCCTCACACTATTAAGCTCACAACAGAATAATTTATTTTTCCTCAGGCCTGAGGCAGATCTTGATGATTGCCTGTGAACGCCTGCGAAAAATAATTTCCTTTGGGAGCTCAACAGTGTGTGGACCTTTTCTTTTTTGATGCAGTACGTTCAATACTTCCAAAACCCTTTTATTTCGACTAAAAAACTCCTAAATCCAACAGATCCGAACCAGTGATTTGTTGCGCAGGTTACGTTTACTCTAAAAGCCGGTGAACTGTGGCTCGAATAAATATGGTTCCACCAAAAACTGCAGAAATTCCTCTCTCTCTCTCCGCACCTCTCCATAGCATTAGCGCACAAGTTTGGGATAACTTCTTAGTATTTTTGAAGAAAAGAACAAAAGGATAAGTGCATGAAAATTGCTGGTGCAGAGAGAGAACAGATTCTGCAGTTTTTGGTGGGACCATGTTTATTCGAACTGGAGTTAACAGTGACCTGTGACACAAAACATTGGGTTGGATGTGTTGGATTTAGGAGCTTTCTAACTAAAAAAAACACATGAAGTGGTTGAGAGCTTTGGATGGACGTTTTTCAATAGTTTTGATGCTTTCGAGAGTGAACCCTTTATAGACTGCCAGCAAAAAAGAGTGTGCATTTTAGGAATCACCCATTTACCACAGAGGAACTCTGGAAGGAAAAAAAATCTTCACTTTAAGACATCGAAGGTAAGTATTTGATTAAAAAAACATAATTATGCAGTAAAATATCATTTTACATAAAAAAGTCCTGGTTCAGAAACGTTTCTCCTCTAAAGTTGCTATTGGTGGAAAACTGCATCTGACCTTGACAACAGTGATGTAAAGTAGCTGTCTAAATCCTTTCAGAGCTTATTACCTCAATAGATCCACAGAGACGCTGCAGATATTGTATTAAATATTATAGGACATCAATCAAATCACTACAGGAAACATCGTATTTGGTGCTGGCAGACGTCTAACAAAGTGGATCAGGACCAGAGGCAAAAGGAGGAAAGCCTGGAAATGCAGCATCCTTATCCAAAATAGAAACAGCATTTCAACATTTAAGCGAGAGAATAAGAAGGACTGTGGAGGAAACTCTTTGACTCATGCAGGGTTTCAGTTGCCACGTCATCTTTCCAAAACACACCTACAGAGTCATTACCACAGAACAGAGACAAGCCCGGACACCTCTGACACACAGCGCTGCGCTAGCGCTCCTTTCTCAAGTTTTTTCTCAGCAGATCCCTAAGAAATGTTTAGCTGGCTCTTCTTCTCATCATATCACAGCATCAAATCCTCAGCTTCATCACACAGCTCACACTGAGGTGAGAATACAGCTGGTAACAGAACTGACGTTCTTACCTGTTCAAACTCTCGTAGGCTGTGCATCTGTACCGGAGGGCCTTTGTCTGTCTCACCACATGAGAAATCTGCACAGACAGAAAAACAAAGGCGTAAAAGGCCTGAACATTTAAAGTAACGTCATCCCAGTGTATCTCTGACTTGTCACCATTAGCAGAGATCTCTTCTATCTTCTTCAAATGTTGTTGTTCAAATGTGACCATGTGTTGTGACCATCTGCCTTCCTAGCTGGAATATTAGCAGGAAGAAGGATTTTGACACAGATGTTCTTTTTAACTAACGTTGTCACACATTTTCAGCTACTTTCTGTGACATTTATTGAATATGGGCAAAATATAAACAAACAGCACATCTCATAGATAAAGCTATTTTGGGGGAAATGGATGGGGCTTAGGTAATGTATGTGGCTGATGATCACAAAGGACATTGACATGTAGGAACACTGGGATGCTCCTTTAAGACCCTTACTTATATGTTGGTTATGATCTGGGTACTGTTGATACACAGGCTTCAACTATTTGAAGCGTTTTAACTGTTGGCTAAGTTTGACAGATCATTCTAAACCTCCTTGCCTGATGAAGACCATGTAATGTGGCTAAAATCACAAGAACAAGCAAACAGAGTGAACCTTGAGTAGTGTTTGCTTTGTCATTTTTTAATGGAAGATTGGCAGCATTTTTCAGAAAAGAACACACAGAACGGCTTTTTCATGTTGACTGTGTTTAATGCAAATAAACACACTTCATCTGTAAACCGCACTGTTTAAAAATCCTCATAAATCCTGATCTGCTACATTAAAATTGTTCCACTGTTGCTGGGAATCATCAGGCTAACAGAACAGAGCTGAAGTCTAAACACCTCTGGGCTTTCTGAGCAGCATCTCTGCGATGTACTGATCAACCCTCGCCTCATTATAACCCCATTAAACCTGGATATATGGGCCGCGTCCACACACACAGACACACACACACGTACACACGCATAGAATAATCATTCCTGTCCAGCTGAAACATTTCCAGAGGTCTTAAGATGTCTCAAAGCCAAACTTGTCCTCGGTAAAAGGCCCCTATCATTCCCAGAAAACTCCACACAGGAGGGATTTGTACAACAGTTCGTGTTTTATTGCTGTAAAAGCAATGGGCCAATTGGTTCGCAGTATAATAGGAGTTGGGGGGGGGTTGGAGTGCCAGATCCCAAGAGGTGTAATCAAGACGGCTTTGGCAGAGGAAAGCTTTCTGACGGTTCCTTAAAATTGCGGCACATTAAATATTATTAAAAAGCTTCTCTGTATGAAGGTAGAAGGTATTCTGGATGGAGGCGGGCGATGTAAACTGCTGCAGAGCCTGAAGCCGAGCACAGTCCAAAATATTACACAACACTGATATGAATGACGCACTCACACAACCACCTACACACACACACGTACAGATTTGTGTTAGTGTAGTTCTGAGGACCCTCACTGACATCATGTGTTGCCTTCATCCAAATCCTGAGCAGACCACCTGAATGTCCAGCTTTAAATGGACAGTTTGAGGTTTTAGGAAACATGAGAGAGCGACATTTTCTCCAGAGTTTTCCTCTAAAACTATCTGACAAGACAGAACATGTTATTCAGTGAACTTTACAGCTGTTGGAAGGTGGATTTTTTTAAACGAGAAGTTTGGGGGTTTTTGCACATTCAAATGGAACTAAACAAGTTTTTTGGCTTAACTTTGTCATTATGACGTATAACCTGGTTAAACGGTGGAATAGTGGTTTAAAAATGACACCACTGCTAAAATGGTCTCCAGTTAGCCCTGTTTTTACCATGATATATTCTTCGCCACTGGGACAAAGAATGACAAATCAGTGAAGTTCTCTGTACTCTCTGTCCTGATTGGCCGGTCTATGCTGCGCGTCTTGGCAACAGGTGACGTCAGTATGAGCTGATTGGCTCACCGTGCTCTGACTCGCCTCTGCCAACAACAGAGTGTCTGCAGCCACACCGTCAGTCGGCTCGAGCTGAGACGGAGCAGTTTACTCCGCTGCAACTTTCCCTGCAACCGTTTGGTCTCAGTTCCTGAAGCAGCTGAAAGAGCTGTTTCCAGGTTATATGCAGTTGTTTAATTTTGTGTGTTAGTGTTGGAACATAAGAGGACACCTCTAAACATTCAGTGAGCTTCTTCTCTTTTAAAATGAGTGTCTATTGTGTTTTTTGACAGATTTAGCGAATGCTCCTCTCTCTTCGTTGTTTTCAGCTAGTGGTGACGTCAGCAATGAGCTCCAGATCTCAGGACTCCACCGTTTGTCATAATAATGCCGTAGAAGACCGTATATAATCATAATGAATTCTATGACAGGGCTTAATGTGCAAAAAATCAAACTTCTCCTTGAAGATCTAGATCCTGGTTAGCAGGTCCTGACTCCAGCTCTGTTCTCTAACCACACAGAGAATATCAATCCATTCATCTTAGAATGATAGCAAATAAGGATATTAAGATTATTTTTGAAATGTTTGTTTAAATGTTTAAACACCAAGGCAGCACTGATCAGATATCAGTCATGTAGGGTACAAATATCACATGACAATCTAAAATTGAAATGTCTCATTATCTTAAAATCCTAGTAAGCATCACTGAGCGAAAATCAGGTCAGATAAACGAGAAGCAACTTAACATTTACTGGGTTTATATAGAGATGTCAGTTTTTGCAGTTATTTTAAGTTTTTCTTCATATTTATTAATATAAAGGGCAAATAATTGTAACTACATCATCATTTCTTGGTACTTTTTTGTTCTGTCTCAGTTATGTTACTGTTACTTATGCCTGTAAAATGACTTTAACAAACTTTTATTTTTCCTGCCATGCTATCTAAATGTAATTAACGTAGTCATACATTCAAAATGTGAAGTTGAGGACACACACACTTATGTTAAAGGTGTGGTGGTTGTTACCAACACACTCAGTCATTCACAGAGTCATAACGGCAGCAAACTGTTGCTCCTACAAACAGCTAATTAGTCAACACAGTGAGCTTCTATCAGGCTGAAAGTACTAAAACTGTAATGAGCTGTTCACACTGCTTTTCCTGGAAAAATCAGCCAGGAAAATCAACGATAAACAACAAATGGACAAATAACACGTTGACTGAAGCATTTATCAGAGTATAAAATATATTTATGATAGTTTCTTACCCATCATAGGTCCGATGCTCTTCGGCCTGGCCTGCTTCTCTGCTCCGCCGTGCCTGAAACAAAAGACAACTGTCAGTTCAGATCCTTCAGTCTCACACTGCTCTTCATCCTGCGCTGAACCTGTCTCTCCAGATTAATGGTAACAAACTGTCCACCTACAATGAATCCTACCTGCTGAAACTGTCTGCTTCACATGTCACTGCAAACCTGATCAATTTTTAAAAATACAGAGGGTCAAAAATAGTCCAGGAGGAGCAGAGCTGGAGGGGGGGAACTTCACACTGACATGTCACAGACAGCAGGCACACTCACACACTGCTGCTGGAAACTGAGTCAGCGCATGCTTTAAGTCACACAGCCATAACTCAGCAGCTGAGCAACAGTAAACAAAGACAGAGTGGAAGAATCCATGAAATCCTTCCACCGACTGTTCAGGACTCTGTTAAAGATTCTCCATAGACAATCCAGAGCCTGGGTTACGTAACTTGGAATCTAATGTGAATAAACACAAAAAAGAAAATATGAGAAAAAGCATTTAGAAAGTTTATCTCTCTTGTAACTGGTCTGCACTGAAACTGTTTAAGCAAAGACAGTAATAACATAATAAATGTTCAATTATATTCAGGAGAAAGCTGATGGATGTGGTTTATCTCTTCAGACCAACTTCACAACACTTCCATCGTCTCGCCCTTGGAGAAAGAATTCAATGCACTTTCCTCACTTTTAACATAGAATTCAAATTAGCCTGATATGAACTGAAAGCTAATGTGTTTAGCTAACTAGCAGACTGGGCACACAAACACACATCTGAGTTAATCTCTGAGGTGATGAACAGAACGTAGCACAGCACAGCTAATGCTAGCTGTTTCATGTAGCTGGACTGAAGATGCTAATGCTGAATGTTTCAGTTAGATGGATGGAAGATGCTAGCGCTAAAATTTTCTGTAAGTGGCTGGAGGATGTTTTATTTACGTGAATGGAAGAAGCTAATGCATAATGTTTCATGTAGGTGGATGGAGGATGTTAAAGCTAATTGTTTCATGTAGATGGATGAAAGATGCTAATGCTAATTATTTCATGCAGATGGTGGGAAGAAGCTAATGCTAGATGTTTAATGTAGCTGGACAGAAGTTGCTAATATATGATGTTTGCTAGATGGAAGATGCTAGTGCTAGATGTTTTTTTTCTAAACTTTTATTGATATAAGGAGGGTTCGATTGAGAGCTAAGTCTCTTCTTCAGGGACACCCTGATCACATTCACACAGTTACACATTCACACCCGGAAGCTGCCCAGTACAACGACAGGCTTATCTGCAGCCACTGGGCAACTCCACTGCAATTGAGGCCTTGCTCAAGGGTGCTAAGAGGTGGAATATGGGTGGGGCAAGCAGTTCCCCTTACTTTCACCACCCACATAAATCCTGCTGCTCAGGGATTTGGTGACCTTCCGATTACAAACTCGCATCTCTAACCATTGGGCCACCACTGCCCCAGTGCTCTCACCACTGTTTGCTGGATGGGGTATGCTAGTGGTAAATGTTTCCTATTGGTGGATGGAAGATGCTAATGCAAGATGTTTGCTGGATGGAGTATGCTAATGCTAAATGCTTCATGTATGTGTATGGAAGATGCTAATGCAAGATGTTTGCTAGATGAAAGATGCTAGTGCTAAATGTTTTGTGTAGGTGGACGGAAGACGCTAATGCTAAATGTTTCATGTAGGTGGACAGAAGAAGTTCTGGCATCTGAAGTTTCCTGCTGAACTGTTTTAATGTGTCTTATATTTAATTAGGAGGATTTCTCGAGGATCAGAGGATCGGGGGTTGGATTATCTCCCCATTAGAATGTCCCTGGAGCCTTCCATGAATAATCAATGAGCAAGATTAAGTCAAAGCAGATCTCACCAGGCTGTAAAGGCCTCTTATCCAATAAAGTGATTATCAAGCAAATGAAGGAGATTCTCATGAGGGTGAGAATGAACTGATCCCCAATTTAGGAATCAAAGACTTTCAGTGCACCGAGTGTCTTCACTTATTTAACAAGTCCTTGACCACCTAGGTGTGCATGTGTGCCTCTGTGTGTGTGTGTGTGTTCTCCACTCTGGCCTGAACAAACAATGATGATGACAGCCGGAGGTGATCAGAGAGAAGACCAAGTGTGTGACAACAGAAGCTGAGTAGACGACAGTAAAGTCCTCCTGCAACCTTCAGCAGCTGTGAGGCGGCAGACCAACATGAGAACAACATTTGTGCCCTCATGTGTTGTTACTCATCATCAAACCTCTGAAATCAGCTCCACGTGAAATAATGTTTCATCAGTCTGATACAACTGAAGTATGCAATGCCTCTAATCTGCTGTAGGTGGAGATGTCTGAGCCAACTTCAAACAACAGCAGCATGATTTCTGGTAAAAGCTGCACTTGAATGCACCACAGACAACACGACACCAATCTGTTGTCTGTGCTTCAGATCCAAAACGGATTAAAGGAGCCATTTTAACAACAACAAGAACTGAATTAAACAATCTATATGTTCAGAACACAAACTGGAAAGTCTAATAGACAGTAATGCAAAAGTTATTTGTAAAGTTTGTTTCTCTTTTCACTGGTGTTGTGTTATTTGACAGAAGAAAGATGAAGTCATAAATAAAATCGAACAGCCAATCAGACTGCTTACGCTCACTGACTGCCCCCTTCTGGTCAACAAGACTTAAAGATGTCAAAAAGTCCTCGACTTGGTTCAACCAGGACTGCTAGCTTTATCTATGAGATATGGTGTTTGTTGACATTTTGTCCATTTTCAATAAACGTTACAGAAAGTAGCTGAAAATACGTGACAGCGTTAGTTCAAAAGAATGTCTGTGTCAAAATCCTTCTTCACGCTAATATTCCAGCTAGGAAGGCAGCACTTGTGAGGAACTATTTTAGGCAGGCATAATAACTTTGGTACCCCGCTTAGCAATTTTTGACCAAATAAACGCAGACATTCTCTTTAGAAGAGTGAATTACCTATAGTTAGCAACTTTCACGTGTCCTATAGTGTTTCTATCCCCTGTTTCAACATGAATGGCAGTGAATGGGCTTTAAAGATGCAGCCTGACATCTACTAAAGCAAACACATGGTCACATTTGAACAACTACATTTGGCGAAGACAGGGATGATCTCTGCTGGTGGTGACAAGCCAAAAATAGACTGGTGTGCTCCTTTAAATGCTAAAAAACTTTAACTTGAGCCAAACTTTTCCACAGATGCTCAACAAGTGTATGTTAGAGCTAAACAGCCACTGTGGCCCTGAGACACCACTGGAAACGTTTAATGGCTTTGTGTAATCATTAATGATGTTTACAAACCATTTAATCTTTCATATCTAGAGCCAATATGTCCGCACTGAAACTCATGCTGCTCAGGTGAACTGTGTTAAAACTTGTACAAGTTTATTTTTCTACTGTAGTCAAGATCCTAAAGTTTTTTGTTTTGTTTTGTTTTGTTTTGCTTTTTTAAATACCAAATATGTCAGACTGGTCTTCAGGGAAACATGTATGAATGACATTTTCACAAGTGGCATCTAAAATATTTTCATCTAATTGAATGTGAATATTGCTCATTGTGAACACTGCATAGTTTTCATGTGGAGGTTTGACTGGATGAAGCAAAGTATACATGATAATCCCATCAGAGACTGTGGAATAACATAAACACAAAACATCAGTTCAGGGTGGAAACAGTAACTGTCATGTTTAAAGTAAAGACAAATATCTTCACTTTAAACACATTAACCATGACTAAAACTTCTTTGTGCATAAAAACACACACGTAATGGACCCACTGTTGTGTCTGTCAGGCTTGACGAAGTTAAAGTCATGAACAGGGATAATTTAGGCTTTTTCTTTAAAATGACTGAAATTAGCTCAGCCAATAGCTGCCTGTCCTGCAGGAACACCACTTGTGGGAGAGGAGACCTCATTATGTAACACTGGCACAAAGGTCCGCTTTTCACTGCAAAGTACTTTTTACTTTATCTGCACTCACTACAGAGGAGAGGCTTTTTTTAATTCACGTTATATTCATGAACACACACAGAAGCACACAGAAAACCGCAGTTCACAAAGTGAGCACACTCGCCACACCAACCCCCATGACTCATCACACGAGCTGTTGTCCTCCAAAAAGCCTTACCTTCCTCTGTAAAGATATCCACTCATCTGTCAGCTCAGTGGACACAAAAAACTCCACAAACACACTTCAGATTCCAGCTGCTCCTCCAGCTGCTCTCTCAATATGTGCTCAGTCTTCAGGTGAGTCGGCTCCTCAGTTTGTCTGAACACATGCGCTCATCTTCCATCTGCGAGCAGCTCCAGCACACAGTGAGTGAGACACGGCCAAAATACCAGCAGAAGGAGCAGAGCTGTGAGCTGGTGAGAATCTTCCTGCCAGTTGTTTCTGCCTCCTCACACCGAGAGCAGGGTGACCACAGTCAGGCTGTTTGGCTCTGAGGCTCCCAGAGAGAGAAGCCAAGCACCCAGGCAGTCATTTGACGTGGCAGAGCGCAGCAGCACAGAGACGAGGTAAACACGGCGGGGAGCAAAGGTACACAGAGACACACAGACTGCCGGGTTTCAGCATGAAAGACTGATCTGTTTCAGCACGCTCCAAAACAGACGCTTCACTAGGTGTGTGTGTGTGTGTGTGTGCGTATGTGTGTGTGTCAGCATGTGTACAAACCACACCAACGTCTTCCTGCCATTGCTTGTAAAACAGTCACTGAACTGTCAATTGACTATTTGCCTCTGGTATTTTTGAAGGTAGGGTGGAGCACAAGAAGGGCCCACACAGTTGTGTGTGTTTTTCTGTGTGTGTGTGTGTGTGTTCATGCATCCCCTCCTCCCCTTGCAGGCGTGTGTGACATGTAGAAACAGGCCTCTAGCAGGTACGACAAGGTATGAGTCCAAACACTAATCTGCAGCAACACAAAACACAAATTCAACTGCTTTACATTTCTACCTGCAGGTCACACGCACACACACACACACACACACACACACACACACACACACACACACACACACACACACACACACAACACACACACACA
>JAPQLA010000020.1:29086767-29097306 GCA_029822935.1 Naso vlamingii
CTGACCAAATGACCTCACACACACTCGCATGCGCACACACACGCACACACACACACACACACACACACACACACACACACGCACACACACACACACACACACACACACACAGGAGGATCATCTAGCCTGGTTCTGAGAACAGAAATAGAAACAACTCCAAAGGTCACTATTAAACACAAACACAACTTTTTTAATGTGTACAGTTAAATTTGTCGGTCTGAACTTTAAAGTTATTTAGGGGTTTTTTGGAAGGTTCTTTAAGGCTGCGTGTCTCATTTGGGTGTGTGGACGTGTTGGCGAGTGATGTTACGTTTATGAATATTTGCTCCATTACTCGGCTGCAGGAAACACTCGGGCCCTCTCTGCATTTTCCGGCTGTGTTTGTTTGAATTTGTCATAATCGTGTGCGACGGCCGGCTGAAGTCAGGACATTTCAGCTGACTGTTAATATGAGCTCATTGCTGCACCCACAGCTGATGAAGTGATCAAGACCTTCATCTCTGGAGAACACACACACACACACACACACACACACTTGAGATTCTGGTGAATTTTCAACTTTTTGTTACTTTCAATCCCATTCACACACTTACAGCAAATTCTTCTGTTTTTAATGTTACTCTAGAATATTCAATGGGCTCTGTAGACTTATGACGGTGGTTCACTCAGCTGTTCCTGATGATGGTGATGGCGATGAAGGTTCAATGATAAGGAATCACACAGTAAACAGGGTCACCAAATTTGTCACAAAATAAAAGTCCTTTCTTACTTATGACTCAAACTGTTTTCACAGTAACAAAACAAATTACCAGAACATGATTTCTTAATCTCATTATTTCCAGTTTCAACCTGGATTAATTTGTGGCAAAAGATGTCTGAGTGGCAACCTTTTGTTTTCTCATCTTCAAGCAGTCAGACAGGAACAGAAACTAGAACAGGAAGTTCCTCGATAATCCAGTGTCAGTATGGCAGCACAGTGAACAGGTAAAGTGGGTGGAGTTTGTAGTGTTCATGAGGGAATAACGAGCAGGTGTGACTCATTCTGGGAATGACCAGCATCAGGGTTAATGTGACAAAGAGCAAGAAACTCAGAGCCTCTGGCTGATGGAGGACAAAAGGAAGAGGAGGAGTCACCCTGATGAAGTCATCAATTTGATGAGAAAAAATGTCAGGATTTGCAGGAATCCTTGAAAACTACTTTTTATCACACACTGACTAATGTAAATCTCACACATTACTAAAAAACTAAAGAAGTAAATGGTCCAAAAGCATCTTTAGCAGGTGTTGGATAGAAATCAAACCTTATATATACAATCGACTCATCAAAATCAAAAGAGGTTATATGCGACCGGCTACTTTAACTCTGCTGAAAGTTGTTATGAAGCTGCCAGCAGCAGGCAGAGTGTGTGCTGTGTGTGAGAGGTTTGATTCTTCGCTGCATGTCGTCCTCTCTCTCACAGACCGACAGTATCAAGCTGCTTTTGCCGCCGACAAATCCACCATTCAGTCGGCCACACATGACATGATACAAACACATGCTAAATGTTAGCATGTTAACTTGCTACTTGTTGCATATCAAATGCTTGCTAACTTGTAACTTTGTGATGTGTACTCACATGTCATACAGTTCAGAAAGTTCCATGTAAACGTGATGCTAGGACGGTGAGACTTTACTGACCTGGTGAGAGATGATCATGTTACAGCAGACTGGGGATGACAGTAGAGTCAAAAATAGAAACTGAATGACAGATGTATATGTTAAAAACAGCATGAATTAAAGGTTGCAGTGTGTGAGCTGAGCTGCTGTACATTCATTGTGACGGCTGAGCTGAGCGGCCTCTGTTGTCTCTGCTGTTTGTCGCGGAGATGATGGCATGGATTGTCCATGATGACAAACAGTTTGTTCAGTCACTTCCTGTCCCTCACGGCCTCAGATGTGTCCAGGTTCTGACCAATGACAGTCCTAGCCTTGTAGATGAGTTTATTGAACCTGCTGGCATCTCTGACACAGATGCTGCCCTGCCCCCCCGCAGACCACAGCACAGATGTTGCTGCAGCCACAGACTGACAGAATGCCTTCAGCGTCCTGCTGCCAACACTGAAAGATCTGAGCCTCCTCAGAAAGCACAGTGAAACATTTTATTTGTCAGAATAATTGTAGTTCTGCTGCAGGACTTTGCAGGCCATTACACAAAAAACTTTTTTTTTTTTCAGGATAAATATGAACTGGGGTTACAGTAACCTGATTTTCATCTTGATGTGAAGCGAATCTTTTGAATGTCTCAATAAATAAATAAATAAATGCGAGTTAGGTGCATTTCCATCAAGTGGTTGGAGTGAATAAACTACGCTAGTTTTGTCGAAAGATGGCGGTATAGGCAACGTTCCATAACATGGCTGTAATAAAATGTAGAAGAAGTAGAGGTTATAAATCGGAAACAAAACAAATAGTCGCCCTGGCAACAAACAACTTGGCAACGGAGAGAGGTCTGCAGGAATTAGCATCTTTCAGTTGGGCAAGTTGTAATAAGCTGGAACTGTCCTTTCAGTTCCGCTCGTATTGGCCGTGTTTAATGCTGTCGGGAGACAAATGCAGAGAAATGCAGAGCTGATGATGCACGTACAGAAACTGGAAAGACGTCAGCGCAAACAGTCGTCACATGACTTCAGTGTCAGTAATATCAGAATAAAAAGTTATTTGCAAATTAGAGGAGTTTTTTTGTTCTTTTTGAATTTTTCCATCATCATTTTTTTCGATGCAATACTTTAAAATGTGCAGATAAACAGGGTGATGGAAACCCAGATAGTCATTAGTAAAGACTCATTTCTAAAATAACTGTTTCAGAGTCCGAGTTTTGTTTTGCTGAACCACTTTGTTTTTCTCTTCCTTTCATCCCCACCTCATTTTCTCCCACTCCCATCATTCCTGCTGTCTCTGTAGGTTTCACATGTGTGCAGAGCAGGCGGCAGGAAAAGATCCTCCGCAGCACAATAGTCCAACAACACACATTATGAGCGCGGAGGGGAACATAAAGATGAAGAAGAGCCGTTCCTCAGGGGAAGTGAGGCGTCAGCGAGATTTCATGACTGATGATGAGTCAAGAGAGGAAGAAAAACAGAATTCCTCAGATGTAAAAGTGCGGAGCGCCTCGTCCAACTGAAAACACTTGGCCGATGTTTGATGGTGAGTGGCTGGTCTTAACGTATCATCATGGCATTGTTTCAGCTCCGATTCAACTCTTTACTCTGTCAAGTTGGTCTCTGTCTTGGAAACTTGTAATTACAGCAGATCAGGACAGACACATTTTGGAAACTGCTGCGTCAGAGCGTTTTATGGCTGCTTGGCAGAAGTTGAGGCTCGATTTGGTTTGTCATGCTGTATTCGTGCTGGATCATCTGTGCTTTCCTGCAGCAGAGTGCAAACAGACGCTGAATCATAAGCAGGAACCTCATTAGAGACGTCCAGATAGCCGGTTTGGGAAGAACAGGGTGTAACTGGGCGATTTTCTTGTAATTTTTCTGGGAATTCGGGGAGTTTTGCAACAAGGGAGGAGTTAAAAAACTAAAAACTGGCACATGGAGGAAATCTTTATTAGCCGGCCCAAATATTTTAGGACTCAACACATTTAAAGTGACTGTTTTTGGATAAATTAAGTATTCAAATTCTTCGAAGATTAAAAAAAATCTGAACTGACACATAATTTGTTTAAACAATTTTAAACCCAAAGCACAGAGTCTAATCCTGAACATTTCACTGTGAAAGTAAAATGTTTCTGTTCATCCCTCTGCTGCCTCACAGGAACAAACTCATCAGTAAATTTAAGACTTAAAGCATCAAATATCACATCTGATGAGACATCTGGGTCGGAAAAATGAAGCCAACACAAATGTGCCAAAAGCTGCAGTTCCTCTAACGGCCACTTAAGTAATTCCTTTGTATTAAATATTAAACTTTACAACAGAAATAAAAAAAATGTTTGCAGCCTAAAGCAAACAGGATGAAATGAGGATAAATTGTGATTTGTTGATTTGTTTTGTTTGAAAAGTGAAATTTGTTCAACTGCAGCTTTAATCTGCTGAATATGAGGACATAAATTTGAGTGTAAAATGACAAACTCGTATTTCCTCACAGTTAGGCTTAGAAATTACATGTGAGAAATCTGGACCTTTTTCCCTTCTGGCTTGTGAGAGGAGTCCACTGATGACACCTGTGATTTAATTTTTCCAAAGTGAGAGCATCATTATGAACACACAATAAAACTCTTAATGTATGTCAATTACAAATCCTCACTAATTCCTCTACGCAAGTCTCTAACTCTGATCATGTCCACACACACACACACACGTGTGCGCGCACACACACGCACACATGCTCAGCAGATCCCACCTTGGCCTCATACAGATATATATGAAGGAAACGCAGCCAGGACTCATTGCTCAGGATTTATGAGCACAGATACAGAAGTCGAGTCTCTAAAAAAAGCACTTCAACAACTTTTCAAAGTGAAAACAGTCTCAGTGCGTCTGTAGAAGGAGGCGTTTGCTGGAAGAAACTGCGCAGGTCAGAGCCAGCTGTCTCCGAAATCTATTTCTCAGCAGTGACTCACTCTTACTAATCAGGTATTAGTTTAAACGCCATTGTTAAATGAGGACAATACAAACATTTCCTCTCAGTGTGGAGCCCATCAGGCGCCTGCCACTTACACTAAATGGATAATTGAGAAAAAAATAAACTGTGGGGTCCGCTTGCTGCAGGCCAACTAGATCTGCGAGTCTGTGTGTGTGTGTGTGAGAGAGAGAGAGAGAGAGAGAGAGAGAGAGAAAAAGCTGGAGGGTTGAGCGCATGCACAGCCACCAGTGCAGGAAAATTGAAGGCAGATTTTCCACGGCAGGCGTTGGCTTGAAATTGCTCGTTTTGGACGGGGGATTTGCTCTGGCACGAGATGTGACAATGATATTCATTTCAGAGCTCACCCCCATTTATACCAAGCTAAACACACACACACACACACACACACACACACAGAGACACACACACAGACACAGACACTGACATACACAGGCCCTGGCTGAACCAAAACTATTACAGAAAATTCAAACTGCCTTCAAAGGAGAAAAAGAAACATTCCTCATAGCCTCAAGTTTAGGCACTGATCAAAAGGCACATGCATAAACTGTATCCCTCTCTTGTACTCTCTGTCACACACACACACACACACACACACACACACACACACACATTTGCCCAGACCTGTAACGTGCCCACATTCGTCTGATTTGATCCAAGCCCAGTGTCATGTTTCTCCAAATAATCATCTCCAACTGGCCGGTATGGAGCCCATTAGAGAAAACTCCAGCACAGATGAGTGAGCCGGCGTCCTCCGCTGCCTCAGCCAGCAACACACAAAAACATGAACTGTGTGTGGAGAAAAATGTCTGAGACAAAGACACACAAGCATCGATTCATCACAGAGAAAGAACTTCAGATCCTCTCTGTACAAGGTCACTTCAGATTATAATAAATGTACCTCAGCTCACTACATTATAACTAATGATTAAGAGTTACATATCCAACCTTTACTGAATGAAATCTGTAGCATTAAACCGTTCTAGATTTGTTTTTGTTGAATCAGATAGTCACAGGTTTGCCAATTTCAGTAAGTTTGAGAAGTTTGTTTTCCTCTGTGGAAGAAGGAAGAATTTGGTAGAATAACATGTTTACATTCCTCGATGTAAATTATAATAAGGTAAAGTAATTGTTTTTATATTGATACCAAAACTTTGTAATGAAACTTTTCCAAAAAATATCCACTCTTAATAGTTTTTGAAAACCTCACGAAGAAGTCTTTGACAAGTGTCAAAACATTTCTGCATGTCGTCAGGAGACTTGCACGCTGTCCAATCTGAACTTACATGACACAGAAATATATGACACAACAGTCTGATTGTTATCAAATCATTTTCTGGCTTCTTTTTTTTTCGGTCGTATTTTCCTCAGAGTGGGCAGAATAATTCAGTTTGTTTCACCACAAATCAGTGTGAGATGTCCATGACAACAGGGAGGCGCTCTACAGAGGAACGTTGTTTCAGCGTAAAGCTCCAGAACAGCCACTAAATGCACCTTCTTAATCATTAAATTCATTAAAATTATTTAATTTAAAAAATGTTTTTGAAGTATTTATTAGGAGAAAAGACATGAGAAGATTTGTTTCATCACTTTTGGAAAACTGGATCAGTTCCATGACACTTTGCTCTCTGTGAGCAGCAGCTGTGAGGACTGTCAGAGTCCAGCAGAGGGAGTAAGACAGCTGACAAAGCTTTTACATGAACTCCGCAGACGCTGCCATCAGCTTCTCTGACCTTTGTGAGTGAAAGTCTCTGACGTTGTTGCACTTTTGAACAAAACTGTTTCCTGTTTAAACTCCTTCTGAGTCTGGCAGGTGGAGTTGGATGGATTTACAGCTCTGACCTTCACTTCATGTCCTCGTGTGAGCTCAAAGGGGTTTGGAGAGTGCATCACACTCTGAACACCTGCTGACAGGTGAGTGTGACCTTCAGCTTGATAACTCTGTCTTTTTAAAGCCTTTTCCTGCTTTGTATGTCACATGACAGTTTTAAAGGAAGACAAACAGGCCACAGAATGCAGCTTGTTGGAGGAAAACAGTCATATTCCCTGTGGTTATTAAATGTCGGTGCTCCTGAGACTTCTAACATATTTCCCAGGTCACTCAATGTATCTGCTGCAAGAGGATGAAGAAACTCGTCTGAACGCGCCAGTTAAAATAGTCCCTGTGTCATGAGGAAATATGATTACATAGTGACGATGTCTCAGACCTCCCGTCATGTAACTCACCATAATTGTTGTTTTGGTTCCTGGCCGGCTGGACCTCAGCAGGAGCAACACAGTTAAAATGCTAATTCATGCAGGAGCGGAAAGGTCACAACAGCCAGTTAAATCGAGCTAGAAGGATTTATCACACCGTAATTAAGTTAGTTCTAGGACAAGACAAAACTATCTTTGTCACTGTGTTACACACAGCATGGGAAAAAACAGAACATGACATTTAGGTTTGCAGCAACATGCCGTTCTTTACAACAGAGACGTTTGGTTTGTGGAATAAAATTCGGAAATAGATAAAAGTAAAACTGAGCTTCTGGAAAACTTCTAAATGCAAAATCATCCATATCACCTTTATAACATAACATTAATTTAACGATTCATCACAAGTCGAACGAAGTTTCACCACCATCTCTATAAATTAATTACAATAAAATAGCTGTGATTTGGGAACATGGCGTCCATCACAGTTGACAGAAGAATAAACATGAGATGATAAGACAGTTTAGTAACCTGACAAGCCAGATGCTCCACTGGACAGAGGCATCGTTGGAAAAGGGCGGGCACTTTGCAAAAGATCAGATCAACAAACCATATGTCCAGCAGAACCACTTGGTAAATCAAATTCTCACTAAAGTCAGTCAGGAAATGAGTGAAAACATCTTTTCCATCAAGAAAAGTTTTGTGTTGTTCTTTGCTCTTGTTTAAATGAATAAAAGCTCTCCTGATAGAACTGATGCTATCGCAACATCTATGCTAACCTGTTCGGGAACCGCCGCCATTGTTCAGTAACCGAAGACCACGCCTGTAGCTGCCAGTTGACCCTCATCAGGAGACGCTGATTGGCCCGCACCAATTTTGACGTTTGTTCAAACTCTTAACGTGGAGCTGTCCAGACTGATCGCAGAGTGCAACAGAAATGTCGAGCTCATGTGATCAGGATGGTTTTATCAGGCTAACAGTTAAGAGGAAACAAACAAACAGATCAACAGTGAGATTATGACCCAAACTGTCCGTTTCAAACAAGCATCACCTGCTTATTTCTCCTGCACAACGAGGGATTAGTAACAACTTTCAGGTGAGCTCATTTTTCCTTCACATCGACTAGTTTAGATCAAACTGTCCGATCATCTGACTGCTTGTCCTCTAAACCTGCTGGACATCTTTGCAGTGATTTCACCGTGAAGCCAGATCTCAGAAATAAACTTGGTGAGTTTGTTTCCATCACTTATAAACATTAAAATAAGACTCAAGTAGTAAAAAACTGGAATTATCCTTTAACCAAGCAGCTCCAATCAGCCAAACTCCCTGTAAAAATCGCTTGACGGGAACATCATCTTATGTGACATGATGTAGGGTGCAAGAACCTCAATGATAAAAAGTTCAGTGCCGAGAGGTTAAAGTTAGTTTTTACAGTATCTGCACAATGCAACTTTGCTTGCATGAAAGTCTGTTCCCTGCACGCCCCTGCACCACCTTGACCTTCACAAGCCCCGCCCACTTTCACATCTTTCACTTCTGAGAAAAATAAAACTTTTCGTACACAGTACCCCTAGTTGTGATGTCAGACAGATGGTTTCAGATGCAGTCTAACAATCAGACGAGCACCTCGTTATAATCAACGCACAAAGCACACACACTTCCTGCACTGGCATCGAACACTGTGCGGCACTGCAGGAAAACATCCTGTACAAACAAAACGCTGAGTAATGCCGAGTACTTAGATCTCAAATAGTAAACACCTGGAGTTATCCTTTAAAATGTTCTCCAGGCTGTGAGAGAATTTTCACTGAAGTGGTTGTGAAATCCTGTGAATGGTTTCAGAATTCCTCCATGTTGATCAGAAAACAGAACCATCGTTTTTACAAGAAAAAGCAGCCACATCGTCGGTACGGTGTATGGTCGTCAACATTAACCTTGAGATGGCAGTTTGAAGTTAATTACTTTTCCTTTCGAACCCAACAGAGGGTGTGTGCGAGCCTGCATCTGTGTTTATGAGAAGTGTGTAATAATAGTGACTTAATCACACAAACCATGCAACCTCTCAGTCAACTTGACTTTGCGTGGAAACTCCACATCTCAGGACATTCTTTTGGTTGTTCACCCGAGCCACACACTGTTCACAGCTGTGCCGTATTTCACTCAGGCTGCTCCGAGATTTTCTCTCTCTTTTTTTTGTGCCGAGCTCTTTTCCAAAACCGCTCATTAATAAAGAATTTGTGATCATGTGGCACTGACAGCAGGACAAAGATCAGCACATGAGAGAGAGCGAGGCGAGGACGCAGAGCCAAAGTTAAGAGGGAAGAAAACAAAGAGAGCGAGGATAAAAGACGGGAAAAGGTGGATGTTTTAAGGGAGAAGGGTGAGGAAACACACTCTTTCCCGCTCTCTTGCTCACACACACACACAAACACACACACACACTCTGCACGCAGACTCCCCGCCCCTCCCTCGCTCTTACTGTCTCCTCTGTAATGAGCTCCAGATGTGCTGCTGAGGATGGGGGTGGGTGGGTGAGGGCGAGGTGGGGGGAGGAGGAGGAGCGGTGGTGGGGGAACTGCCTTGTATGTCATGTGCTCAGGCGTGGAGAGACGCTGTCCAAGGGGACGCTGTCAGGCCTGATGGAGTGGCTGGCCAGAGCCTGGAGGCTGAGAGGGGGGAGGAGGAAGAGGAGGAGGGCGAAGGGTGGGGGGTATGGGGGGGGGGGGGTCAAAAAGATCTCTACATCTGGAATCACTTCAGGTCAGCCTGGGCCCTGGCCGTGAAAGGTGAGACCGGGCGCCTGGCGGGGGAGAGGGGGACAGGGGTCTGACACTGGACATACCACAGTCAGGGATCAGCGAGCAGGAAAACAACCGACGGCAGAAAATAAAACGGCTCGAAAGAAAACAGAAATATCACTTTTTTTAATGTGGCATACAAGTCAGGAAAAAACCTGGAGTCACATCAGTGAAACAGCACTCAGCTCGAACACACAACCCAAGAAACCGTGAAAGACGTCCTGAAATCCTTCATCACAAATAAAACAGTTTAAGTCCTTCATTCAGTATCAATTCAGGGCAGTGAAACCTCCCACAGCGGAGATGATGAAATGGTGAAATGACACGAGGATTTCCCTGCGTTCAGATCAGACGAAGGGTCACATGCCAACATGGACAAACTTCTAAGAGCTCTTCTCTTTCCTTTTCAACTCAAAGTGTAAAATCATCTTCATCAAGCAACAGAAAGGCGGTTTCTATCAGATTATCTCTGTATCTCTGTAATCTGTAAAGAATCTCCAACTGTCTGATGAAAGAAGGTAAAAATTACAAGAAAGTTCTTCAACAATGCAAATACTTCAGCATGTCAAAGTCATTAAAAAATAAAAGAAAACAGGAAGCTTAATCTCTGAGTAACTGATGACGGATGCCAAAAAACAGCTGAGACGAACGACAAATTAAAGAGAAAAGTTCCCTGAAATAACCGTTTTTAATTTTATGCCAAATTAAGCAGAAGACAATAAGAATTTAGAAAATGTTGCAGACAAAGTTTCAAAATGTATAGAATGTTTGCTACAGTCAAAGCAAATTAAACGTCAGTGAATGAAAAAGGAACAAATCAGCTTTGCGTGTCATCGTGTAGATGTGAGGTGTGGGGGGGGGGGGGGGGGGGGGGGGGGGGGGGGGGGGGGGGGGGGGGGGGGGGGGGGGGGGGGGGGGGGG